>OZ020612.1:7168200-7768200 GCA_963971575.1 Liopterus haemorrhoidalis | reverse complement strand
ACTACTAGAAACAAAATGCCAAAAACAATGACACTTGCCCTCGCAAACGACACAAATACAACGACAAATTTACTCAACTTTATCACACAAGTAAATCTATACAATTAAATGTAAACCACTGGAATATATTTATAATCTACCTATGAAAAATAAAATAAATATTGTAAAAATAGTATGTAAACACAAACGCTAATAGCCACAGTAGTTGAAGCGTATTGTGTAATATACATATCAATGAAAATTAAAACTTTGTGAGTGTTAATGAGAGGGAGCAGCAACCAAAGTATCCCTAAATAAACAATCATAAAAAAAGGTTCTGTGATTTGGCAATATTTTCAATTTACTTTTATTTTCTGAGTATTCTGTGTTTCAGTCTTGACTATTTGTAGTTTTTATATCGACTAGAGGCAATCAGAACTCAAGTGTCTGCAAACGAAAACCTCCAATGCAGTGGGCCGTAAGATCACAGAGTAGTGTCTCTCTGGATTGTGGTTTCATTCTCATCAATCCCTCCGGTACGATTCAATTATACTTCTCTGTGGCTACTTCACAGACAATAAACGGTCCACAACACTTTACACACAAGGAGATACATTAACTCTGCAATTATTAGACATACATTTAACTGATTTTATTCGAGCAGAAAAGTTCGACACAAGATGGACAAAATAGAGGTGAACTATATTCAGGATTTCGTGCATAAAATCAAGATGATCTTGATTTAAGTCCGATCCTACTTTTTTCTTGCATCTGAAGAGTCTGTCTGGTTACTGAGTCTCGCCTGAGTATGTGTCCCAACCTCAAAGGAACTACTAATAGAGAGGGCATCGCGCATTCATGCTCAATTAAAATATCGTAACCGGAGGAATTGACAAGAAAGATATATATTTTGTCTCAAACATAAGTCGACATGCGCACAAAACGAGTTTTCATTCGGTAATTTAGGTCACCTACGGTAATAAACGTCATTTTCTCTCGGAGGAATCAATAATCAATTCACGGTACCAACACTGCAAATCTTAGTGAGTAATAAAACTCCTTTTAAATGAGTACTTTTTATATTACTCATTTAAAGTGCGTACTTGTACTCACTTTGAAGAAGGAGATAAGTGTACGCACTTGAAGTGAGTACTAGTACTCGTTATAAATGAGTACTTCAAAATACTCACGTAAAACGAGTACAAGTACTCACTTCTAAAGCCGAACTGAAACTACGCGTTATACCTATGTGAGTACTAATACTCATTTTAAATGCGTACTTTTAATACGCGTTATATGTGAGTACTAATACTCATTTTAAATGCGTACTTTCAATATACTTGCGATGAATTTCTAACCTAACCTAACATATTAAATTTCCTGTCATATAAGCTCTTTAAAACTAAACAACCAAATAATAGTACAATATTAACGTTTATTAGACAATTAAAAATAAAAAAAAAAGTGCCAAAGTATCTGCTGATTAATAAGTGAATTTAAAGTTAAGTAAAAGTGAAAAATAATAATAATAAATTGAAATGTAGCATTGAGGGGCTGCTGAAGCCAGAATTTATTTTTGCATAGTTTTTGTTTAAAAGGGTTCGTAAACCTCAAAGTTAGTTATACAATTATGCAGTTTTAATTTAAATGCGATATAATAATAGCACATGTGATGATTGCATTATTTTAGGAATAAATGCGCTCAGACTAATTCAGGTACCTTCTAGATATGTTTAAGGATTTAACATTGATTCTATTATACGACATAATTACCGAGACAATTACATTATATTTTAGATACTAAAATAATACGTTTCAAAATGTAACTAAGGAGAAAATCATAATTTTTATCTTCTATTATTCGTAGAAATTGTTTAGAATAATTTATTGAATTTTAGATGATAACTAAGTTCATACTTATACTTAATCATTATGATTATTTTAGTTGTAATATCTGAAAGGTTTGAAAATTTTTTAAATAAATATATTCAAGAAATAATAATAATCGCATTTTATTATTTACAGAAAAATATGAAGCTTCATAAATTCTAGAAAAGGATTGCATTAAAAATTGGCAAAAAAGTGTATAAATTATTGATTATAATAATTTAAAAACTATTTTTCTGATGTTCAATCAACATTTTTACTTTTCCTGAATTTTAAAGCTTTATTGTGACGTCACTCAATAAAAGAGTTTTATACCTATGTACGCACTATTAGTGCGTATTACTACCCTCTCTTCCTTTCCACTACCCATTTAAAACGCGTACTAGTACTCACTTTAAGTGAGTACTAGTACTCATTTAAAGTGCGTACAGAAGTACTCACTTGTACGTGAGTAAAAACGAGGACAAGCAATGTACGCACTTTAAATGAGTACTAGTACTCACTTGAGATTTGCAGTGAAGTGTTTCCTTAAATGGTCTAAATGTAAAAAGAGTCCATTCTGTGTGTTATCTTGGCCATGTCATTTCAGATGATCTGAGTGATATGGCTGATATTGACAGACAGGGTCGCTCCATATGTGTTAAGGTCAATATGTTGAACCATAGATTCTCTAGATGCAGTTCTGATGTACGCAAATACATTTTCAACACGTTTTGCGGCAGTTTTTATACCTCTGCGCTTTGGGTTAATACAACCAAAAGTAGTTTACGGAAATTTGTTATTTGCTACGACAATGCATTTAGAGTTATCTATGGATTACCTAAATATTGCAGTGCAAGTGACATGTTTGTCATGAATGATGTTAATACCTGTATTACTGTACTTAGGAAATATGTGTATAGTTTGCGTAATAGATTACTGATGTCTCGCAACAAGTTTATTCGGCAGTGTCTACGCTGTGGTAATACATATCACACTTGCTGGTGTGCACAACTTATTCATTCATAAATCTATTACTATAACTTATAACATATGTTTCCTAACAAGTGTGAGTTCATAATTGTTCAGACCTGAACTCAAATGTTTTTGTATTATACGTATTTATTTTATTGATTTTAAATTATTTGTTTCATGTTATATCTTTGTACAAATGTGTTTTTGTTTTATTTTCTTTTTTTATGTATAACACTAGTGCACCCGTTGCCAACTGTGTTGGCAAACAAATCATTACCTTAATGTGGAACTTGCTCGACACCTCAGACTTCTTTCTCTAGCCATACGCCTAACTTCATCCAATTCAAATTGAATCAACTCTTCGCCCATTATTAAAAACTGGACAAATAATGAGTATTAATCCGAATTATTAATTCATTAACTTTTTAAGATGGGAAAACGATTCATTTTCACTCAGTGCATTATATTTATAATGTTAAAACTAAAAATGATTTGAGACGTTAAATTTAAAATATATTTATTAAAATTAATTTTCCATTTTCTTATATAATATAAAAATACGCACACGGAAAAAACGCACACGGATTAATACGCACACGGAAAAAAGCACACATAAAAAAATACACACACGGCAAAAAGGGCACACGGAAAAAAGCGTTCTTACACTATATCTCAAATCAGGGGGTAGATTTACAATATCCCACTGAACACTGCGCATGCGTCACACACACGTCATTTGTTCGGACTGTGCAACAGGTGGGACTGTGCAGAACTTTTAAAACAATCTTTAGGTGGTTTATAAAAAAAAAAAAAGTAAACAGTTATCAACCATAACCTAAGATAGTGCTTTAAGGTGAATCACTGTCCCTAGCCCTGCACAGAACAGTTAAAATACAATTTATTTTTAGGTGGTTTATAAAAAAAAAATAAAATAAACAGTTATCAACCATAACCTAAGATAGTGCTTTTAAGGTGAATCTAACCTAAACTAAAAGGTAAATGATATTTTAATGTGATAAATAAAGGAAACCATTGTTTTAGAGCCACTGATAATTCTTGAATTATTTAGTGTAGTCGTTATGTGCTGCCATCTGTATAGAGTTTGCAGTGGGATATTATAAATCTTGTCCTATAAATCGTAAAAATAAAAAAATAATAAAGCATTGAAAAAATAATAATAAAGAAAAAAAAGTCACATTTTTCTTACTTTCATCAAAACCAAATATTTTTTAAAATAATTATTTTTCTGCTAATAATAATTTTAATCAAAAATGTCGAATATCACGGAAGGATAACGTTTTTCTGTGTTTTGTTTCGTAAAAAAACCGATCCGTGTATTTCACAACTAAATTAATAATTGTGAAGTGATTTTTTAATGAAAAACACAACTGTCATTTTTACTAATTTATTGTCAACACTCAAAACAAAAATCACAGCACACTACTGTCCAATACATAAACAATAATTTCTTACAATTCTATCAATTATTATAAAAAGTGTTCGTAGAAAATTCACTATTATTGCATCTTATAATAATTATAAGAAGTGTTCGTAGAAAATTCACTATTATTGCATCAACAATATATTTTAAACAATTTTGACATAAATAATTAACATATGCGCGCCTCTATCGGGGAATGAAGAAACGACCGGTCGAACATACAAACAGGCGTCCGGTCGAACATACGAATATACAAACAGGCGTATTATATTATAGGATTTTTTTGGCCCTTGGGCTGTTGAATAAATGAATAATAATAATAATAATAAAAAAAAAATAAGATCGGTTCTTTGCGCATGTCGACTTTACTTTGAGACAGAATATAACTTTTCCTTGTCAATCCCTCAGGTTACACAAAGTTTGCTTATGCTTTTTCTACTAGAAGTTCCTTGAGGTCCCAACCATCTCCATTTGCGGAAACCTATCTCATTTCCTATCCCTGTTTGCCATTATACCAGGAAAATATGCAATGTGCAAGATGCAATGAAATGGACCAAGGATAAGAATCGGAACTAGAATAGGCATATGGAAAGAATGGGAGAGGGAAGACTTGTTCACATTTACAAGGAAGGACGATTAAGATGAAAACCATAAAAGAAGAAGTAGATTGTAGACAGCAATTACTCAATCAGTCCAAAAACCTAACAAAACTAAACGTAACACTGTGTTTTAAGAGCGTCTTAAAATTTTAATCTAGTTCATTTATTTATTCTCGTACAATTAAGCGTGTTTTTGGTTGTGGTTTCAGTTGATGATGCTATAAATTGGAAGAGCGCTACAGGATTTGTCTGTCAGTCTTGATACGGTTTGTCCGATCTAGGCTCGGACGTTGAAAATAATTGAAACGATTCATTCTGTGGCTATTCTACCCCTGGGCACAACTGACCCATACTTTAATATAATCTCAAATTATTCAAATGTTCATTTAAATTTTGAATCAAGGTAGGATAGTTAAAGCTATATTGATAATGACACGACGTAGGTTTTAATTGAATTTAAGAATTTGTTTTACATGGAAAACGCTATAAATTCTGTTGCATGATGTAATTTATGTGAAGGAAATTACAAAACTTCCCTGTTGTGGCTATAAAAAGTGGACGGAAATTTTGAGAGCATATAGTAGTGAGCAAAATGAATAGAATAAGTTTTATCATCATGGTTTTGCAAGCCAACCGTTTCAAAAATAAGAGCTATTTTCGGTTTTGCACTATATACTTAACGAAACAGTATGTGGTGTTAAGTTAACGTGTTTTATTTCGAATTGTAACAACAGTTGTTCTACATATCTCCTGTCTAACAGTGGCTTTGCAATTTTTAAACAAATATCGTACCAATTCAAAAATTTCAGATATTAATGGAATGATCTGACAGACATGTTCTACTCGCTCTTGCAAGTGCACTAGATTATCCATTGTAGAGTGTAGTGACAGAAGTTTTAGCACGAGCGATATTGAAGTGACAGTGATTGTGATATAACAATGATCTGACAATAAGGAATAACGTAATTTGAATACAGCGCTCACTGCCATGATAAAGTTTAGTAAAAATCATAGCCTCGGACGAAGAAGACGTCTCATTTAAAAAGTTAGATTTATAGTAATTTATATTCAGTGAAAGTTATTAATTATTATTGGTGAAAAAAAAGCAATTTAAATCATATCATAACGCTTCCATAACCTACACTTATTCTTACAAAACTGTAAGATATTCTGTAAATATAAGTAAGGGTACTTACGATGGCTCATATACCATATATGTTAGCATCTAGCCTTCCACGAAGCCCTATTACGTCACCATAAAATGTTATCTAGATTCAATCCGTAATCTGGACCCACTAATGATGACGACTCATTAACGATAATGATGATGGCGCATTACACTAATTGGTTTTTATAAAACACACGTAGAATTTGATAGAGAGATCAGATGTTTTCTTACGTTGTAAGAGTGAATACAATACACAATAATACATCCCTTATTTGTTTACATATATTAATTAGACTTTAAAATCGCCCTGCTTTGTGCTACTACTGAATAAATACTTTATTGAATTAGATGAGATACGTCCGTATATTGTATTGTTTTATTTCATTTTAATTTTATTGATTTATTTATTTTCATGGGTAGAATTTATTAATAATAATGAATTTATTTCTTGCCTTTCATCTTTGAAAGAGTTTGTTTACATTCTACAATAATTATATATAATATTCTATGGTACATAATAATTAATTTTGTTCTTCTTTCCAAGCTGCTTTCATCCAGGCAAGGCCTCTCCCCGAGTTGTTTAGTAGGTCTTCTGTTTTTCGTGTTTCCGGCTGCGTTCTTTTATAGTTTCTTAGGTGGTCTATTGTTTCTAGTTCTTCTCTGCAAATTCTACATATTTTTTGCATTTCTTCCATCCAATCATTGTTTCCCCTCTCCTCGTTGGCACATTTAAATCTTGCGATTACCTTCCGGTTTCTCGTTCTTTCTGCCAGGTATCGGGATAATCCGATAGAGGTTCCATTTTTGTAGACTTTGTTATAAGTAGATTTTTGTATTCTGTTATACTGTTCTTGTCTCTTTCTTCTATTATGTTTATCGTCTTTTGACCTTCTCTTCTTCTTTTTGCGACCTCTTTAATGAAAAAACCGTTCCGTTCGTAATATTTTTCGCGTTTCATTCCCCATTTGGTATCGGTTTTCATCTTCTCTCTCTGTTTTCAGCACTTTTTGAATATTGTGTTTTTTGTCAATATAACTCGATCTTCATATTTCAGGTGTAGAATTTATTATATTTTTACCATTTAGTTGTAGTTTCATATTAATAATTATGTAAAATTTTCTTTACTAACTTTTAAAAATTGTAACATAAAATTATATCTACGCAATTCTTACAGATTTGATGAAGATTTAAAATATAAATCGAAACGTTAGCAAAGTTAAAATATTGTTTTAATTTCTGACTAGTCCAAATCCCATTACTTCCTCATAATATATACTTTATATTATTATTACAAAAAATATTCTTTATCGATAACTGATTTAATTAAATAACTACAAAACTTATTTGATTCTGAAACTTCTTTAGCAATATGTTATTGTGCACATGTCTTCTGTACAAGTATTATAATATAAAAATCTTTATTTTTCAATTAGACAAACAAAATGAACATTAAAATCTTAGTCGTCTCTCATAACGTTATGAAGTAAAATCTAAATGAGACTGACAAAAATTAAACATGAGTTATTTTGTAGAAATGGCAAAACTCGTAAGTAACACGGATTTGACGATGGAAGTGATTTGCAAGTTCAGTGAGAGCCACATAATTTACTTGTATTGGTTTTAAACATATGACGCGTTATTTGAAAATAATGGCAAGTAACTTCCATCATCTCGTATGTAATATCAGTTTGATGAGCTCTCATCTTAAACTCATCGATTTTTCAAGAGTTTTTAAGTTTTTTTTTTTTTTTTAATTTTTGTCCTGGCAACTGACTGACTAGTTAACTGCCGTTAACTGTCTGTTAACTGCCGTTAACTAGTATATCTTTATTTTAATTTTGAATAAATAGTAATCTTTTTAGCAAATACAAACATCCATGCCAAGAATCGAACCCAAACCTCCATGGTTAGCAGTCAAACACACTGACAACTATAGCGACTGGCAGTCTTTTATGTTAATGACAGTATATGTTCATTACAGAAATGACACAATAATTTCGTAAATAATTAGATGAAGTAACATTTTTTGTAACAATTTCCAGTCGATGTCCTAACAGCCGTAATATATTATTTAATTTTGTGGAATTTCATCATTTAACATTTCCTTTTATTTATATTTTAATAAATGAAATTCGCAGAATCGCCTTCAAATTAGATCCCTTATTTAAATATTGAATTTGAAACCGAACACCTATCCAACAAAAGCTTTATCGATTTTGAAGACTGTAAAAAATGTAATCCGAACTTTAGAGTGCCAAATATGGTCCTCAACATTGCGAGTGATTAAGCATATGTATGTTATCATAGGATAGTATGTACCTATTAAAACACAGAATTTGAAATAGGGTTGAGAGATAGAAGTGCAGAATCCTCGCATTCTATACAGAATTAATACACCAGACAGAGGCGTAAGTTTCAGAATGTAACATGAATTTAATTAATCAGCTGGTTACAACAAACTACTTGACAGATCAAATACAACTGTTTGAGATGCATACAATGCATTATAACTTTGATATACTCTGAGGGCAAAAAATAACAACGGAATATTTATAAAATAATCGTCCCTCTCTTTCAACTAAGTTTTATTTCTATTGTTACGGGCTTATAAGGTACAACGCCAACCGTTTGAGACGAAACAACGACCATGAAACCTTCTAAAGACCACTTGTGACTGCAAGAAGAGTTTGAAAAGAAGTACGCAAATATATAATACGTGGTATCTGCAACCGAGTTAGACAAGTTCAGTACAGTTACTGAGTTAGTTGAATTCTCTGCAGTGATAAACTGATATTAAAATTTATTTTAGTAGCGATCTGGTAGCGATTTGGTAGCGATTTAGAAGTGACCTTTCTGTAGGATGATTAGTGTATCTGTCCAATATTTTACTATTTGACTATAATATTTGACTTGAAATAAATCGATAATTGCGATGGCGAAACTGCATGAAGAACTATTTGAATTAATCGAACATCCTTCGAAAGTCCTTTTATAGAACTCCTTATTACGGATCGTTTTACCAGACAAATACGCGTATAGCCTCTTAGATTGCTGAGGTATGACTGCCAAAGTGGCGCGGTACAGCCCAAACAATTTTTGAAACAATAATCTAATAAAAATTCCAGTTGAACTATTACAGTTCGGTCGTTTGACCACAATTTGTTCCAAACAGACAGACTGACATGCGTGATGCTATAAGGGTTTCTACAATGGGGCTGAACTACACATAAGGGAAAGAGTAAAGAAGGCAAGGATAGTCATGGGGAAGCTGTGGAGTATAGGAGAGAGAAAGTTTAGTGACGATATTAGATGGAGATTGATGTTGTTTGACGCCGTGGTGAAAAACATCCTGCTATATGGGGTGGAAATTTGGGGATGGAAGGAATGAGAGAAGGTAGAACGAGTACAGGAGAGGTATTTAAGATGGATCTTAGGGGTAGATAGAACGACACCAGGGTACATTGTACGAGAGGAACTGAAAAGGGATAAGATGAAAGTGGGTACAGGAAGGAGGGCGGTTAAGTACGAAGAGAAAGTTAGAATAGAAATAGACAAAAAATAATGAGAGAATGCTGGGAAGAAAGAGCCAGAGAGGAACAGAAAGGAAGATGGTACGCATGGGGGGAGATGAGAAAAGAGTATTCCTGCAGATGCGGAGTGGATGCGACAGAGGTGGAAAGGAGAAGAAAAAATGGGATAAGCGTGATTGAGGAGTTGTGGAGGAGGGATAAGGAAGTGGGGGAGCAAGAAAGGACGGTCAGAATAGACAATTCAAGGAGCGCAGGGAGATATAAGGAGGTCAGAGCTATATGGGTACCAAGCTACTTGAGGGGAGAAAGAGGAAGGTCAGGAGGGAGAGTTAGGAGGATTGCGAGACTAAGGTGCGGGAATGAAGAGAGAGGAAATAGATATTGGAGGAGACAGGAGGATAAGATGTGCAGGATGTGCGGGGAGGAGGAGGAACATATAGAGCACCTCGCGAAGAGGTGTAGAGAGATGACAGTATAGTCGGGGAACACAATAGACCTGTTGCACGAAGATGAAAGGGGGGAGAGGTGGGCGAGAGAATTAGAGGCAAGAAGGATGGAGATTGGCGAACGATAACAGGAAGGGGAAACGGAAAGAAGAAAGAAAAGAGAAAAAAAAAGAAGATTGTAAAATGTAAATTGTATTGGATGTTATTGTTATGTATTTTTGGATTGATTGTTTTATATTTTATTTTATTTTTGTTTTTTGTAAATGTTAGCACCCTGAACGCCGCAAGGCTTAGGGGAATAAAGAATAAAGAATATATAAGGGTTTCTTGGTCATACCTACAAAACCCTAAAAATATTGTGTTTCATTGTCATGTCGCCAATGTTTCAAATAACTTTTGTATATTTTAAAACAAAAGCTTTGTGAATCACCTCTACTCAACAAAAGTTTTCAGACGTAGTAATGCTGATTGTTCCTTAAAGCTCCGTACCCCATACCAAGTGTTGAACTGAGCTTATCGTGCTTTATGTATCCTGAATTTCTACGGATATAGTCCTGCCGAGTGGAACTTTTCATGTATGCGGTTTGCTCTTAGGAAATTAAAGCTTATTAACCCATGGATGCTATATTAGGGTTAAGTGGTTTTGAAATTGCTTTAATATTGTTGTATTTATTACAAAGCCGGATTTCGGAATTTTGTCGAAATATTCAAGAGATTATAGTTCATAAACATATTTGCTAAACTTGGTTGTGAAAATATGTTTAGTGGTTTCCAAAAAATTCCAAATTGTTTTTTATTAGCTAATGATTGATTTTATCCGCATATGCTAGTAGTTGGCAATATAATTTGTAGGGACTTCTTGGAAACGCTTTTGGATCAGTTATTCATCTCTTCACTCATTTGAAAACGGCGTCCTTTTAACGAACTTTTTATTTTTGGGAACACAATAGATGTCAATTGATATAGTGGATGGTTAGCGATAGTGGTCGCGCTATTTATTTCGTATATTTAAGGTTTAGGTTTTACTTTGATCCTACAGATAGCGTGCACGAGGTTGTTTTTATTCGTACGTTATTCCAAATAGTCGTTAAGAGTTACTTGTTGTTGCTGGATCACTGCGGTTTTGCTTACCGTATGGTACTCTCAGTGCAAGGAACATGAGCCTCTGCCAGTTCATGAGTTATTTATATACAGATCGTATAGTTATAGTTTATTTAGTGGGTTCCGAATTTATTTCAATAGCAGGACCTTTTGCAGCTTATTAAAAAATTTCAGAATCCTGCCAATTTTTAGAGTTTTGTAGGTATGACCAAAAAACCCTTATACCGTCATTTTGTCGTCTGTCTGTCTGTCTGTCTGTCTGTCTGTCTGTCTGTCTGTCTGTCTGTCTGTCTGTCTGTCTGTTTGTCTGTCTGTCTGTCTGTCTGTCTGTCTGTCTGTCTGTATGTCTGTCTGTCGGTCTGTCTGTTCGGTAAAAATTGTAGCCAAACGACTAAACCTAGAGAGTTGAAATTTGGCATGCTTATACAACTCTTTGACCCGCATATAGGAAAAATACTAAAACATCTAAAAAACATATCCCCCTAAAAATATAAACAAATATGTGCTCATCGAAAAAAAAAATATTTTTTTATAATTCTGAGTAGGGTATCAAATGAAAGCCCTTGGTACGTGGATTAACGATCAAATTTTTATTTTTCCAAAATAAATTATTTTGAAGCGATTTTTGCCAAAATTGTGCCAAAATTTTTTTGTCCCACACCCTGTAGCCCTAATGGTTTAAACTAAAAATCTGAAAAAATTCTAAGTAATGTACATTGGTGTGAAGCGGAATAGTTCAACAGGAATTTTTGATCAGATTAGGTTTTTGGAAACAAACGCATTTTTTGTGATTTTTTGCTAATAATGTACACAAGTTATAGCTTTGAAATGCCACACTGTAGCGTGTATGCTGGTCTAGTGGTATTAGACGCTGATTTTTCACCCAAGTAACCCGATCCGAAAGGGATCGAACCCTGTGAGAAGAGACAATATTATTTTTTGATTTTTTTTTTTTTTAATTTTTATATTGTTTAAATAATTTTTTCAAAATTCTAGTTATATTTTGGCAAATGTTGCATTTAATTTTTAAAAGCGTAAATTTAATAGCCAGTTGAAATTTTTTAAATTATAATTTAATTCTGTTTCAATGTACACGAAATCAGAGGGGCGGAACTTATAACACAACCAATGGAAGCCATAGACGCAATTTTTAAAATTCTTAATTAATCTTGCTATATAAAAAAAAAAAAAATACTGCACATATTTAGAAACCTAAATAATGGTATTAGGCATTCGAATTAAAATGCACTTTAATTTTAATATAAAATTTGTTTTCGCATCCAAAATAAACATCTAATCATTCACTTATTAAATACCTGCAAAACCCTGAAATGTGTGAAAATTCACACTTCACATCAATTTTTACTTATTTACCATCTCGGACGTCGAACTTAGTTTGAGTTCGCATATTACTTCTGTTTATTTTCTTCTTTCATGAGGTAACGTTGCCAGATATTTTATATTTGTCTTGTGTACTAATTCATTCCAGGGGATTTATATTTACCTTCTCTCTAACGCTTTTTTAATTTCAACACTCTCTTGTCATCACTCTATTGTTTCCTAGGTCTTCATCCGCGTTTTTTTTTAAATACCCTGGCTTTGTATACCTTTTCCGTATCTCTACCTTAATTCATTCTTTGGATATGACCATACCATCTCAGTTGGCCTCATTCTATCATTTATTCTACCGGTTTTGTTTCCAACAATTTCAGACAATTTTTAGTGAATATAAATAGTAGTTAGTTCTTCATTTTATACTTTGCGGTATTAAAATTTACAAAAAGTCTATACTTATATACATATTAAAAAGTTTTGAACTATACTTGATTGTGAACTATACAATACTATACATACTATCATATACTATCATATCATATACATACTAAAATTATTCAAAGTCATTTCAGAGTGGGTGTAATTTTGTCCTTCTGTTCTTCACTCTTTTCATCCACTGAACATCTGGGTAAACATCACTTAGAATATGCAGAGATGATTTCGCGTTTCTGAGTTCTTCTTCACAGTCTCTACTTAAGTGTTCAATGTTCTCTGCTGCGTTGTGGCTCTTCTGCATTTTCTACCCCCTGTATTCAGCCAGTAATCGTTACCCTCTCTTCATTTCCGACGCGAAATCTAGCTAGTGATTATATATATATAGCGAGTGGTTTACGGCTGGCGCCGTTTCTCGCTTCCTTTTCGCCAGGCGACTCTATCCATCCAGTCGCCATCTTGGAGACCTCTTGCCTCCATCGCCTCCCGCACATCCTGAGCCCAGGTCCTTGCTGGTCGCCCTGGTCTTCGTCTGGGCGCAGGAATCCACTCCCAAATCTTCTTGGGCCATCGGTCGCCAGGCATACGCTGGAGGTGCCCATACCATAAGAGTCGTTTGCTTTCTATTGATTCTATAATGGAGTTTTCAACATTCATAGTTGCTCTTATGGTATCATTACGAACGTGCTCGAGTTTGGAGATACCGCAACTCCTTCTCCAAAAGTCCATTTCCACGGCGCTCAGTCGGGCTTTATTTCTTTGTGTGAGCTCCCATGTTTCTGAACCATAGGTACAGATACTTTCGACAATAGTTTTGTAGATAACCGTTTTCGTTCGTTTGGTTATATTGTCGTTCCACAATACCGGGTTTAGTGGCCTTATTACACACTTCCCTTGCCCTATTTTATTGTTGATATCATCTTCACTCTTCCCTCTATTTGATAGGGTAACACCTAGGTATTTAAAAGACTGGCAGTTTCTGATGACTTCATCATTTATTTTGAGGTCTCTTCCCTTCTCACCAACAACGAGGTATTCGGTTTTCTGCGCATTCATTTCTAAACCCCATTTCTTATATTCCTCCCTTAGTTTCCTCACCATATAGCTGGAATCATCTTCGTCTTCAGCTATCAGAACCTGGTCATCTGCAAATAATAGGGTATACAGTGGATTGCCTCCAATATCTATACCCATATTACTGCATTTGCGCCTCCATGCCTTCAAGCCCCTTCAATATATATCTTGAAGAGGGTGGGAGCTAGAGTGCAGCCTTGTCTGAGTCCTTTCGTTACAGGGAACTCGGGAGAGAGTTTCTTCCCTAGCTTGACACAGCTAGAACATTTTTCATAAAGATTACGAACAGCATTCACATAAGTCTCACTAACACCAATTTTTCTCATGCTTCCCCATAGTTTACCTAGTGGGACTGTGTCGTACGCCTTATGAAGATCTACAAAGGTGAGATGAGTAGGTTGATTCCTCGCCAATCTTTTTTCAACTAACTGCTTTAGGACAAATATACCGTCCACGCAAGACCTTCCCGCTCTAAATCCATTTTGATCTTCTGCAATCTGCAGATTTGCCTCTATTCTCGCTTTCAGCACTTTTCCATACAACCTGGCCATCGAACTGATGACGCTTAATCCGCGGTAATTCTTACATTCCAGGCGATTACCTTTCTTGTACAATGAAGAAATATATGCCTTCTTCCAATCATCAGGAACTTCAAAGTTGTTTAGGCACATATTGAATATGTATGTTGTCAGTTCTATTAGTTGACTAGGGCCAGATTTTATAAGCTCGATGGATAAATTGCCTGGACCTGGAGCTTTGCCGTTCTTCATAATAAATATAAAACGATAAATCAAAAAACCAAAAATAGTTTATTGAAAATGCAACAATATATAATAATTGAAAAGCAAATATTAGTCGTTCAAACTGATTAATGTGAATGATTAAACTTCTTTTTCTTCTTTTCTTTCAATATTATTTACAAATTTAGTTTAACTGTGGACTGCTAAATTTTAATACCAGGAGTAGCATCCAACACTCTGTTTTTGTCGCAGTTTAGAACGATAATGCGCTACTCAAAATCTCATTATATTGCGGAAACCTAGAGTCCGCTTGTTCATATATTAACTTAGTAAGCTACACGAACACCATTTTATTTAGAACCACGTTGTGTTTGTGTGAGTTTGTGTTTCTGAACTTTTCTTCACAGGCTTTTAGTTCAGCAATCTTCAAAGGGCCCATTTCTACATTAAGCATCAACACTCGGAGGCAAGACCCGTTTTGCCACTTTTTCCACTGCTTACGCCTATTTTACCTATTTTACAACGAGCGCAAGCAGCAATATGGTCCACACTATAAGCTGTTTCTTCTGACGATACCCCCAGGAACGACACAACGTAAAGTAATATTGTTTTTCGCCAAAAACTTCGAACAATAAGAGAAAAGTGAACTGGTGCGTTGTAGTAATTGGTCAAAACTGGTAAAAAAAAACATTGATCAAAACGTCCGTGATATTATTACTTCTGCTACAACCTCTCTAATAGTACATCGTCGATTGGTACCGTTTAGAGATGAAATCAGGCCGTGAAGTTTAACGAGTCACGGTCACGACTTTACCCGCGGGTAAATGAACAAAAATGACACTTCGGGCCGTGAACGAACGTGAGTACGAAATTATACATCGAGCATAAGCGAGCGTGTACCAAAAAACCACATGACTACGATTATTTTTTAAATGGAAAAAAGGAAAAATGTTATTTAATTTTACAGGAATAAATGATAATATTTGAAAAATACAAATTACATATATTGTTACATAGTCCCAGGAATTTGTCAGGTTTCAGTTAATTGTTCAATATATTAGGTGTGTTTTCTAAATAAAAATGTTAATTTGTGGGTAATTCGTGTATCGGGTTTCATTAAACCACATTTTGATCCTCCGTGAATAAAATCACTACGTGACCTGCTATAGTAACAGAAACGAGTAATGACCCGCGAGTCACAACGTGCGTGAACATGAGCTAATCTGGCTTGTGTTAACATTCCATCATCGTGAGCGGGCGCGAAAGTGACACAAATATCACTCACGCGCCCATCTCTATAGTGCGTTCGAAGGTGAGTTTGCAGTACAGGGCATATGGAGTAGTTCTTTTTCATACTCTCTAATGGGTTTACACAATGACGCTATCCTCTTCTTGCTAGTATTCTACAAATGGCCATTTGTTTTTGTTGAGTGTTATTTTGAGTTTTATAAGAGTTGATTTTTGTAAATAATACGAGTTTTTCATATTAATATAATTGACACATCCCCATTGGCAACACCGCTCCCATTTGCCATAAGAGCTATACTGCAAACTCACCTTCGAACACACTATAGTACGGATTCATTCGCAAACCTGGATAGCTTTTTGGTCGATTTTATAAACTGAAAACCTGTTTGATCTTTCATTATCTCGAATTTTTATCATTTGTAAAAAGTACGTACACTAAAAACATGTAATTCTACTCCAAAACCTGTTTTCAGAAATTTAGGTATTTCTGCTGCTATCGTTGCAAGTCTCTCTATGATCCTGGATAACATTTTCGTCGGTTTTAGAAATTGAAGGCCTCGCTGAATTATAATCATCTTTGATTGAGTTTCTACCATCTTTGAAATGTCCAAACAACTTAAAACACTCACTGCATTTTTTTCCAAAGCTGTTACAAAATTTCAAGTGTTTCTGTCGACGTCTTTCTTAGTTTGAAGCAAAATTTCTTAAAGACAAGCTCATTTCTATCTTAAAAATTGTCGGGATAAAGAAAATCGAATTACGAAAACCACTAAAAAATTCGAAACAAACGGCAGTCAACTCACAAGCTGCTTCTTATCAAATAGTATCTCTCCAACCTCGCCGCTGTTTTGATCAAACCTTGTGTAGCAATTATTTATATTTCAAATGGAGCTCAAATCAGAATTTATAAAATTCAAATTAATTTCATTTATATATCTGCATATTTATTGGAATTAATAATGAATGAAATAAATAAAATTACAAGTCTATAAAAAATTCCAATTGTGGTAGTTGAAAATTTCCGATAAAACTTTTAATAACGTGGCGCTGCCTATATTTTAACACAATGCATAATGCAACATGTGCAAACATTACAAAATCCCAGACTGTTTTTGCAATCATTAATTTTTAATTTACACTCTGGATACAAAAATTATTGAAACTAAACAATTTATTTTAATTTTCGATACATGAAAATTCATCTATCAGGAAATACAGTGTTATTAATGATTAAAGAGTATGGTAAACACTATAGTTCTAACAAGTTTCTCATGCAAAACTAATATATATAGTTGAATGTAGTTCTTGACGAAAATAGTATAAGGAGAAATAAAGTTCTTATTTACTCGTCAAAATTTATTAAATAAAATATACTATGAGACGTTTCGACTGGGAAATCCAGTCATCTAATTAAGTTAATTAAACAATAAAATAAAAAACTTCAACATTACTAAAACTAGACCACTACGTATTATAGCACATTAAATATATTTGTTTTCTTGCAAAAAGTGAACCAACAATTATTATTAGTGGTCTGCGTTAGACAATTATGTATTTTACTGGTCCGCTGTGCGTTTTTGGAAAACAAACAGAAACATTGCTTTAGTGTGTAAGCTTGTGTTTGAAAAATCCTCTGAAAGGAAAAATATTTGAGGACATAGAGAACATTTAACAGAATGCGACGAGGCAGCTGTTGGCTATTCCGAAAGATGATTTTAAGGAGTGCTTCCGGAAGTGGAAGGATCGTTTGAAGAAGGTTGTGACTACAGACCCTGTATACTATAACAGTCTAGCCAATGATACCAGTGCCAATCTGGCGCCATCTGGTGGATGGCAAACCTGGCCAAAACCCCTTTCTCCTCCTACGAGCTAAAACCATCAGTTTCTTCGAGACGAAAATGTTATTTGGGGATAAAAATAAGACAAATCTTTCATAAATAATGATTTAAAATATATTTAAACTACAGACAAAAGTACAAATGTATGGAAAGTGAAGAAATGCTCTTTTTTTAGAACTCTGCCTCCTATCGACTCTTGGAGAAGCTCTAGTAGCTTTCTTTTTGTCGTTTGATAAGGCATGAAAAACTGAAAAAAACCCGTATACAGTATGAATTAACTGCGTTCTCGATGGAAATTTCTTACGGCGAGGCCTCAAAAATCATTTCTTTTCATGATAACGAGCAAAATAATATTTTGGTTTACTGATTCTAAAAGTAAAGAATTGAACTACTTATGGAGAGAGAAACCTAAATGGTAGAAGTTCTCAGTCAAGTTAATTCTCTAATGCCCGGTTGCATAAAAGTCTTAAAACTAGGTGTAAGCTAAAACTCGATGTAAAATACAAAAATATCTAACAACGCAACACGTTGCTAGACAATTATGTGTTTTACATCAAGTTTTAGCTTAAATCTAGTGTTAAGACTTTTATGCAACTGGGCATTAAAGAAATAACAATTACTTGATTTGCCGGAAGCTATGGCAAAGTGGTCAGCTCATTTGACGGCAAATCATGGGGGCTCAGGTTCGAATCCTGGTTAGATTAATTTTTTTTAAAATTACTTGATTTTTTTGTCACAAACTACTTGAATTAAATAACCTATATAACAATAAATTTAAATCAAAGAACAATTCTAAAAAGATTAACAGGAAGATTGGAATTAACAATAATGTATTCAAATATAAAAAAAAAATAAAATACTCACTGGCGCTGGAGGAAAGAAAGGATGTTTAAAAACATCAAGAACTTCGCCAGCGCTAATTTAGAAAACAAGACAATAATGGCACTCGGTTGTTTTCTTCACTTTGGAAGTCTCTGTCGGATTAAGCAATGAGAATTTCAGGACTACCCGATTAGTTTGGAATACCCGAGGTCAGTGACTACCAAAATTGTTTGTTCGCTGATCTAAGTTTGTATTTTGAGGTTTTGAACTGGTTGTCAGGATCTGCAGACCACTGTGCTGCGTCAGGATTCCAAATTAATATTAGTTTCAAATGGAAAAATTTGATAATCTGTGCAGAAAGAGATAATGTTTAGAAATATTTTACAAAAAAAGGGCAAAGATAATGTTGTTTTTCCATTTGAAACATAGCGCTACCGCTCTTATTTGGATTCCCAAAGGCTCCATTGAACAAACATAGTATACAATTTCTGTAGTTAGGACTTCCAAAGAAAAGTACTTTGAAGGGAACATTATCGTTAGTGACCAAGATTAACTCTTTGTCATGCTATAGCACAAGTTCGGATTATTTCTGGACGCGCCGGTCGAATGTTTTTAAATGTGTTTCCAATTGTTACTTTTGTATAAGAAACTTGTAATCTGTGTTTCTCAGCCTGTTCTAGATCAAATATTTCCTGGAGCATTTTCGTTTCAAATTTTGTTGTATATTTAATTCGGTCTAAATCCGGTGCTGCTTGTGTCCCTATGGTGTTATTTCAAAGAATGCTCTTTAATAGACGAATTTAAACAGTGTTTATGTTATTCATGATGTTGCCGCTTTTAACTTTTGATCTAGAGTGAAACAACCACAGAGACGCACCGTTCTAAACGCTGTTTATACATTTCACTTTATTTTAAATACTCTATACGAAACTTTACAGAAAATGAATGTTGTAATTTAGGTAAACACAGAGTTAATGAATAACATAAACTGAGCTTTCAAATACTTCAGTTGCTCAGTGAAATATTATGTCGAATTTTCATTGGGAACAACTATTACAAAACTGTTAACCCAGCTCTAAACTAAATGTATATAACGACGGATAATCAATTAATAAGCCTCCCAAATGAAGAATTTTATTATAATTTTTAATTTAATACATTAATTTTCTACGAACTCAACTCTACGAGGGCTAAGTTACAAAATTAAGAAAGATTTTTTTGTGGAACAAACTGTTTTATTGCTTTTCAAAATATTCGCCTTTAAGATTTATACACTTTTGAATACGTTCAAACCAATTCTCGAAACATTTTTTCCACTCTGAAGTTGGTATCTCAAAAACTTGGTTTTCGAAGGCTTCAACAGCTTCTTGAGGTGACGAAAATCGCTGTCCACGCATTTTTTGTTTGACATTGGGGAGCAAAATAAAGTCGTTATGAAATAAATCAGGTGAATACGGGCAATGAGACATTAATTCGATGTTTTTCTCCTTCAAATAATCACTTGTTTGACATGCTGTGTGGGAGATTGCATTGTCATGATGAAGAATGATGCGAAGTTTTCGGTTGTTTTTCCTGATTTTGTTGACGACTTCTAGAAAACAAATTGTTGTATACCATTCAGCATTAACTGTTCTTCGATCCTTTAAAGTAATGGAAGAAATAAGCGATCATTTTCTTGGAAGTGCTTCGTGAACTAACTACTTTTGTAGCTTTCGGTTCATCTTAGAAGAGCCAAACAGTGGATTGTTGCTTTGTTTCCGGTTTATATGAATAAATCCAAGTTTCGTCACCTGTAACGATGTTGTATACGGTTTTTGTAGTGCCTATGTTGAATTTTTTTACCATTCCTTTACACCAATCAACACGAGCCCTTTTTTGAGCTTCGGTCAAATTATGCGGAATCCATCGGGAACAGATCTTTTTCACAGCTAAATGTTCATGCAAAATCGAATGTATTGCAGTCTGCGATATGCCAAAGGATGCCTCCACCTCACAGTAAGTCAAATGCCGATCTTCTGCAATCATTTAGCGCACAGCATCGATGTTTTCTTGAATCACAACCGATTTTAGTCGACCTTCACGAAATTCATCACTGACGGACGCACGGCCACGACGAAATTCTGCAAACTAATTGTAAATAGTCTTTTCTGATGGTGCTTCTTTACCAATATTTGAACAAAGTGAATCTATGCATTGTGGTTGAGTTAGGCCTTTACTAAAATTGTAATAAGCATCCAACGAAAACCTTCACGAGTAATATCCATTTTTTCATATTTTTTTTTTTAAACGCTTACTTTCAACAAACTACTCGGTCAATTTATAAGCTGCTACTGATTTCACATTAACAAATGTAAAATTTAGTAATGACATATTTCAATATTTCCATCTAGTGGTCGTTGGTAAAAACATAAAAGGTAACCCTCGTATTATTCATTTTTAGTCGTAAGTTCATGGAAAGCTTGTAGAAAGTTCATGAAACGCTAGTGTTCCGCGCAAAAGCGCTTAACAACCACTGGTATAACTTGTCAACTGACTAAATGAATACTGCTGTACTGCATTTATTTGTTTTAAAATTAAAGTGTGTTTAACTTTAAAGGGACTTAAAATTCTAATTAACAGATTTCCATCAAAAATAAATGTATAATTAAACATTAAAATCAAATAAAATTCTTAAAATTCATCATGGTTAATTCTAATTTCTTTTCCAGATCTTTAACGATTCCGGTTGCTATAAATAAAGAAGTGACGGCGAAGTCAGCATCTCAGATCTTGTCTTGCTCAACGAAGCATGTTTATTACTTTTTCATCTCGACCATTTGAAAAGGAATTTTTGAAAAAGTCGAGTTAAGCAACAAAATTTATCAGATATATAACTTGATGAACGATTTACTAGCATTATACTGATTGGAATGTTGCTAAATTATTATATTTTGAAAAATTTTAGAAGTAGACAAATATAATGACTGAATTCAGAAAAATAATATAACTGAATTCAGGATAACATACTATACTAGGGATGGGAAAAAAGCATCGATGTATCGAAAACATCGATGTTTGTTTTAAAAAATCGATGTTTTTACCATCGATGTTCAGATGGCGATAGTATCGATAAAACATCGATGTCTACTACCGATGTCGATGTTTAAACTTTGAAATTCAGAAACTACTGTTAGAGCGCTGGAATCTTAAAATTTTTATTTTCATTATATTAGTACACAAAATATAAGCGCTATCTATTGAGAAGTGACATTACCGTTGGCGGCGCTGTAATACAAGGCAATATGGCCGAATTGTCTAGTATTCAGCTGTGAATATGCTAACAGGGAACAGGTTAATTTAAGCACAGTACATTTATATTGTATGAAAATGTATCTATCGACGTTCTAACAAAAAATCAACACTAGAACATATGTAATAATTTCAAACAGTACTACAGTCGCGTAGTACAATATTTGACTACCAGACTGCGTATCCGAGCTTGCCAGTTCTCAATTGTGATATAACAATACTAATAGTGTTAGTTCTTATTCTTTTTAGCAGTTAGCAGAATAAGAAAAAAATAAGAAAAACTTCTAATTTTTGCAAACAACCAACGAAGCCAACAAACTTGTTGCTTTTTGAGTCTTGTTGATACTTTCCCAGTTGTTATTCCTCCAATCCCTGGAATTACCGTATTGGGAAATATAATTATAATTTATTTATTAATAAAACTATTATTAGGATTATTATATTCTCTTTGAATTATATTATCTTCCCTTGAAACGAAGAGTGGGTAGGCCACGTACTTCTTCCTTCAGGGAATTAAACATTTTAAGACCCACATAAATATGGTTCGATTGGGTTCGAAGTAAACGGCACTTAGGGAGAACCAAATTGTTCCTGTGTCGGGTTAAATGATCATGAAGTTCTTGGTGAGAGTAGAATCTCCTTATGTTGGATTTTATATAGAGAAGACATTCTAGTGTGTATACAGCTGGTAAGGTAAGAATCCTTAATTTAAAGAAAAGTGGTTTACAGTGGTCCCTGTATTTGGCTGAAGCTAAAATTCGAATGGCTTTTTTTTTGAAGTCTAAAAATAGGTAAAACATCAGGAGAGCTGCCCCAGAATATTATAGCAAATTGAAGGATGGAATGAAAAAAGCAAAATATGTAATTCTTAACATGTTATAACTGACAGAATTTGCTAACTGTCTTAATAGAAACAAGGCCGAGTTTAATTTTTTTACAGTGGATTCAATATGAAACTTCCAGTTTAAATGTGGATCTAAAAATACTCCCAACAGTTTCACTGGACTGTTGACGAAAAAGGGCAGTCGTTCGGGTCTGGTACCGAATATAATTTTCTGAGTTTTTGCGCTCTATTATAAATTTGCAACATATGCACTACACAAATATAAAATAACGATTGACAAAAAGACATAATATCAAAATGGCAGCCGATATCAAAACACATCGTTCAACTATCCTTCGCACATACTATACATGAAATTCTGTTTAATTAAAATGTGTAAATTAGTGAATCTATGCAGTTCTCTCTACCACAAATGTAATAAAATTCACTTGATACAACATATGCTAAGATTGCCAATTAATTGTTGATGTAAATGTAAATTTGGTAGAGCCCTGAGATTCGGTTAGAACTCTGTTAGCAAAGGTTTTGGCTTTCTGATTCACAACCATCTCGGTAAGAGATGGAAATGACGAGGTCAGCATTAAATCCGGTCTCTCTGCGGTCACGTAAGCCGGAAATTTACGAAACCGTACATACTAAATGTAAAAAGGAAAAGCATGAAAATCTTTTACCTGAAATTAAGGGTTCAGAGGTTGAAGGATACATGCAAAATAACAGCACGAAGTTATAAGATTCAGCAGTGATAAGAAATCATCATAAGTTCTTTGATTTTTAAACTTATAATATATCTGCTATCATAAGAAAATGCACAGTCAATCTGGATCGTAACAAGGGTACTAAGCACCGGTGGAAAATCAAATAAGAGGCGAAAAAATAAAAACAGATTAAAAACTTTATCTACTTATTTAAGATACTTCGACAAATTCTTGATATGAAATCTTTAAAAATCTTATATTTTGGCTTCATACAATCTGTCCTAGGCTACGGTATATTAGTTTGGGGAGGTTCTTTGGACTGTCATCTTAAAAAGCTCGATATAATACAAAAATTACTTCTCAAAATAATTTATAAAAAGGACTAAAAAGTACCCCAGTCATAGATTGTTTATTGAGACTAAAGTCTTTGATTTAAAGCAACTTTAGTTTTTGGCGTTTCCCGAATCATACCAGGTCTGCAAGTATGAAATGCGGATTTTTTTTTTTTTTAAATAAAACACATTAAATTCAAAAGAACAGTAAAAGTTTATTTATTCAAAGTATGCTCCATTAGAAGTTATACATTTTTCCCATCTTTCAGGCAATTTGTGAATACCTCGCCAGTAGAACTCTTCCCCTTTCCCCGCAAACCATTCATCTAGCCATTCTTTCACATTTTCATATGAACAAACGTGCTGCTCGGCAAGTGCGTGACCCATCGATGCGAACAAGTGGTAATCTGAAGGGGCCAAGTCTGGTGAGTAAGCGGCATGGCATAGCACTTCCCACTTGACTGCCTCCAATATGTTGCAAACTGCTTTTGCCTTATGTGATGAAGCGTTATCGTGAAGAAAGATTACCTTGTGCTGTCTTCTTTCGTATGCTGGTCGTTTTATGAGCAGCGAATGGTTCAATTCGATCAGTTGTTGTTGGTAGCGTTGGGTATTAACTGTTTCACCAGGTTTTAACAATTCATAATAGACCACATCCTTTTGGTCCCACCAAGTACAGAGCATTGTCTTTTTGCCAAAGCAATTCGGTCTTGCAGTTGATGTGGATGGTGAGCCTGGGTTCACCCATGATTTTTTGCGTTTGGGATTTTCAAAATAAATCCATTTTTCATCGCCAGTAATGATACGATGCAAAATAGACTTTCTTTTGTATCGTGCAAGCAAAATTTCACAAGTGTTTTTGCGTTTTTCCATCTGCCTCTCATTCAATGCATGTGGAACCCATCTGCCGACTTTCTGGATCTTACCCATCTCTCGTAGGCGATTGGAAACAGCTTGTTGACTAACGCCTAACTGCTCTGCTAGTTGTTTTTGTGATTGACTATCGTCTTCCTGTAGCAATGTTTCCAACTTTGTATCTTCATCTTTTTTTGGAGGTTTTCCATGTTCTTTGTCTGTAAGATCAAAGTCACCACTTTTGAAACGCCGAAACCATCGTTCACACGTATCTTGCGATGGAGGATATTCACCATAAGCTTCTCGAAGCAGTCGGTATGATTCGGCAGCAGTTTTTTTCAAATGAAAACAAAACAGTAGTACTGTCCGCGAATGCTCTTTATTTGGCACAAAATTTGACATTTTTAACACAGTAAAACAAAACTATATGATCACTTTTCAAATTATAACCTATACGCATTTGACACTTAATGATAACTTAACAAAACGCCATATGTGTTGAAACTTTGAACTATACACTCTGTTTGAGCGGCAAGTTTGAAAAAAATCCGCATTTCATACTTGTAGACCTGGTACATATTCAACAAGAATTAAATGTCAGAATCTTAGTTAGGTACTCATTTGATTCAAGAAAAGTCATTGGTCAAACTTATTTTTTGTACCACATTCCTTTAATACACAATTTTTTAACATAGTACACGAATTTTGAAAGTATTGACATTCTGAGCTACCATGCATATATCAAGACTATCAAAATAATTATTTACTCAGTCGACAGACAAATAATTTCTCTTACATTTCATCATACATAAAACCAGATTTCCTTTGAATATATATATATATATGATTTAGAATATATGATTTAGATTATTATAATGTATCAATATAGGTTAGTGAAAAAAAAAAAATTTTGTATATATAATTTTGTATATTATACATGTTATATTACCTTGGCATCACGACAAGCCTAGCTTAGTAATGCCAGCGTAATAAAATAAAACTGTACTCCTATACTAATTAATTGTCTTATAATAATTACAATATTTGTCAATTCAGTAATTCATAGACTGACGTAGAGTTAGCATTTAAATTTAAGTACATTTATTTACGGTCGATAATTATATATTTTTTTTTCTTAACTGTAATTAATATGGTAAATAAATGAATTATTATTATTATTATGTAGATATACCCTCTAATTTTATTAATATAGAAGTGTGAAGGCAGTAGACGGGAAAGGGACGTAGTGTGATAAGCAACACCAATCAAAGCGCTAGCTATATCGATGTCTACTTTTCTATAGTCCGTTCAAAAGTGAGTATGCAGTACAGGACATATGGAGTAGTTCTCTTTCATACTCTTTAATGGGTTTACACAATGACGCTATACTTTTTTTGCTTGTCGACGTTGTCAGCTCTAAAACGCGCTGATCTGTGAAGACGCAGTATTCTACAAATTTGTTTTTGTTGAGAGTTATTTTGAGTTTTATAAGAGTTGATTTTTGTAAATCATACGAATTTTTCATATTTTTATAATTGACACATTTGACATATTTACAACATTTGGCAACACCGCTCCCATTTGCCATAAGAGCAATACTGCATTCTCACATTTGAACGGACTATAGTACGATGTAAAAACAAACTATTCTGTTTCTACCTCGACGGCGCTGTAGACTTCTAGGTAAGCAGCGAGGCCTACTTTTCTAGTGCAATGTAAAATCCCATTATTTTGGTGCCAATTTTTATACCAACTATTTTGTTTCTACCTGGACCGCACTGTAGACCTCTAGGTAAGCGGTAGGGATGGGAAAAAAACATCGATGTATCGAAAACATCGATGTTTTTACCATCGATGGTCAGCTGGCGATAGTATCGATAAAACATCGATGTCTACTACCGATGTCGATGTTTAAACTTTGAAATTCAGAAACTACCGCTAGAGGCGCTGGAATCTTAAAAATTTAATTTTTATTAAAATTAGTACACAAAATATAAGCGCCATCTATTGTGATATAACAATACTAATAGTGCTAGTTCTCATTCTTCTTAGCAGTTAGGAGAATACGAAAAAATAAGAAGAAACTTCTAATTTTTGCAAACAAGGCAAATGACCAAAGACGACAACACACTTATTCTTTTTGAGTCTTGTTGACACTTTCCCAGTTGTTATTCCTCCAATCCCTGGATTTTTGTAAGTTGTCATTAGCTATTTTTTTATATATTTAAAATGGCTTTTCCTGAACAAAATGATCAAAAACTTCAATTAATCGGTAAAAGTAACTAGAATTGAAAATCTAGTTCCGCCTAAACTAAAGGAACAGACTTTATTTCAACTTAAAAAAGTATAAAAATAATAGTGTATGACAGTGTTATTTTTATGTTAAATAATATAAAATTAACATTAAGATTACTGTATTAGTATTGTAATAAAATCCAATATTTCATTTTAGAAATGTAAAAATAGTAAGGTCTGTTCCTTTGGTTTAGGCGGAACTAAATTTTCAATTCTAGTTACTTTTACCGATTGATTGAAGCTTTTGATCATTTTGTTCAGGAAAATTCAACTTCAATATATAAAAAAATATCTAATGAGAAATTAAAAAAATGAAAATTGCGGTTAGTTCCGCCTAATCGTTTGGAATAGACTGTAGGTACAAATTAGAATTATTATATTGGGTATAATAATGTTAATGTGAAATAAATTACTATTAAAAAGGAATATTTCTATTTCAAAATCTAATAAATGCTTTTTGTGTATTATATGTTACTTTTTTCGTATTTTATCTTTACATTATTAAATAAAACCTATATAATATAAATAAATAGCTTTTTTAATATTAATAAAACATCGATGTTTCCGATACATCGATATTTTTTCAACATCGATAGTAAGGCGCCGATGTTAACATCGATGTTAAACATCGATGTTTTGCTTTCGATGTACAACCCTAGTAAGCAGCGAGGGTGAACTATCTCGAGTATCCTCGGCATGCACGGTCCCACTTAATACTGTATACTTGTTTTACAGCGAGGTGATATCTATACATCGACATCCACCTAAGAAAAAGAAGTCAGAAGAGAAGCGGGGAGACTTATGTCAAAAGTCAGAGGTACACACACATTGATGATTGTCGACTTGGATACCTAACGGATAAAATATTTACTAAAATGGCGGAGATAAACTGATAGGACAGAACATTTTGCGGAGAAATCCTATAAAAATTGCGCAAAAATAAAACAGTACGTTTCTACTTTCTTTTACGATGCGATATAAAAATACGACTTATCATACGTTCAGATACAAATGTTTAGTAGAAGCAGTGACGTTCGTCATTCTGTCATAAGACGTTTGTCAACGAAGTACAGAAATGTAGATCCATTAAAATGTTAAAAACTTCGCTAACTGAGTCAGCATGTCTTCATAATGTTGTCTTCATAATTTTTTTAGATACCAGATGCACATTTCTTATAATATTATTATTATAATTACAATAAAATTATATATTATTATTATAGTTGTTCTTACTTTGTAAAGTCCAGAAGTTTGCAGCTCGTAACTGAAACAAAAGAAAAATGATTAATATTCGTATTTACAACCAGTATCGTAACTAGTTTTTTCCAAGGCCTGGGCAAGATTTTATATTTGGGCTCCCGTAACACATTTTGTAAATGTTGTGTCAACAGAAATAAGTTGTGTAGGATATTTTGCACGCTTTTAATTAAATCCATTTCTATTAAAAATTGAACGAATACGCGAACGTTTTCGAGCCATGATTTTTCAAGATTTTAAAAATGGCCTAACGGCAACAATGTTCGCTGAAATTAAAGCGTTTTTTTTTGGCGTTGAAACACCATCTTAGGCTACTCTGGAACGGCGATTCAACGAATTCCAGCGTGGGAGAATTTCACTCGAAGACGAACATCGTCGTACTGTAGGGTGACCATTCGTCCTGCATTGTAACATTTTGTCCCGCATTTTAACAATTTGTCCCGCATTGTCCCGCATTTGGATTTGGGAGGTGAAGACCTTTTTTTTGCTCTTCACTTGGATTTTGGGAGATGAGGACCTTTTTTTTGCCCTTCACTTGGATTTGGGAGGTGAGGACCTTTTTTTTGCTCTTCACTTGGATTTGGGAGATGAGAACCTTTTTTTTGCTCCGTCCCGCATTGCCTTCTTAAGAAAAGGGTCACCCTATCGAACTATTAGTGTTGTCACTCCAAAAACTATTGATGCTGTCCGGAATATGTTGGAGGTAGAAAACCGCTGCACTTACAGGGATATTAAGGCATCCTTCGGTATATCCATGACTCGAATCAAAATAATTCTATGTGAGCATATGGCCGTCAGGAAGATTTGTGATCGGTGGATGCTAGACCAGTTAACTGGTATTCAAAAGCAGGCACGTGTTGAGTAAAGCAACAAACTGCTCATTTAATTTAACAGAGGCCAGTCAAAAATTTACGACACAGTTACACGTAATGCAACATGGATTTACTGCCACGAACCAGAACGTAAATGGCAGTCGGCTCAGTGGATCTTCTCAGATGAAGGTAAACCAGACAAAGTGAAACGTCCACGGTGCACTAGCAATAAAATGGTTGCTTCATTCTTCGAAGGTGTAGCCGTACGACCGAATTTGCTACTGGTCCACTGAAACATGGTCGTACAGTCACTGATGAATAGTACACCAGAATTTGTTTGCTGGATGTTTTCCAAAAAATACGCGAAAAAGACCAAAAGGGAGAATCCTTCTTCATCACGACAATGCACGATCAGATACCTTAGCTAGGACTATAAAGTTCCTGGCCACTTCAGGAATGGATTAAATGAATCATCCACCTAACATCCCAACTTACCGCTTTGAGACTTTTCCTCTTCCCTTTAATAAGAGATAAATACGCTGATTTAATTACTCTGAAGCAACGACCGGAATTCTACGAAAATATCGTTTCTGAGATGACATCTGAACGAAGTTCCTAGTGCTTTCAGGCTTAGTTTCACCAAATGGAAGAGTGTATTGAATATGAACGTGAATATTTAGAAAAACAATAATAGTATATTATTATATGAACGATTATGACAACCATTATTCACGAAGATGACGTTTGAGCCCACGAGCCGCAGACAAGTGGCGCATATCGTCTGAGTGAATAATGACCATAATCGCGAATGTAATACTATACTTTTTCCACACCTATTAACACGTTGACTGCTAAGGCAAGATTCCGGATTCTTGTCGCAGAAGTCAATTTGATATAGCCATATTATATTATTAAGTCAATGTACTACAAGCAATCTCGTAGTCGGCGTTCTTGCCCAGAACGCCGACTACGAGAAAACGCGTAATTGGCAGTCAACGTGTTAAACAAATAAATTTACTCAAAATTGATAATTTTAATGGAAGTGATAGCCTCATCCATGTTGCCTGCTACCACGGCAGTTTTGGCCACTCCCATTGCCATTGTCAAATATGATTGGATCAGCGAGAGTGAATTATGGATATGTAGCTTTATGATTGGCCGTAAACAGTGAATTATGAAACCATAATTCACTGTAGTTATTTATGGGTACTATTTTGCTAATAATTGAAATATAATTATATAGGTGTGGAAAAACAAATTTTATTGGTTCTTTTCGCTATCCGCAAAACTTAAGTAGCAACCTTCATTATACAAACACAATTTACGATTTATTTTATGTGTCGCTTTAATTGAAAGCTATTAATATTAATAGATAATAGTACAAAAAATATTCTGATACAGTTACAATAAAAAATATACCCAACAGTTTTCACTTTATTATGTATCTGGAAAGATCCATGAAATGTGAGATAATGTACACTTTACATCGTATTTTTATTTTCCTACTACATCTCGAAATGTTGGTAAATGTGGAAAATACATTCCTTGCTTTTTGAATTTTAAGACATCGGGAAAAGCTTTGCTATAAGTCGTCACAACTATGGATGGGAACGATATATCGATATTTCGAAAATATCGATACTTTAGAAAAATATATCGATATTTTTATATCGATATTTGAAATGCGATATATCGCGCAAAATATCGATATTCGCACAAAATATCGGTATTCTTGTATATTTTTTACATTTAAATATATGCTATTCACTTTTGTAAAAACAAACTATAGGCTATTCCAAACGGTACTAGCTTTAGAAATCTAGTAATTTTTATCTATTAATTCGGACTTTTGGTCATTTTGTTTAAGCTTTGTAAATCATGCTCACATTTAAATTCTAGATTAAATTGATTGTTATTATAAAATGTTCTTTTCATTGCATTTTAATTTTTTGTCATTCTTAATAAAAATTTCCCATTTATTTAGGTTTTTGTCTTAAAAATATGGAAAAATGTATTAAAATATTTGACATATGTCATTCGTTTCCGTGGTTTCACTGTAGGAATTTTAAATTTTCACATACCAAAACTGAAACATGAAATAACCCAAGCAAGGTCCGTTTTCGTGACAACCTAAAATAACAAAATTTCCATTTAGTTCCGCCTAATCGCTTGGAATAGCCTGTAAGACGAAATTTTGATTTTATAATTTGCACCTTTAAAATTATGTCATGTTGGTATTAAAAAAATATAAAAAATGTCACTTTCTTAATAATGATCATAACCAATAAATCTAAAGTCGCTGTTACAGCGTAATGAATATATTTGATTGACATTTAAAGTCCATAATACACTATAAAAGTAACCAAAAAGATCTGGTTCGTCCTTACAAAAGTGGACACCATATATATATATATATATTTAATTAAGAGAGCAGTTAACTAGGAAAATATTAAAGTTGGTTGGTAGCTGGGTGAGTACCAACTGAAAGTGATTGTCTGTCAAGTGGCGACTTCTTTTCCCGCCAAGCCAACCAAAAAAAAAACTGTAATTTATATATCTTACATGTTACGTGTTAATTATTTCGATATATCGAAAATATCGATATTTTTACTTCGATTTATATCGAATATCGATATCACACTTACGATATATCGAATCGCGCATATATCGATATTCACTAATAAATTCCCATCCCTAGTCACAACGCCTCCAAGTGATGTAAAAATATTGGTAAATTTTCAAGGATTTTACAGTATTTTATTTATTTATTTTCCAACAAATTGCACCTTTTAGATTGAAAACTCTGCCAAATAATAAAAACTTAAGTGCATATTTCAATTCAATATGTAAAAGCATATTTATAAATGTTTATGTAACTCAGTAACTTCTATCAAAACCCATTTAGTTTTCTAACACTACATAAACAAATTTCGTTCCTTTTAGGAACTAAAAACAAACAGAAATACATATTTCCCATTGTTATATTTCGTTACTAAAATAACATAATTTATGCTTACAATATGGATGTTTAAATAATGTTATATTTTATTCAACGGGGAATTGTCCCATTTTATAGAAATAAACCAATTTACAATTGAAATTTTACTTTAATTTCATGCATAAAATGGTTATTTACGTAAAATATGCACGATTTATGTTAATTTAACTAAAGTCTACAAATCAGTATGCAATAATGATTTGTTTTTATACAAGTTTAGTAAATTATGTGCCCACAGTTAAAAGATGTCAGTTGATAGGATATAAAGCAAATACAGTAATATTTTTACTATGGATTTTTTTTTACATTCGACAACGTCCGAGCCCGACTGCATCAACAGAAATTCGCGTAATTTAATCCAGAACATACGCCATATTTTTGTTCAGTGTTTCAATCTAAGCATCTTCTCCAAAAAGAATGAATTTATTTAATGTTTCTGATGATTCTAAGGTTGTATATTATCCTGACGACTTTCTTTAATAAATATTAGGTCGTCAAGGATGAAATTTGTAGCAAAAAAGGCAAAGTTGGTTGATAACTTACAAATATAAGGAATTATTTTATTCAAAGTTTGCACCCATATTGTCTATACACTTTTGCCATTTAATCGGCAGGTTGTTTAGGCCTGTGGTATCAAACCCTGGCGGACGAGTCAATGAATTCCTGGAAGGCCAGTTTTACAGCATTGTCGGAATTAAACTGTTTTCCTTTCAAAAAATTGTCCAAATAGCGGAAGTGGTAGTTAGTGTGGGCTAGGTCTGGTGAGTATGGAGGATGATGAAGAAGTTCCAACTCCAATTCCTGTAGTTTTGCCACAGTCATTTGTGCAGTGTGTGGTCTAGCGTTATCATGCAATAAGATAGGAGTCGATCTGTTGACCAATCTAGGCTGTTTTTCTTTAGGTTTTTACATCATTTCGTCCAGTTGGTTGCAGTATATTTCTGCTGTGATCGATGAGCCAGGTTTTTTTTTTTTTTTGTTTTTAAGTTACCTGTACGAAATTTGAAGAAGCAATTTGATATTGTCTGCTGCGTAGTAACACTAGTGCCAAATACACTATTAATGTTTCGCGCGGTCTGCGATACCCTAGTTCCACTTAAGAACTTATACTTCATAATTTTCAACAAAATTAATTTTTTTTTAAAGTTTTTGATATTTTTTAGAGCATACAATGATTACTTTAAATAGGCGAGAAAGTTTATGTAAAGGTAGTCATACACGGTGAGGATTTCCTCAAGGTTTGGCCTGAACAGTCCAAGCCTTGAGGAAATCCTCACCGTGTATGGCGGCGTCCGTGAGGCCGCAGCCGGTACTTTAGGCCAAAAAATCCCGAACCAAAATCATATTTCGGCCTTGAGACCAGATTGTAATTGGCCTTAAGGCCAGACTCTTACTACCGTGTGTGTGCTGTCGGCCTTGAAGAATTGTAAAGTGAGTATCGAATTTATTTAGTCATGTCTAGAGAATTTTTATCGGAATTCATACTAATGTATGAAAATGAACCTTGCTTGTCGCAAGTAAGTTGTAAAGAATACCATGATAGAAATAAAAAGAAGGCTGTGTACGCGAAATTATTGGAAAAAATAAAAGAAGTGGACGCGAAAGCTACAAAAAATGACGTAATTACAAAAATAAACAATGTCGAGAAGCGCTCGCGGAAAAGAGAATAAAAAAATTAAGGAATCGATGAAATCAGGAGCATCTGCTGATTCTACGCACAAGCCTAAGTTGGGGTACTTAAGGCCTTTTCCTTGAGGCCAATCCTCTCCGTGTGTGGGCGAGGGTTTGGTAGAGGAATTCCTTAAAGAATTTCTTGAGGCTTTTTCCTTGAGGATATCCTCACTGTGTATGGCTACCTTAAGTTCGCACATAAATATTGCATATTTAGAATAATTATAATATGATAACAAAGCAAGATGAAAGATGAAAGATTAACGATGTGGCAAAAAAAAACCTGACTGATATTAGCCTAGACGTATAAGAACAAGAGAAAACTTGTTTATACAAGTCTGTCTTCTTTAAAGGTTATGAAATATTAACTAAAATGAACCTATAAAGAACTAAAAATATTTTTCCTTTTTTTATAAGTTATTTACGTCAGATGATTCATCATTTCTAAATCAACTTCCGTTTAACTTATATCTAAAATTATTTATAACTTTGAAAAACATTAAGACCAGTTAATGCATTTCAATCGATAATTGATTCAAAAAGCTATGGATTTAAAAATCTGATTAACCCAAATTAACCCGCTGATACTAGGATCGGAATCAACATCAAAGCTGATAAAATATTCATGAGCGGGCTTAAAATATTGTGATCGAGATCTGTCACAGTTATCAGATCTGTTACAGTGATAATCCGCTATTTTTGGACCAATGGAACTGTATTTTAGTGAAATATTCACTGAATTTAACAACACAGGTTTTAGTTTAATCCCATATGGAAAAACAATCAAATTCATTTGAAAAGTCGCCCCTGAATAGAATACACGATACCTGAAAAACTAAAAAGGTTACTTACACTGAATACGTACATATGGTAATGATGAAAAAGGACAGAATGGTCAAGAATATCTGAACTGAACTTTCCCTTCTAGTAAAAGTTGCAAGGATTAGCTAACATTCATCTTCATTTTAGGGTTTTGTAGGTATGGCCACCAAAAAACCCTTATACCGTCACTCTTGTGTTTGTCTGTCTGTACAGTAGAAATTGTAGCCAAACGGCTTAACATAGAAAGTTGAAATTTGGTATGCTTATACAACTCTTTGACTCACATACAGGTGACTAAATTTCAGTTGAGGTAAACCCTGAGATTGAAAAAAAAAGTTCTCACCTTCAAAAGCCAAGTGATGAGCAAAAGAAAAAATCCAAGTGATGTGCAAAAAAAAAGGTCCTCACCTCCAAACTGCAAATGATGGGCAAAAAAAAGGTCTTTACCTACAAAATCCAAGTGATGAGCAAAAAAAGGTGTTCACCTCCAAAGTACAAAACCGGAGATTTTATATAGGCGAGGCAATGAAGCACATAAATCAGCCCAATTTCCGATTTTTGGCGCAGTAGGATTTACATGCGGTTTGGTGCATTCGACTCGTTAGAGCCTCAGGAAATTTTGTAAACCAACGCAATCAATGCAAAATGAAAAACTGCATTTGTACATAAGAAAAATCCATTGGAAAAGTGCATTTTCCAGAGTTGCAAAATCAAAAATTTATAACTCTGTATAAATCACTAAAATAAATCAAATATTGATACTCGGGAATCTGGGGTCGCTGAACACGCATATCGGGACGAGAGAAGTGTCCGAGGTACCTGGTGCCCAGGGTGGACACTACGTACATCGTCTCCTAGAGTTTTATGCAAATTTGATACAAAAGCAGTTGAATCACGTTACTCGGGGGTTTTTGGGGTCGCTGAATCCGAATATCGCAATAGCGAACGTCTCCGAAGTTCGTAGTGCCAAGGATCTGGTACCCAGGACTACCAACCTTGTATACTGAAACTCATTTTTTTTAAACGTAGGCGCGAAAATGAAAGTACTGAAAGTTACTAATGTAATTGTTTTGTATTTTTTTTTTATAATAAAAAAATATTTTTATACGCATCTATAAAAAGTATTTATTGAAAAAACATTGTTACATTACTCCGAAAAACCTCGAATAACGTATTACAACCACATTTGTAACAAATTTGCCTAAAACTCTAGGAGACGAGGGTAAGTACCGCTCACCCTGAGCACCAGGTACCTCGGAGATATTTGCTATTGCGATATTCGGATTTAGAGACCCCAAAAACCCCCGAGTAACGTGTTTCAACTACTTTTGTATCGAATTCACATAAAACTCCTGAAGACGAGGGTAAGTACCGCTCACCCTGAGCACCAGGTACCTCGGAGACGTTCGCTATTGCGATATTCGGATAGAGCGACCCCAAAAACCCCCGAGTAACGTGATTCAACTGCTTTTGTATCAAATTTGCATAAAACTCTAGGAGACGATGTACGTAGTGTCCACCCTGGGCACCAGGTACCTCGGACACTTCTCTCGTCCCGATATTCGTGTTCAGCGACCCCAAAAACCCCCCAGTATCAAAATTTGACTTATTTTAGTGAATTTATACCGAGTTATAAATTTTTGATTTTGCAACTCTGGAAAATGCACTTTTCCAATGCATTTTTCTTATGCACAAATGCAGTTTTTCATTTTGCATTGATCGCGTTGGTTCACAAAATTTCCTGAGGCTCTAACGAATCGAATGCACCAAACCGCATGTAAATCCATCTTACTGCGCCAAAAATCGGAAGTTCACTGCTTCGTTTCCTCGCCTAATAACAAAACGCGGAGACCTGAGACTCTAACCCGAAAACCTTAGACTTCGGGCGAAAACCTGAGACCTGGTCACCCTGCTCACATATAGGAAAAATACATTCCGAGATAAAAGTAAACAAATTTGTATCTAATAAAAAAAATTATATATTTTTTTAAATATTGAGTGGCATACCAAATGAAACCTCTTAATGCTAGGATTAACAATCATATTTTTATTTTTAAAAATGATTTTTTTAATGGTATTTTTACCAAAATATGTCAAAAAACTTTTATCCCTCACTACAACTCTCAGAAGGTATAATGGTAGAATTAGGAAATAATTTCATTCAGCTTTTTGGGCAAGAAGCGTTTATTTTAAACAACACAACGTTTCACCAACAATATTGTTGGCTTCTTCAGGTGCTATAACAATAACATACAATAAAGTAACAATCTTATATAATTATAAATTAATTTACCTATGTTAGTTAAACGTCACTCTAACAACATGTACATCAGTCATCTCCAAGGATGGTGAAATTGCAGAATTAACATTGACAAAATATTTTGCACTTGAAAAATACAGAAAAATAGGAAAACAGGAATAAATTTAAATATTATACTATATAAGGACCAATGGTAGTGACTGTTAGTTAAATTTAAAATTTTAAACAAAGAGACTAGTGATAAATATAATAATATCAAAGATTAGCAAATTCAAACATTACGAATGATAGTAAAAGGTATAATCTAAAAATCTGAAAAAAGCCTCCATAGTGAACATTGATGGGGACCGGAATAGTTCAACAGAAATTGTCAGATTAGTTTTTCGAAAATTTTTTTGTTGTCGAAAAAAAAATATTTTTTTAAAAATTTATTGAGTGGTATCAAAAGAAAAATCTTAGAACTTAGATTAAGGAACGAAACGTAGTTTTTAAAACTTTTTTTTTACACGGTTTTAGTAAAAAATCGGCATTGTACACTGAGTCGGAAACGTAAGAGATGAATTTTTAATTCGATTGCTTTTTTGAAAAATATTGCAGTTTTGGTATTTCTGGCAAATTTAATTTCTTTTTTAATTTGTGGCTAAATTATGGCTAATGATATTATGAATCTTTTGTATTTATGGCTAAGATAGTGTCTTTTTTTTAATTAAAAATATAATAAAAAAATTTAACAGCTGAGGACCGAGTTTTGAACATCACACTACACTCTACACTGTAGAGTGTAGTGTTTCCATCTGGCAATTGACGCTTCTGTCGTAAAGTTTGACATATTTGACAATATACGTAGTCAGAACGTTTTGACGTACGAGCGCTGTTTATGTTGTTTACAGTAACTTGAAAAAATTTATCTTGGCTAAAAATAGAATTAAATCGTGAACATTTTCGAGCGATTATTTTTTACAACTTTCGACGTGGATTAACCCAACAACAGTGCATCGATGAACTTAACTCGACTTTTGGCGATGAAGCACCATCAAGGACTAATGTTTATCGATGGTTTGCAGACTATCGTGGCCGTAGTTCGCTTAAGGATGAATTTCGTGAAGGTTGTCCAAAATAGGTTGTTGCTCCGGAAAACATTGATGCTGTACGTGAACTGATACTGCAAGATCATCATGTGACTTATCGTGAGATTGAGGTATTCTTGGGCATTAGTAGAACCAGCATACATTCACTATTGCATGAACATTTGGCCTTCAAAAAGATTTTTTCGATTTGAATTCCACATAATTTGACAATCGAGTGGAAAAAGTGTTTCGAAAATTGGTTCAAACAGACGCAAAAGTGTATTGATCTTCATGGAGAATATTTTGAAAAACAATAAAGCCACTTTTGTTGATAAATAATTGTTTTTGATCTCAAATCCCTAAATATTACCCTATAAGCTTCAGAAAATGACAATGAGATATATAGATACCCATGCACACCATCAAAGACCAAAGAGAAAGATTAGAAAGACGAAGAAAGGTTTCAATCCTCAGCATTAGAATTATTGCAGAAATTGTTAACATCAACAAATACACTTTTAAATAAATATTTCTAAACTATCTGAACATGACGAAAGTGTATACCAAAGTAGTCCAAAGTTTTTAAACCTTGATCAAAAAGAAAGGCGAATTTGCCACCATTTCAGAGAAAACTGTTTTGTCTCATTCAACAATCCTTCGTATCGGTCTCGTTATTTTATTTGAATGGCGCAGTACTTTGATTTCATAGACCAATATTTTGTAGATTACGCTTCGTTAAGGGCATATTTTTCGATTTTCATGTAGGAAGGCAATATGGAATAATTTTCTCCATACGTTCTCTCTGTAATACCATATATTTAAATGCATGTATTCAGAAAAATATATTTTATATTCACCCAATCCTATCACCATAATTTCAATTTTAAAGCAACGATTTCATCAGTCAATGTAAACTAGGTACCAACTTAAAGGTTTTATATGTCACAAAATATTCTCTACTACCAACCCCACGGGCTAATGTTTTACTAAAATGTCAAATGTTAACATTTCATCGTCTGAAAATATCTTTAGAAACAGACGCGACAGCTATATTTATTACATTTTTAAATTTTAACCAAAGTAGGTCAGGTGATAATGTTTACTAGTTTTTGTGTTTGAATTTGTATAAAAAAAGAGATTTAGAAAGGAATTTACTAAATTAAAATCGAAATTGGCAAATGTTCAAATGTAAAAACGTAGTTTACTAGTTTATGACTTACCAAAAAGAATGGATTAGTTTTAGATCTTGTTTTTCAACTGATTTTTGTAAATATGACGTTTCTATTTATTAAAAGTTTGTGATATCACGATAAAAGACTGTATTTTTCTTCATATTTTTATAAAAACCAAGATCAGAGACACACAGCAAGAAGTAGAAGAAGAAAAACCCACTAGCTAGGATCATTAATATCAACAGAGTTCATTGGATGCAATACAATTAAAATTATGAAAAGAATGTTTCCAGATTGGTTAATCTCTGGATGTGGTGACATCAACTGGCCACCAAGATCTCTAGATTAAACCGCTCCAGACTTTTTTTCTGTGGGGTAATCTTAAAGTACGTGTCTTTGCCAACAGACCAACGTCTATCGAACAACTAAAAGACCAAATATACATTTACCGACGACATTCATATTTTGTCTTAAAAATACGTTTGAGTTCGTTGTCCTGACTTTAGAATTAGAGACACATTAGTTGTTTGTAAAAAGTACAACACGAAGTACTATGGAATGAGTCCATTGAATAAAATGGCGGCTCTTTACAATCATCGTTTGTTTGCATACAAATCTATTGATATATTTTAATGTAAGTTATACAAGATTTCGCAGTATTTTCTTAAACATGATGTAAGGAGTAACATTGTAGTAATAATCCAAGTAAAGAACAACGTACAAGTTCCTACCTTCAAATTAAATCTGTGTAGTACAAACGACCTTCAGTGTGTCTGTGAATATATAAACTATGATTGGATTGTACTTGTACAACATAAAAGATATTTTATGTTAGAACTCGTGAATGTATTTATATGTAAAACCGAGTTACTGTATGTACCGAAAATGTCATTATGTACTGTACTTTTATATAATATGTTTGAATGTAAATATTGTATACAGGGTGTTTGTTTGAAACGGGGCACCCCGAAAATCTCCTTTATTTGTAAAGATACAAAAAATCTTCAGAACCAAAGTTAAACTAGACAAAAAGGCCCATCTAAAGGTTACTATTAGAATTCTGAGGCACTTCCGGTTTCACCGGAAATGATGTCAACTTTTGATCTAGCATAGGGAATCGATAATTTTATATTTTTTTCCTAAAAGTACATTAAATTAGCTTTACAATGACATCAAAAAATCATATTTTTATGTTAACCATTTCAAAATGGCGACCATTTATTTACAAAATAATAATCAACATAAATTTTACAAAGTTGACCGTAGCAAGCTTTGAAAACAATAAAAAAACAAACAAAATATCTCTAAAATAAACTAGTTGACTATTTAGAAAAAAAAAACTATTACTTTTTACAATTGTTTTACAAAAAAAAAAAAAACAAATGTTCGATCAAACCACCATTATTGTCCACACATTTTCTCATTCTTAATAAAAACTCTCCCATCGCCCTTATAAGAGTACACTTTTAAATATCCCGGATTGCACTTCTAACCCTTTCTTCTAAATCTTCTATCGTCGCCATTTTAAAATGGTTAACATAAAAATATGACTTTTTGGTGTCATTGTAAAGCTAATTTATTGTGCTTTTAGGAAAAAAATATATAATTATCGATTCCTTAAGCTAGATCAAAAGTTGACATCATTTTCGGTAAAACCGGAAGTGCCTCAGAATTCTTATAGTAACCTTTAGATGGGCCTTTTTGTCTAGTTTAACTTTTGTTCTGAAGATTTTTTGTATCTTTACAAATAAAGGAGATTTTCGGGTTGCCCCGTTTCAAACAAACACCCTGTATATGTACTGAATGAGTATATGGGCAAAATAAGGGACCATTGGTCTGTGGTATCCAATAATAAAATAAAATATTCCAGCAGGAATAGTTCAAATACCATCTGAAATTTGTGTAAATGTTATAAGAAATGCTCTTGAAAGAGAAGAGCTCTCATTTTTGTGGAAACAAGAGACGAGAATTTTTTCTATCACCCATTATATTTATGCTATGAGGTATTGTTAATTTCCAACGAAATATAGCGATAGACGTATTATTATTAATTTTAACTTACTTCAAAATGTTGTTTATGATGTTTTATGTCGATATTTCGTTTCTGAAGCATCACTACTTAATGTCCTCCAGTGTTCAGCAAGCAAATTTGGGCTCCATTTATCTTGATATCGCTTTTCCATGGCGGAAATGTCTTATTGGAATCGTTCCTTAAGTTCGTTACTTACTGCACCCAGATCTTTTGGGAAGAAATCTAGATGAGACTCCAGAAAGTGAATTTTTAAAGACATCCTACATCCCATTTCTTTATAGTAATCAAGTACCTCATTCACGTTATCCCTTGATAGATTTAAGTCTCAAACTAAGTCATTAAATTCAACCTGTGGTATCAGATGCGGCTCTGTTGAACATTCTGGTACGTTAAAGAAAGGATCAGTTTCGATTTCATTTGCGAATTCTGCATAACCACTTGAAGAATCAACGGATTCAGATTCTTTTTCATCTAAAGTCCAAGATGCTGGTCCTTTCGGGATAGGAAGTTCATTAATATGTTCAACGGGTCATAAAGCTGATGGTAAATTAGGATACTGCATAGTATGTTTAGACTTTGGTCCAGTACCTGTTATATTAGTGAGGCAAAAATAGCAATCCGTAATTGGTCTTTTGGTTTTATCCAAACCATTGGTATTTCCAAAGCGTATTTTACGATTTGCGTCTTTCAACCAACCTCTTAACAACTTTACGTTACGTTTTTACGGTAAAATTACGCTTTTACGGTTTAAAAGTCAACTCTCCGCATGCATAACAAAAAGTGTTGGCACTATTTACGTATTGCCTAGACATTATACAAAAATTAAGCAAAATATAAAGTAAAATAAAAAATATAAATTACTCAGAACTCAAAGAGTTATCAGTCGCGATATAGAAAATACAACAGATAGGGATACCCGTAGTTTACTAATACATGCAATCTATTTCGAAGCATATACAAGGTGTATCAAAAGAAATTTTATATTTACTGGATCGATTAAAAAAAAAGTAAGCCGTATATAGAAAAAATGTTTATTAATTATTAAAATACACTTTTTGGGGATTTATTTCTTAAAAATAATATCGTCTAAATGTAGACCCTCGCGTTCTCGGCACTCATTTAATCGAACAGTAAAATTACTTATGACGTCTCGGCATGTGGACTCAGAGATGGCTGCCATTTCGTGACGGATATTTTCTTTCAAATGCGCCAGTGAAGTCGGTTTATTGGCGTAAACTTTAGATTTAAGATAACCCCATAGGAAAAAGTCCATAGGGGTTAAATCTGGACTGCGTGGAGGCCAATTTATGTCACCTCTCCGGGAGATCAATTTGCCTGAGAAAATTTCACGAACACGTGGCAGAGACATATTGGACGTGTGTGAAGTTGCTCCGTCCTGTTGGAACCATGTTCTTTGGTTATAGCCAGGAAAGTTTTGCAGTTCAGGTACCAAGAAGTTGTCTAACATCTCCACATAACGCTCTGAATTCACTGTAACTGCACGCCCCCTTTCGTCTTCAAAAAAATAAGGGCCGATAATTCCTCGCGCCGACATCGCAGCCCATACGGTCACTTTAGGCGAATGTAGGGGTTTCTGATGTTTGCGTTTCGGATTCGTTGCACTCCAGTAGCGGCAGTTCTGCTTATTTACGTGGCCATTAAGATGAAAATGAGCTTCATCCGAAAACAAAATGTTGGTAAACGTTGAAAATCGCTCAATCACCTGATTTACGAAATTAAGCCTCTGGCATCTTGGGGCTTTAATTCTTGCACCAATTGAATTTTGTAGGGGTGCAGCTTTAGGTCTTTGTGCATAATGCGATGTAATGATGATCTATGTACATTTAAAGCACTTGCGCGCTTCCGAATTGAAAGGTTCGGGTCGTCACGAACAGACTGATTAACATTCTCCACGTTTTCTACCGTTCTTGATGACCTAGGTCGCCCGGATTTTGATTTATCCAGCGTTGTACCAGTCTCTTCAAACTTTTTAACCCAATGTCGAATGAGAGGAATGCTTGGCGCATCATTTAAGTGGCGAAAACCTCGAATACTGCAGAATTTTCTACGCGCTACAGTCGCCGAATCACCGTTTTTGTAAAACTCTCGCACGCATAACGCGCGGTCTGCTCCCGAGAAACGCTCCATAGCGACTGAATTCACAACAGCCAGGCTACCGATTGACATAACCCCCGCGCCCCTCGGATACGTTGCGTTCACGCAGTAAGCTAAATAAATATAAAATTTCTTTTGAGACACCTTGTATTTAGACATGATAAGTACTGATCTTAAACAGTTGTATTCGTCACCGCAGATATTGCATATTGCGAAATATAAATTTGTATGTTACAGAAAACTTATGGGTAGTAGAATAATACTGTTTTCAAATTTGTTTTCAGCGTATCAAAATACATCAGTAATACATTAAAACTGCCATGTTACAAATGGTGTGTTTATCAGTTTTATTTAGAGATCATGTTACTGAATCACAAACTGAAACTAAATGCGAACAGCTCCAAAAATGTTGTAAATTTTCCAGAACTATGAAATACAACTCATCTGGTATATATGAAGAAAAACAAACTCAATGTTACCCTCAACAAGATTCTAGTACCATACAAACAAATTAAACCAAATGCTACGTGGGAAGATGTCTGAAAGAAAATTAATTCTTTAAACTTTAACAAACTACCGACAAGAATTGAAAATGATCATTTCATCAAAACGAAATGAAGTCAGTACTGATAATATCTACCAGCCTGTTTCACGAGTATTCACTCCTTGCAATTTTTTGGTGTCAGTGAAAAAAATTAACTTGTTTATATAGATCTCGTTTTTAAAGTCAATTTTTCATCCAACGCTTAAACGTTATCTTCGTCCGTATAAATATTTTAAAGCTAAACACGCTTTAGCTTTTTCGTCCACCATGGAAGTCCATTCACTACAGTACACAAAAATTAACTGAAAATATTTACGAAAATATTTATAGTGCAGTGTCTCATTTTATTTTACTGACATTGTTAATATTATTGATTGATAATATTGTTCAATATTATTGATCATGTCCCCCTTAACGCTAAGTATAACCCCCAAAGACTAAAAATTTCGTATACAAAACTAACAATCTAAAATAAAATTAGTAATAACCTATACATCAAATTTTGCATCAAATTTTTATCTACATAACAGGATATTTTAACTATAGAAAAAATTGTTGTAAAAATCTTATCGCTTAGTAACAGATATCAGACAACAATGTTCTGTAATGTTTTAAATATATTTGTGAATTTCAATTATCTGTTACATTTATAGAGTTTGTGTACAAATTTTCAAATAATACGTCAATATTTTTTTCTGCATGATTGTTTATTGTTTAGACTAGTATTTTTCAACCAAAAACGCACCGCGGACCAGTATAATATTTAATTTTCTAACGCTGACAACTAATAATAATTGTTGGTTCATTTTTTGCAAGAAAACAAATATATTTAATGTGCTACTAAATACATTTATTTTATTTGTAGAAAATCACAGAAAGTTTACAGAAAATAAACAAAATATAAATTGCATCATATTGTCCGGTTATTGAACTCAGAGATAAGCATATCAATGCTTATCTTAACCTAACCGGACAATATGATGCATTCTCTATGAATTTTAAAATTGTTATTTTATATCATGACTATTAAATAAGCTCTGATGAAGATTTAAATTAAATCGAAACGTTAGCGAAGTTAATAAATTTGTTTTTATTTTCTGACTGGTCCGAATCCCATTACCTTCAACTATAATTAATAACTGACGGACGTAACTCATCTAATCACTAAATTATTTACATAAAAAATATGCATAAAAAATATTTTTAAAAAACTGCAAAAATACATATAAAAACTTTCGCGGACCACTAAAATTTTTCTGGGAACCACTGGTTGTCCGCGGACCACCTGTTAAGAAACACTGGTTTAGATCATAGTTTCCAAAACTTTTTTGCCCCGTAGACATCTTGCCGATTTTTTTGTTTTCCAATATTGTATTATCCTAAACTTATTAACTTCAAATGTGTTTTTGACAGTTGACACAGTACTGCTCACTTTGATAGTTTTTTTTTTTTTTTTGTAGATAAAAACATGTACAATTTTTATTCATACCTTCATCGAAAAGACACAAAATACAAGTAAATATATGAATTTGGTACGAAACAAATTAGAATCTAGTAAAACTTTCGCCGTGGATTAACCCAACAACAGGGCATCGATGATCTTAATTCGACTTTTGGCATTGAAGCCTTATCAAGGACTACTGTTTATCAATGGTTTGCCGACTTCAATCGTGGCCGTAGTGCGCTTAAGGATGAATTTCGTGAAGGTAGTCCAAAATCGGTTGATGTTCCTAAAAACATTGATGCTGTGCTTGAACTGATACTGAAAGATCGTCATGTAACTTATCGTGAGATTGAGGTATCCATGAGCATTAGTGGGACCAGCATACATTCACTATTGCATGAACATTTGGCCGTCAAAAAGTTTTTTCGCTTTGGATTATACATAATTTAAAAATCGCAGTGGAAAAAGTCTCAATCGCAGTGAAAAAAGTGCTTCGAAAATTGGTTCAAACGCATGCAAAAGTGTATTAATCTTCATGGAGAATATTTTGAAAAACAATAAAGCTACTTTTGTTGATAAATAATTGTTTTTGATCTCAAATCCCGAAATATAAAAGGCAATCCCCGCAACTCAATAATAAATCAAATAGTTTACTTTTAGTGCTTCTTTCAGTTTATTATTTTGTTTAGTATTTTTGCAATAAAAAGTTTATTCAGTGTTAGCGATGCAACATAAGCATATTAGTATCTGCTTATCCATAAGTGTAAAGTACAATTACCGCCAGTAAACTTTTAATACACTTAGCAGTGAGAATATATGCACCTGCACTTGTTCCCACGGTAATGTGCAAAAGCTGCCTCTAACTATCTAAAGCTTTCACACCATATCATCGCTACGTTTTCAAGATTTACGTTTCATATCAAATTTCATGATAACTGTTATTAAGGATCTAATAGAATTTTGTGTGATCTCTGCATATATACAAGTCAACGTCTCTCTATCTGTCTGTCTATCCGTATGTACGTTTTTCACACGAGAACTACTGATCTTCATGCGGTCTTTTTCTATCTGGTACTTCATCATCTGGTCAAGTTTTGGCAGTGTTTCAATAAAATTGGTTCAGTATTTCCAAAGTTTTAATAATATATGTACGCGCGGGTATAACGGAATCCATGTTTTCCATTCATATTGTCACATATACTGATTAAAAAACTATATGTCAGCGTCTGACGTATGTGGCCTGATTACGAAATGCATACGCCACAATTTCGTAATTAAGAAATATTTGTCATGACGAATGAATATTGGAACTGGGTTAACTTTCGTTACTAGAGTTAAAGGGCTGGATGTCACAGAATATGGAAGCAGTGGAACATAGCCAACTCCGCTGCACGTATTAGTCCACAAGGTGACGACCAAGACACTGACGCCAGATACTTGTACCGAGGGTGAAGCCAAGCAAGCAGTCACCATGTGAGTGGGAGAAGACTTCTCCAGGCTCCTCGACGCCCTAATGGGTAGCCCCCACCTCAGAGATAGGTCCAAGCCGATCCTGGCCAACACGGGGTGGACTGAAGACTTCCTCAACTCCATGGACTAATTCAAACCATATATTGTAAAGTTGATAAATGTTTAATAAATTTGAAAATTTATTAAACATTTATCAACTTGTTAAAAATCAACTTGTTGTCTTAAATTTGTTATGTTGAAACCAGGAGTTGACTTTCAATCAAACCACCCACGTGACAATATTTAAGGCATTTTCTTCAAATAATGAGTTACAACATATATTCCTTCGTAGTAAACTTGGCACACAATTATGGGTTGTTACGTTAGGCCGTTCGTTTTGTTTTTTTTTTTTACCTTTTATTCAATAAAATATAGATTCTAAAAAAAACTTTTATTATCAAATGTACTGTCCATTATTTTATATCACTTTGGAAAAACGCTCAGGCAATTTCATAATGCCATCTCTCCAGAAGGTTCCGTCTTTGCTCTCGAAAAATCTGTAGAGGTGAATTTTAATATCGTCCAAAGATGCGAAATTTTTTCCGTTAAGGGAATTTTGTAGAGAGCGGAACAGATGGTAGCCGGAGCATATGGTCCAGACATCGCACCATCCGAGTGCGTATTGAGTTTTTTTTTAGAATGTTTATTTAATTAAATAAAAGGTGAAAAAAAATACGAACGGACTTATATAACAACCCAATAATTCAGTAGTTCCAAAGTTACAAGCCGAATTTCTGAATTTTCTTATCCCATCATGATTGCTTCTTCACGCTCTTACTTTGAAAGCAGGTGCATCCAAAAAAAATTCTGGGGGGGGGGTGGAAGACAATTTTTGTTTTATTATGGCCGGGATCAAGAAATTTTTCGATAGTAAGTGCTGACCAAAAACACTTTATCTTCCAATATGCCAGTGTTTTCTAAAAAAAAGTCCTCAAGGTCCCACCACATTTTTTTTTAACCCCTAAGGAATTAAATTGATATTTATTACTCGATAATAAAAGAGGACAAGCGTCCTCTCTTGTCCTCTTTTATTATAGCAGTTTTCTTGTATCCGATTCCGAACTTATCCAAACCTTAATAAAAATGAAACAATTAAACGAAGTAAAAATAGTCAAAAACCGTAGCAAAGCACGGGTACCGCAGCTAGATATTTAATATTTAAATCTTCAAACACAACTTATTATTTATTAAAACGATATTTTTGAAACGCCTTGCATTTTTCTTCAATATGCTATAACAACGTTTCTCAACCGGGGGGCCGTGAATGCTTCATCGGGAGGCCGCGAAGTCATACAAGATCAAAACATGAAAATATAATAGCATTGCGCTCAATCTTGCAAGTTATAAATTTTATTCGTATTTATGAATACGAGTCTTATATTTATATTCAAAAAAATATACCTTTCATAACATAAATAAAATAAATATTTTATTTATTATTCTATCTAATTACTTATTTTGACAACTAATTTAAGCTACAGGCTATTTCAAACGTTTAAGTGGAACTAAATGGATGTTGGAAATGAAGTTGTCACTAGCTAACTTTATAATGAGTAAAATGGGCTTTTGCTAAACAAAATGATCAAAAGCAATCAAAATTCAAGTTTTACTTTGAAGTAGGTACGACTTAAAAGTGCAATATTTTTTATTATATTTTTTTTTATTACTCTCCGAGCTACAGATAACTCAAGAGCAAGGATGCGAATGTGATTAAATCAAAATATAAGGCATTTTGAACACTTGAAAATAAAAATACTTTACTTTCAAGTCGTTGTAGGGAATATAATCGTCATATATATTATAGTTTTTTGTCAACCGTAAAAGATACTGAAAAAATGTTTAAGTAAAAGTTGTTTCTTTTGAAAAGCTCTATCCAAAAATACTCAATATGACATACGTTCCCATGTAACAATTCGAAACTGTCCTTAATATCCTGTACTTCCGGAAAATTTCAATACTTCCATTTAATGTTTTGTATAAATTTTAGTTCAAAATTTTTCCCAACTTGCTCACACGTTGCCTTTTCCAAAAAAATCGTGTTCCCTCTATCTTGATACACCATATATATATATATTCCGAACTTATCCAAACCTTTATAAAAATGAAACAATTAAACGAAGTAAAAATAGTCAAATACCGTAGCAAAGCACGGGTACCGAAGCTAGATATTTAATATTTAAATCTTCAAACACAGCTTAATATTTATTAAAACGATATTTTTGAAACGCCTTGCATATATATGTATATATATATATATATATATAGGGGGGCCGCAGACAATATTGATATAATTTCGGGGGATCCCTTGCCAGAAAAGGTTGAGAAACACTGTGCTATAACTTTTTCGAATGGGACCTATGTTAATGTAACTTTTTTGCTTAAGATTAACAAAAGCATACACTCTTGAAGTTTGGTATATTCCTTTTGGAACGTTCTGTGCTATAATAAAACAACCGTATTTTATTTTATTTATTTTCTAATAAAAAAAAATAGTCTAACTTTCTTTCGTCCACCCTGTATTTGTGAACTAAGAAATCTCTGGTCAATGTAAAACTTATTTTTATTTATTTAACCCCAACTTTTTATTATCCTTATTTTTGGCTGGTTCTATACTGAACTGAAGGTCTTGAAACTTTTTCTAATTTCAAAGTTCACACTCTGTCGATTGGGCATTGAAGTAGACCGACGAAAAGTAACGAAATACGACACAAATTTGATTGGCAGAAGTCGATCACGTGATATTTCTGTGGAAATGCCGCTACGAAAAATTGATTCTGCTCCCCTTTTTCGCTGCGTATAACAGCAGTTCTCAACAAGTACGAGATGACCATTTGAATTATTGGAAATAAATATCTCTTGTAAAACTGCAAAATATTATTAACTTTATTTGAATATTTTTTTATTAATAATTTACAATTGCATTGAAAACGATGAAATAAATTAAAACAAAAATGTTGAACAACATAAATCACTTAGAGAGCGCCAGGTCTATTTTTAAAGGAATTAACTGTCATTGCATATACAGTATTTGATTATTCAACTGGCAGTGTATTCCAACTATGAAAAACCAGATTAACTAAAAAAAGCACGATATCTACGGTGAAATCAATCCCTCTTTTCATATCCGTTGGGTAGTTATCGTGAAGAATTTTCCAGGTCGGAATAAAATTTGGTGTCTCTTCCCACACAGGTATATATCAAAACAGACTCACAATTCTTATTAAAAATGTTTTTTTCCTCCTAGATATTGTCACGTGGGTGATTTAATGGAAAAGCAATTCCCAGTCTTAGCACTACAGTTTATTGAATAATTATAAATTACAATTATAGTAATTGATAGAATTTTCCTTGGGAGTTGGGGAAATATACCGTCCATCCCGTGTTGGCCGGGATTGATTTGGGCCTGTCTCCGTGGCAGAGGTTGCCTATCAGGGAGTCCAGAAGCTTCCTCCCACTCACATGATGCCTGCGGTTTGGCTTCCCAGAAGTACTCATACTTATAGTCGGACTCGTAGTCGTCACCGTAGCTGAGTATAACGTCGTAGAGGAGTTGGATAGGTTCCTATGACTCGTTTACATACGACATCATTTACTTACACTTCTGTTGAACCTAGTTCCGTCGTAATAACTTCGTGAAGAGGTGGATAGGTTCTTCTGACTCGTTTCCGTACGACATCCTTTACTTATACTTCTGTTTAACCTAGATCCGCTATTCAATTATCAGGAGAAACATTGTCAAGTTAGGAAAATATAGCGTTTGCATTGCCTTCTCCCACTCACATGATATCTGCTACTTGGCTCAACCGGAAGTACTCGTACTTGTAGTCGGACTTGTGGTCGTCACCGTAGCTGAGTAGAACATTGTAAAGGAGTTGTCCAGGTTCTCCTGACTGGCTTCCGTACGACAACCTTAACTTATACTTCTGTTTAACCTAGTTCCACTATTTAATTGTCAGGAGAAACATTGCCTAGTTACGAAAATGCAGCTTGTGCATTACATAAGTAAATTATGTCTGCTTAGACGCTGACAAATAGTTTTTTAATCAAACAGCTGTATGCCACAATGTTTCTGTGTCGCAATTTTGACCAACGATGGTTATTAACTTTGCGACACTATCCCCCTCCTTGCGAGCATGGTACTTCAATATGCAACAACCGATATTTGACCATTGTGACAATATTATATAATTGTTATCTTAAATGTTTACTAATGAATATGAACTAAATTAAAGAAATTTATAACAAACGTGAAGCTAATAGAGTACGTTTGTACAACAAATCATTGTCCAGTGCTAGATGTTCCCTAATCTGTTGTAAATGGAAACTTGGAATTTAAACCAAGACAACAGTAAAAAACCAGGAGTCTTTTGAAAAATCTTCTATAAGCTAGAAGAAAGTCCGTTCTTAGCCACATCAACAAACCACATACCCAGCAAACTATTTTGGAGAAAATTTAGTATCAATCTATAGGTACGAAAGATGCATATAGTGGGAGTTATCTGCTATAGTCTTTTTTTTAATTAGGAGGAGTATTTCAAATAGTCGCGCTAATATAATCACCTGCGATTGGCTAGAATGAAGACATTTTTACACAGGAGGAACTGTCATGTGTCTCCTAATGTATTAGTTGACAGTTAACATATTAAGATGGAAAATGGAGAACTTATGTGAGTGGGACCGAAAATGGTAGCACGAGATCGAAAAGAGAATTTTACAAATGCATTGTATGATATAGTGCGTTCAAAGGTGAGTTTGTAGTATAGTTCTTATGGCAAATGGGAGCGGTTTTGCCAAATGTTGTAAAACTATCAAATGTGTCAATTATAATAATATGAAAATCTCGTATGATTTACAAAAATCAACTCTTATAAAACTCAAAATAACACTCAACAAAAACAAATGACCATTTGTAGAATACTGCGTCTTCGCAAATCAGCGCGTTTTAGAGCTGGCAACGTCGACAAGCAAGAAAAGGATAGCGTCATTGTGTAAACCCTTTAGAGAGTATGAAAAAGAACTACTCAATATGCCCTGTACTGCAAATTCACCTGTGAACGCACTATAGTTATTTGTGTACTATGGCCAAAAAGTAGATCTTTTTCGGCCGGAACTGAATTTAAAGGCCGAGGCGCAGTGGAGGAATTTAAACAGATAAGGCCGAAAAAGATCTGTTTGGCCAAGGTGCACATTATATCTTTTTGGGCGACCCTTTTTGAGAGAGGGACACTGGAGGAAGAACAAATTAATGAGATAAAAAATATTGTAAAATTATCAAATGTCAAATATTGTACGTTATTTTATTTTATTTTGTAATGATTTTGTAAATACCCTCAACGCCGCAAGGCCTAGGGCAATAAAGAATTATTTATTAAATAAAAGTGTACATTTGATAATTTTTGGCATTAACAGTTGGTTACCAAGGCAACACTTTACGCATTAATGCATTTTAGAGACTGCAAGGAAAGTATAAATTGCATACTTTACGCCCGACGATAGAAAGAAATAATATAACTAGTTAACAAGAAAGGCGATATTCTACAAAATGGTAACGCTAGACCACATATTTGTTTGGGGGCCCAGAGTAAAATAGCCATGTCCGGTTTTGAAATTCTAAGTATTAGCTTGATATAACATTATCGGATTAGAACTTACAGTCTCTGAAAAAATCGATAAAGAAGCGAACTAATCAGTAGAATTATGTTTAGCCTCTAAGAACCGAGAGGTGTTATAGAAAAGAGATTAAAAAGCTACCTCTAAAAAAGAAAGACACTGTCAATACCTAGAACCATTTTGTAATTCAATAATTTTTAATAAACTTAATTTCCTCCGGTACATCTAATATTTCAAGTATCACTAGAATAGTTTTGGTGTAGTAAATGGGTTTTGAACCGAGGTATAGTAACGGATATCAAGGAGTTAAAATCGCCAGTCTTCTATATTTTATTTATTTCAAACATTTTATTGCGATATTAAAATGTTGAGAAGCACTGCTCTATCTAATCATAACGCCAGCTCTGGTCACGGCCGAGGTTTGTGTAAATTATTGTATCAAGTTTTGTAAGGTGTGTTCTTAATTTAGAACTTGGTTGAAATACTGTGTTGCGAATTTGACACAATTTTATTTTCGTTCACATTTCATTTCAAAACCATCATTTTGGCAGATTCGTTTGATTGTTTTATAACTTAATTTTAAAGTTTTTGTAGAAAATCCCAACAAGGAAAATATAAATTTTGTTTCTTATTTAACCTTTACCGAAAAATATATTTCAGTTTGAAAATTGAATATTTGTTTAAAATAATCCATGTAAACTTTTGGAGAAATAAGAAATAAATCTGGTAGTATTCTTTGCTTGCTTTAGTTTTCAGTAATACATTTTTTGCAACAAGCGATCTACATATATAAATAAAATTGGAATCTTATTTGTTCTTTTATTTCTTCGATTTCAAATTTTGTTCCTATAATCCATTTACGATGTTTCCTCACTTGAGTAGGCCATGTTAGGATGGCATTTTTGTTGATGGCCACAATATATTAAACTAAACAAATAGAATCACAAAACGTAATGACAATTCTGTTTTCATTTTTCAAAACATGAAAATTATGGCAAGCTAAAAATTGACTGTTTATTGTTTATTTATGGTGGAAAAAAATGAAATATTATTGAACAATTGGCAATAATATTTCTATATTAAACGGTCTTCAAAAAGACATACATTACACCCTCAAAACTGTTTGAAAATGGCATACTTATGGTAAAATGAATTGGTCAGGAAAAATTATTTCAAATTTGTTTTGATATTGACAATAAATCTATTCTAAATTTTTTTTGTCCCAACCGAAATCGGGATTTTGGAGGTATGTTTGGATGAAGATTACAGCTCAATACATACGTCGTGACAAGGTGTGAAGGTTGCGCTTGAAATTAGTAGTGGGGATTCTAAGCGATGACGAATTACAGCTAAAATACTTGTTATGCTCAAGCGTACAACAAAAATATAAATGTACTAGGTTATTACCCGTCAACAATGACTGATTCATAATATAAATTATTATATTATTATTATTATAAAAATTTCAATTATTTGTATGGTTATATATTTGGTTTTATTTTTGAACGTATTTTAATTTCATCGCCGGTCAGCGAATCATGGAACAGTATATCACCCGTTAGCCAATCAAGAGACAGGGTGTCTCCAGTTAGCCAATCATGAGAACCTTAGGAAAAATTGACGTCATAATGTTACCGACTCTACATACTACATACACTTGCTAATTATATAGTTAGATTTACTCATGAACTTTTTAAGATGGGAAAACGATTCATTTTTACTCAGTACGTTACATTTATGTATATTGTTAAAATTAAAAATAATTTGAGATATTAATTTATGTCTACGAAACCCTAGATATTTATGGATATAATTATATTCGTAGATTCTTAGAGAATAAATCTGCGAAATATTGTTCATATCGATCATAGGATATAGGAGTATCTAGAGTTTCTTGTTTATGCTGACGAAACCCTAGATTTTTCTATAGGTTATTTTATCTGCAGATTCTTAGAAAATAAATCTGCAAAATATTGTTCATATCAGTCAAAGAATGTAGGAGTCTCTAGAGTTTCTTGTTTATGTTTACGAAATCCTAGACATTTCTATACGTTATTTTATCCACAGATTCTTGGGAAATAAATCTGCAAAATATTTTTCATATCGAGCATAGGATATTGGAGTGTCTAGAGTTTCTTGTTTATGCCTACGAAACCCTAGACATTTCTATAGGTTATTTTGTCCGCAGATTCTTAGAAAATAAATCTGCAAGATATTTTTCATATCGATCATAGGATATAGGAGTGTCTAGAATTTCTTGTTTATGCCTGCGAAATCCGAAACATTTCTATACATTATGTTATCCGCAGATTCTTAGAAAATAAATCTGTAAAATATTTTTCATATCGATCATAGGATATAGGAGTGTCTAGAGTTTCTTTTGTATGCCTACGGAACCCTAAACATTTCTATTTGCAATTTTATCTGCAGTTTCTTAGAGAATAAATCTGCAAAATATGGTTCATATCGGTCAAATCATATAGGAGTATCTAGAATTTCTTGTTTATGCCTACGAAATCCTACACATTTTTATGTGTAATTATATCCGTAGATTCTTAGAGAATAAATCTGCAAGATACCTGTCAATCAAAAGACCTCAAGAGTCCCCAGTTAGCCAATCACGAGAACCTTAGGAAAAATGACGTCACAGTGTTACCCAGATCACAAACACACACTATCTAATTATATATGTACGATTAGTACATAATTAAAAATAACATAAAATTAAATAGTTTTATAAATGCAGTATAGAGGCTATTCGAGCTTTGAAGGAGTTGATGGACGGTGCTGACACGGCGCTCTTGGGTAAGGCGTTCCATTGGTCGAACACACGATTAGTTAGAAAATTTTGTCGCAGTTGCTTTCCGTACTTGTCGTGGTGGAGCTTTAGAGAGTGGCCTCTAAATCGTTGGTCGGCGTTGATGGAGTACAGAGGCGACATGTCCGTAGAAAACTTTCCAGTTGTCGTTCTGTACATCTGAATGAGGTCACCTCGAGCTCTGCGGGCTGCAAGAGAGGGCAGATTTAGCCTCTTAAACCGCTCTTCGTATGACAGAGCTCTGAGACATCTTGGAAGACGAGTGGCACGTCTCTGGACTCCTTCCAGGAATAGGATGTCGCGTTGAAGGTACGGGGACCAGACTGCGAAAGCAAACTCCAGGAGTGGGAGGACATAGGACAGGTATATTTGGTGAAATAAGCATAGGGTTAGGTTAGGAAATGATTTCTTAATAATGAAGAGGGATTTATTTGGTCTTCTAACGACGTTAATGACGTGTGTTGACCATTCTAAGGTAGGTGTGATTGTAATACCCAGGTCAACCAAAGATTCAACATGTTTAATAGCGATGTCGCAGAAGTAATAACATTTACAGTAATACCCCGCCACTCGACTGCCTTTTAGCTCGACGTTTTCGCCATTCGACGTAAATTTCGAGAGTGAGAGTCGACGGAGCATCGCTATCCGACGCGTGATCGAGTACCGATCACGTGATACATATTTTGGTAAACAAGTGGTAGTACAGTATTGTGTGGTAGTACAGTATTATACAGTTTAGTGTATGACTACTGTATATTATTGTTTTATGTATGCTTATATTGTCATTAATCAAAATTTTAAACAGTGTATTAAAAAATTATACATATATGTATTTCCTTATATATGTATTTATGTACATATGATTCCCTTTATTTCTTATGGGGAAATTCGACTCGCCAATCGACGAAATCGCTATTCGACGCTTTTTCAGAACGAATTAACGTCAAGTGGCGGAGTATTACTGTATTTGGATCGTTCTGGCCCAGATGTAATACGCAACAGTTGAACGTATTCAAAGGGAACGACCAATTGTCACATCACTTATCAACTGCATTGAGGTCCTGTTGTAAGAGCGACCAGTTGCCATAACCGTTGTATATTTTTAGATTGTCAGCATACATCTGGTGGCTGGAAGTTATATTTGAAATTATATCGGCCACATAAATGAGAAACAATTTAGGCCCAATCACCGTGCCTTGTGGAACCCTGCTTAGAACTTGTTGGGGAGGTAGATAGCTCGGGTCCTATGCGCACTTGGAAAGTGCGGTTGCTTAAAAATGTTTAGATCCAATGGAGCCATTTGCCTCTAAGTCTGATTGACATAAAGTAAGCTATGTGACACTCTGTAGAAGGCTTTATAAAAGTTCAGGTAGATAATATCTATAGGAATTGAAGCATCGAGATGTTTTGTCTACTAATTAGTTGCCAGTAACCTGTTTGAGCCAACAGATCGACCAGGGACAAAGCCATGCTGGCTTGGTGGTATAATTTGGTACTGTAGTAGGTAGGACATTAATCAACTATAATGCGCTCAATAATTTTTGCTGGGATAGAAACAAGACTTATGGGTCTATAATTTGATGCTTGTAACCTGCTGCCGCTTTTGAAAACAGGGACAACAGTTGAAATTAGCCACTTTTTTGGTAGTTGTCCTAGAGCCAGAGAATTTTTCATTATTTTTGAAAGGGGCATTGCCAATATTTTACTACAGGATTTTAATACCAGTGGATGGATTAAGTCAGGCCCAGGCGACGAATTTTAGTTCCATAACACACATTGTTTCTTATGTAAAAAACGGGCAAACCTTTAAATCGCACGGAAAAGCGTCTGTGTGTAAAGCTACTGTCTGGAAAGTTGGACGAAACATTTGTTAATTATGTTTTATAACGCGCACTAGTAGATTAAATGGATGAACAATAGTAAGCTACTGTCAGTATATTTTTTTGTGTAATTTGTATAACATTTATTTTCTATTTATAGAAGAAATGATTAATTTAATTGAATTCTTCCGGAGATTATTGCAAGGCAATTTCATTCTATTTTTAACGTGGTAGATTATTTTATCATCAGTCGCGTGACATTCACCATTCCGCAGGTATAGAAACGGATGAGGGAGAGACAGGAATACGTGACTGGAAAAAGGTATTTTGACCGATGAAAACAAAACATTAAAATAAATCAACAATATAGCTGTGTTATATTATACAAGTCAACGAGGATATATTGATGTGGAACAAAAATGATTTATTTTTACAAACTAAATTGTGATGTACTCTTTCAGAATACCTAAAATATTAACTGACCTTGCTACAACTCTTCAGAACTCAAAATAAAAAACAGAATTGGATTGATCATATACTGTGTAGCAAACAGTGGAAAATATTACTTTGCTTTATTAGAAAACCAACTCAAATCATTTTATTTATTTATTTTTTCTGGATAAACATATACACAGGACTCCACAAATCCTGTACCTGGTCACCAATGACGACTAGATTTTTTTTTTTTTTTATCTAGCAACTAAAAACGGCAGCATCGAGCAAGAATATAATAAAATTTATTCTGCCAAAAAGTAATTTTAAACGTCGGTTCGCTACATCAAAGATATTTAATCACGCTTCAATTTAAATAAAAAAATTGGTTTGAAGTGTGAATTTTTACACATTTCAGGGTTTCGCAGGTATTTAGTAAGTGAATGATGATTATTTGGGACGACAAAACTAATTTTATGTTAAAATATTATTTTGTTAATTCTAATTCGAATGCCTAATACTATTATTTAGGTTTCTAAATATGTGCAGTTTTTTTTATATAATATAATCTTAATGAACCTTGCTATAGGTTCATTAAGATTTTGAAAATTGCGCCTATGGCTTCCATTGGTTGTTTTAAGTCATAACTCTGCCCCTCTGATTTTGTGTATTCAATTTCCACTGGTTATTAAATTTACGCTTTTAAAAATTAAATGCAACATTTGCCCAAATATAACTAGAATTTTGAAACAATAATTTAAACAAAATAAAAATGCAAAAAAAACAGAAAAAATAAAATTGCCTTGAGAGCGGAGCGAACTCTAGTTTGCTAAATTAGAACGCGAGAAGGCTAACCATTACACTATCAAAGCATGCTGGTTTACTGTGTAACATAAGTTATTAAATATTTTACTTGTATTTGTATATATTTTATTTGTAGCCCAAATGATGTTTAGTTTAAACCATTTGGGCTACAGGGTGTGGGACAATTTTTTTTTACACAATTTGGGCGAAAATAGCGTCAAAATAATTTATTTTACAAAAATTAAATTTTGATCGTTAATCCACGTACTAAAGGCAGTCTCATTTGATACCCTACTCAGAATTTTAAAGGACAAAATTGCCATACTTTTCAAAAACACAATCAAATTTCCTCTCGTACGTTTCCGGCTCAGATCAATATACATTACCTGTAAATTTTTCAGAATTTTCGTTTAACCCTTTTTGCTAAAGGGTGCGGGACAAAAACTTTTGCATATTTTTGGCTAAATTCGTGTTAAAAGAAACGAATTTCATAAAAATATCAATCGTTCCGTGATCTACGTCTTAAGAGCTTTCTTTTGATACAACACAATAAATTTTAAAAAGATATTTTTTTTTATCAACGACACAAAATAATCGACATTTTTCGAAAAATGTATCTGATCAAAAATTCCTGTTGAACTATTTCGATTCCCATCAATGTACATTACGGAGATTTTTTTTTAGATTTTGAGATCAATCCCTTTGGGAGATAGGGTGGGGGACAAAAGTTTTTTGACAAATTTTTGGCAAAAATCCGATAAAAAAAAATTGATTTTTCAAAAATAAAAATTTATTTGTTGATCCACACATAAGAGGTTTCATTTGGTATGCCATCCAAAGTTTTAAAAAAATATTTATTTTTTTATTTTTTTTATTAAATACATATTTGTTTATATTTATCTCGCGCTGTATTTTTTTGAACTCTTTATAGTTTTCCTATATGTAGAAAATTTGTAGAAGTATGCTAAATTTCAACTTTTTATGTTTAGCCGTTTGGCTACAGTTTCTACCGTACAGACAGACAGACACATGAGTGACGTTATAAGAGTTTTTCGGTGGTCATACCTACAAAACCCCAAAAAGAAATAAGACCGTAAAAACCTTGTACATATAGAAATCAATTTCTGTTTGTCTTTCTTTATGCAAAGCCAAACGGATGGACCGATTTTCACCAAATTTAGTACAAGGGGGTAAAATAATACGAAAAAGGTTTTAGTGAGGGTTCCAACTTCATTCATGTCGCCCTAGGGAGTGCGCCTGTTTGGGAAGAAATCTCCAGTACAACGAAACTAGATATATACTCAGAAAAATAAGGAAACGATAAACTCGATAAGCTAAGAAAAAGGGGATGAAAAATAGGTATATTATACCTACATAGAAGAACAAAGAAAGAGGTAAAAAATCCGACTATCTCACCAGAAAACTTCTTATTTACTAGTATCATTAACTACCATATTGCATAATAAATTCCTTAGTTCTTCATTATATTTTTTCTGCTCTGTAAATTTGCATCCATATTAAAATATAAAAGATTTAAGTTTACCATTACAGTGTTAATTATTATTTTATATTGTAAACTTTTGTAATTATATAATTACATGTAAAATTTAATTAAAGTATAATTAGACTAATTATAAAATTTTTAGGGATGAAAGTTTTATGAATGTCAGTAACTGCCATAAACAAAATTTAAACGGCAAAGTTTTGGTTTATTTTGTGAGGGTGATGGGTTTTTATTAATTACATTAACATCATGTTAGATAGAACATATAGCATATTACCCAACAACATTATTAAAATATGTGCAAGGTGTTAGTAGGTAATGACATATTCCCTTATAATAAACGGTCCGCAACCATCTACATGCATGAGCATATTATCACTGAATAGAATACCAGCAACTTTCACCCCTACAAAGTGGATGTGCAACGGTTATTTTTTAATTAAGAACCGTTTGCCATCCTATTATCTGTCTCATTTTGTAATACGAAACTAAGAGGTAAATTTAATTTTTTATGTTGTATATTCAAAATATCATCTTAGGGTGGTAATTCTGAAGTGGCATCTTTCAAAATATTTGACATATCAATCACAATTTTGACATGTCAGTTTATTACCTGTCATATGTAATTTTTGAGTGAATATAACCTCGATATAATGAAACTTAACCAAAAATTAAAAGCCAGATTTACAAGTTACACCACAGTCTATTTACACCACAACAGTCACCAAAGTAATCAGATCTAGTTTTGTATTACAAAATGAGACAGATTATATCTGCGCATAGCTTTCCCCGTAGTCATTTTACAGACTAATGCCTTCTCAAAAAATTATCTCAAAAATTATCAAAAAATAAATAAAAAAGTATGCCTATGCGGCCCAGAACGTTGAGGAAAAAGGTTCACTTTCGGCCAACGCGTCTCCTACGACCAGAGCAAAATTATTAAAAAAGAAAATGGTGAAAAAATCACTTTTCCAACTCCATAAAAAAAAAATCCTACGACTGCTATGGAACTGTCTCATTTCGATACTGTTAGTTGACAGAAAATTAGCTTAATTTCGCATTTTTTCCTCATGCGCGCGCAGGCGATGCGAGAAATATAAATGAGCCCCAATGCGCATGTGCGTTGTGCGGGAAAGAATAAATTCGCAGCAATGCGCATGTGCAGTTTCCGAGAATTTTCATTCCCGTACTGGCTGCGCGCGCATTAATAGCTGTTAACCATATTTATATTGTATTTTCTTGATTATTTATCTATTGAAAAATGGTAATCGAAGGAAAAGCATAGTGAGCAACATGCGCAGAATACATATTTCGCGCTAGTTGCACAATATACTATTAATTTAGCTTATTCTCTGAATAAACACGGTTCACTGCATATACTGTTTGGTTTACGAAAATTCACCGGGATGAAAAAATCGCGAAAAAAACAAAACCGGGAAATCCGGGAAAAATACAACTACCCTAAATCAGTAGGGACAATTTGGGGAAAATGTAGTCATGTGCCTTCACTGCACCTTACTCCATCTCTGGAAATGGATTTTATACATTGCACTCACTAAAAAATCGAGATATGGTAAAAATCGCATATCTCAGAAAATTCAAAGCTACCCCAAAGCGGTAGGGAAAATCTGGAAAAATGTATTCTGTGACATTCGGTGGCCTTCCATCTATCCCGGAACATTTTGCATTCCCTAAAAAATCGTGAAAACTTAAAAATCGCAATTTTTCAAAAAACTTAAAAACCATTCCTATGCAGTAGAGAAAATTTAAAAAAAAGTGGTCTTAAATCTTTGGATGGATCGTCTTCTACTCCTGAGGATAAACATTCTTCGCTTCATACCCTAATGACCTAATACAATCGGAGTAAAATTATGAAAAAATAAAATCATGAAGAATCTAATTTCTCCGCGGCAGAGGAAAATAAAAATTACCTTAAGCGCTGAAAAAAGCAGACCCGTTTGGTTTTTGAAAATCAGTTAATTCGTATAAGGAAAGATAAGTTGCGGTCAAAGTAAGTTAAACTAGAAGCCAGTGGAAAGTTTTTTTATTTGTTATTGAATAAGATGATCCTGATTTATTATGGTACTTACATTTTATATACTTCATTGTATTTAGTAATGTAAATTTAAAATGATTTCCAAGAATATTTATAAGAAACTATTACGAAATAAGATGAAATAGTAACAACAATAAAGTAACAATATTTCAGTTAGGGAAAAATATTATTTCAGCAGAAGATTTAAGCTTAGAATTTATGTAAACACTTTTGAGATATACTGAAATTTACAGCTCCTATAAGACCACCCATTCCTTTCCAAACTGTATTTTCTAACCTCGTTTATGTTTTAACACCTTAGGGATACTCGCGAAATATAAATAACAAATATTTTTCTCTACTGCACAGTCACATCTAAAAGTAAGAGGACTGGATCTAGAAATTCGATATAGTGACCATCTTCTTTGCAATAAAATGTCATGTGGAAATATCATAGATGAGGACCAATGATATATTCGAGATTTTATTTATTTGAATTTATTGCTTGGTTTACGAGTATTCACCATCAGAACCCTTCTCCTGCACGACTATTAACGCTACGTACAACCCCCAGAGATTATTAGTTTCTTATACAAAACTAACAAACTGTAATAAAATTAGTGACAATCTGTACATCAAATTTTGCAGAGAATTTTTATCTATCTAATAGGATATTTTTGATTGTAGAAAAACTTATTGTAAAAATGTTATTGCTCAATAACTTAATAATAGGTATCACACAACAATGTTCTGTAATTTTTTAAATATATTTGTGGTTTTCAAATAATTTTTATATTTATACAGTTTTGTGTAGAAATGTTCAAATAATATGTCAAAAAAATTTTCGACATGATTGTTTATAGTTTAGAGGCTTCGTCGAAAAATATTATACTTGATGATAATGAAATGCCACTTGGTACAAGTATTCTTTACATAAAATAAATCATTTTTATCCGCAGCACCTATATTAAGAAGCGCGGCAGATTCGAGGTGGCGGCAAAAGTAGATAACCAAGTACAGTAACTATAAGTAATTTTCACAATAGAACAAATTATCTCCAAACATATTTGTAGAATGGAGCTTTAGCTACAATTTGCCGCATGGTACACAAATATGCGTCGAATGGTTTAAAAGATGGCGTCTATAACGCAATTTGTTTATTTACAGTTACATGACAGTTCTTTTTACAATTAAAAATATCCTATTAGATAGATAAAAATTCGCTGAAAATTTTGATACATAGATTGTTACTAATTTTATTTCAGGTTGTTAGTCTTGTATAAGAAACTTTACGGTTGTGCGCACCCTTAAGATAAGCGTCCACTGGGTCACTACTCATGCACCGCAGACAACGTACTCAACACATACAAATATTCCTTACTGTTTGAAATGAAAATGCGTACACTATCCTGCGCCGCAAGTATTGTATATCCTCAATGCTGCCAGTGTTCTCGACAATGAATATTTTTGCGATGAGGTACTGGCGTCACAGTCTCAACTTCGACTTAGAGCACGCGTATTAACAACGATTAAGCAATCCACAAAATAACATTCTGTAAAAATTACAGAATAGACCGATCATATCATTTTATGTTTTGTTTTAGTAATAAAACATACCTTAAACTAACTGCAAGACGTTCTTTAGTTCCTGCTGCATCTCTGGATGTTAAGTTATTTCTAATTAAATCAGGATTGACTTGATTTAAGAACCTAGCAGAATAAATTTTTTTGATGGTTCATTTAGAATTATTGATAAAATTTGATATCATCCTTTATTGATTTTATCTTTTTATTGATTGCTTAATTTATTGTTTTTAATATGTAGTGTAGTCATTTAAATGGACTGCGTTAAGCGCAAATAGCCTTTGTTGCTGTGCGCCAAAAATTTTAACTAACTAACTAACTAACTTGATATCATCCTTCACCAAGTCTGAGAATAATATGTTAATGTTCTCAAAAGATAATCATTCTTTTGTTAATATTGTGGACCCAACAATTGTTTTCTTTCTCTTCTTATTCTATTGAGAGTGAGCTAATTATAGCAAATTCTTCTTAACTATTATTAATTTTGTGTGAACAGCTTTACTTATGAATATGAACTTGGGACTGGAATGAGTTTGCCTCATACCAAAAAAAGTGCTATTCGTGTGAAGTCTACAACGTGTCCATTGCGGCTTAGTGGACGCACTCAACGACTTTCGTTGCTTATCCTTTTGTGGAAACAAGTACGGAGCAAATTCTATACAAAAAATTGAGAAACTGATGGAGAGTTTCCGTGTCGTCCTGGTTGCAATCATTGTTAAATATACGAAAAGACATGCAAAATGTGGTTGAAAGAGTACGGCATTGCATTATTGGTCAAAATTACATTCTATAAAGTCTAGTCTCAATATACTTACTTACTTAATCGTTGAGCCTTTTTACCATCTCTGGTGTCGGATTTTGTGAGAGATTGAATGTTATTTGTATTTGTCTTCTTCTTTCACGGGGGAACGTCTCCACAGTTTCCATTCTTTCCTATTTTGAGTCCTACTTCTTATTTCATCATTCCATTCCTTCCTAGACCTTCTTCGACGTCTTCTTTTAAATACCCTGGCTTCATAAACCTTTTTTGTATCTTTACCTTCATCCATCCTTTGTATATGACCAAACTATCTCAACTGGTCTTCTTCTATCATTTCTTCTTCTGGTTTTGTTCCCAGTTCTTCTCTATACTCTGTGATTTTTATACGGTCCAATCTTATTATCCCCTTGATCTTCCGTAGGAATCTTATTTCGCTGCTTCTTATTCTTCTTTTAAGTTTCTCTGTAATTCTCCAAGCTTCTGATCCATATGTAAGTACTGGGATGGCTACTTTCTTAAAGACCTGGACTTTAGCCTCTGTTGGAATTTCCTTTTTCCCTCAGAAGGAGGTCTTGATGCTATTAAACAGCTTAGCAGCAGCCCCAACTCGTTCCGTTAGTTCCCTGTCTATTTTTCCGTCTGAAGAGAAAACAGATCCTAGATGCTTAAACTGCTCAACCTATCGGAAGATAGTCTCAATATACATTATATAAATAACAAAACTCATTATCATTGGCGCGACAAACCGAGGTGAGCCTAGGCCTCACGTTTCCAGGTTTCATGACCATATTATCTATCTGTGTACATTCAGAAGTGATATGATCAGTATTATGTAAATTTTTCAGCGAACACAGAAATGCACGTACAGTTTATAACCAGTTGCGAACGGCTAGGCAGAACCTGTAATTTTAATAAATATATTTTACACAAATTATTTGGCATAGACAGTTAAACCTACGACCATTCCCTTACTTAGCGAGAAGTACAAACATTTTAGCGCTTACAGCTACAGGCTTGCCAAAAAAATAAGAAAACTGTATTTAGTAATACTTAATTTTAATAAAAAAAAAAATTGTTCACAATTGTTTCGACCACCTTTACTACAGAAATTTAAGCAAATGTCTGAACTTTTCAAACAATATAGGATAAAACAAAAATATGCTTTATTGTCCTTTAATACTTTTTAAATGTAGGTTTTTTATTTATTTAGTATTTCCTTGTGCTTTACATCATTCAACATCTCGACACATTTTTATTTTGGTCTGGGGATTTTGTCTCCCTTAGGTTGGCAACAAAGCTTTGTTTCTACATGAATGATAAGATAAAGAGGAATATTCTTGTATATTTCAGAGCTAAGAAGTTTATTACAATGTTATTTACTTGCATATATTTAAATATTAAAGGTTTCTCGCTGTTTCTCTAGTTTAAATTTTAAAACGAGTTTTATGCTAAAATAAAACAACTAGTTTTACGTTTCAAATATTAAAAAAAAAGTGACTGTATTTCCTGTTCAAAAATTTAAATACCTATTGTACTATATTTGTCACTGTCCTAACACCTTCGGGTTTTAACTCGGAGAGTTAATTTTCTTCGATAACTTATTTTCGTCCATTCATATAAAGGTATGATCACATTGTCACAAAGGAACCCTAGGTCAGGATTACGACACCTAGACATTGTGACTTACAACTGTTTGATTAAAAAACTATTTGTCAGCGTCTAAGCTGACATATCTTAAATACCTAATGCATACGTTGCATTTTCGTAATTAGATAATATTTGTCATGACGAATGGATATCGGAACTAGGTCAATCGGAGGTATAAGTAAATGAATGCCATACGGAAGCCAGGCAGAGGAATCTAGCCAACTCTTCTACGAAGTTCTACTCAACCACGGTTGTCCAGAGACTTTTTCCCTACTCCTAGTTATAACCTGAATTTTTTAGAGACAAAAATCTTATTTTGGGGAAAAAAAAAGTGAATAACGATTTAATAGATGTAATAGTCTCCTATTACCTCCCGGAGAACTTGTAGCAACTTTCTTTTTGATGTTTGGTAGGGCACCTCTGTAAAATACTGAAGAAAAAGCGTATACAGTATTAATTTTGCTTTTAGTTTATTTAAGGGATGAATAGTTTCGCTGATAGAGCACAGCAAAATTGGTAAATTTTTCGTATTCATGAAAAAAGTACTTAACAAATTCGAAGTTCAAAAAATGTGACCTTAAAAATAGCACCACCAATTTCCAAAACTCCCGAAAAACTTTCTCCAAAGCTACTGTTTTGAATACCAATTTCCTGGATTACATGTACAAAATCTAAATCAAAAATTTAAAAAGGTTTTGTAAGAAACTTTGAGAGATATGGCTATTTGTTTGAAAAATAAGGTACTGTCCACTTAATTTCGTTCCAGGTTATACTGTGGGAGCAAAAATATCATTTATTCAATCAATCAATCAATCAATCAATTGCCTTTTACAACCATTAGAGGGTTTTTACTACCTCCACAAACTTCTTCCATCTTCCGCGGTCACGCGCTAATCTTCTCCAATTATGGGCATTGATTATTTGCAGGTCTTTGTGCACATTGTCCACCCATCTTATTCGAGGTCTTCCTCTTGGTCTGTTTGTACCTGGAACGCTATCGAATACTCTTTTCACTGACATATTGTTGGACATTCTGATGACGTGTCCGATCCAACGTTTTCTGGAACTTTTTATGATGCCAAACACATCCGGTTCTTTATATTATTTTCTGGTATACATTATTACTTGCGATGATAAGTGACTTTCTGAGTTTTGAACATGCTTTATGTAAGGTTTAGATAACTAGGCTTTGAACATGCTCAAAGTTATACTCGTTAATGTTGATATTGAATCCATTGGACGAAATATAAATATTATTTAAAAAAAAATAGTTTCCTAAAAATTAATATAAATGGGAAACAAGTTTTAAATATGTCGAAAGATTTATATAAAAATCTATTTGACACCTAACTAGCAAATATTTTGTAATATATAATTTATTTTCTGGACAAAATTATAATTAAATCTGGAAAACATCATTTAATTCAGATAAAAATAAATTTCTAGACTGTAATTTGTGTCTAAAATTGTTTATTCAATCAATTTTGTAATATTTTGTTGGAAAAGTACCTACATTCATTATAACTACACACTCGACGTTTGGTTCATTTTTTGAAAGTGGGGAGTAATCTAATTTATAGTACACATCACTACCGTGTCGTAACATAAACTGAAGTGACATATTAATTTTAACACAGTTCAGGTTTTCGTAGTTATCTAACAACTGAAAAAGGCTGACCGCGGGCTTTAAAGCTGAATATGTAAAGGCGCCTACAGTCGGCACAGACAGACAGTCAGACAGTCAGACAGTCAGACAGCAGACAGGCAGTCAGACGGTAGACAGACAGTCAGACGGCAGACATACAGTCAGATGGCAGATAGACAGTCATACAGACTAGACAGGGGCGCGTGAGCGATTTTTGTGTCACGATCACGCCCGTTAACGAGGGGCTTTTTCATTCTCACAATGAAAAAATTTTTTTTCACACATGTCATGACTCCCGTGTCACGTCGCAATTATATTCACGAAAGTTCAAAATATGGTTCAACGAAACCCAAAAATATGAATTTCCCACAGATTAACATGCAATAAATCGTCTCTAACGTATAGTAGACTACTGTACGAGGGCTACTTTTTAAGTTTTTACAAAAACTAAGAAAACATATTTTTCGAACAAACTGTTTTATTGCTTTTCAAAATATTCGCCTTTAAGATTTATACACTTTTGCATGCGTTCAAACCAATTCTCGAAACATTTTTTCCACTCTGAAGCTGGTATATCAAAAACATGGTTTTCGAAGGCTTCAACAGATTCTTGAGGTGATGAAAATTGCTTTCCACGCATATTAAAAATAGTCTCTAATACAGATACATCAATGATACCATAATAGTTTTTATGTTAAACACTACTCTAAAAAAGTTTGTAAACTTGTTAAAATTAAATATTTACAAATAGTCGCTTCATGTTTGAAAGTAAATATTAATAATTCATCAGAGTTTCATTTCTATACAATCTTAATGAAGGACTTTTGTAATAAAATTAGACATTTTGAACGCTTGAGAATGGAATTTGATGAGATAAATTCATTAAAACCCTCGAATCATAATCTAATGTCAAATTTACCATTTAACTTTACAATTAAATTTACTACCGTGGCTTACATGGCTCTATCATTAGATTAAAGTTTGAGTTCATGCGAGCAGAAGTGCATCTCGACTCAATGTATATTAGACCAGCACGGACAAGGACATTGCAAATCAGGAGCGGAATGGGCAGCATCTTAAATTTACTCTACCAAACGACCTACATACTTGTATTCCTTCAGGTCAAAATTACCTGATACCCTAAAACACTGTATCAGACCAAAATAACCTGAAATTTCATGCATAAGTAACTTAATTTATTTAAAACAATGCTTGGGTTTGAATTAAAAAGAACGCTAGCAAAGTTAATGCTCTATAAATGGACTTTTGAGGCATTGTTGCGGCGTATCATGCATAGATCGTATCAGAAACGAGGAAATAAGAAATAAAATGGGCGCTAGAGATAATATTATGAACTTTATTTAAAAAAAAAAACACTCGCATGGTGTGGACATATGGGCTGAATGGGAGAAGAATTCTGAAAGAAAAATATAGGAAAACCTCGAAAACCGGCTTTAAGAGACAAAAATTTAGAAACAGACGACTATCTGGACCGATCCTGGTGAAGAGTTGGCATCAGGAGATGACAAAAACTCTGAATTTACAAGGTGTACCAAAATAGAGGGAACACGATTTTTTTTTTTTCGAAACGCAGCGTGTGAACCAGTTGAAAAAAAAATGATGATCACCCAAGTTTACCCTTATAATCGAATGGTACTACTGAACAAACCGAAAGTACAGAATATCAAGGACAACTTTGATTTTTTAATTGGGAACGTATGTGATATTAGGTATCCTTGGTTTGAGATTTTGAAAAAAAAACAACTTTTACTAAACCATTTTCTTAATATCTTTTACAGTTTTCAAAAAATTGTATTCGCTATAACGACTACTTTTATTTATACCAGTATTAAACACGATTAAGGACGAAAAGTTGTACAGTGGAACTTTCGTATCTAGAAGCTCAAGGGGCCACCAAAAAAATTCGAATTAAGAAAAATATGTAGGTAATTGAAGGCTATTAATTAAATACAAGTACATACTTATAACTAAATATTTATTGATACATAACTAAAATTTTCTTGATTCTAAATGAAGTTAACATTTACACATAAGTGAGGGGTATAAAATTAAAGTCTGCAATGTTCAATTTTAACATTTTCGTCAACGATAACTTCGAATCAAACAAATATATTTCGAAATATTCATGTTTTCTTTGTACTGTTTTGAAAATAAAATCACGGGACCAGCAAAAAAGTTCGATTTAACGGTGATTTCGAATTAGCAAAGTTCGAAATACGCAAGTTCTCCTGTATATAATTTTTTGAATACATTTGAAGCATTCGAATTATTTTATCTACATTTGGTGCTCTGAAAAGCCGCAAAGATGTAAAGCTGATGATTTACAAGCATTAATAAACGAAAATGTATCGAAGGCGCAAGAGTAACTCTCGTAACAGTACATAGAGAAACTGTTTCGAAACGATTGCATGAATAAGAAAAATACAGAAGTTTGGAATATGTGTAACGAATAACTTTACAACACAATACCAACCGAATAAAAATATGCATTTCATTGCTTGTTACGGAACGTATAATTTGTTGCGGAAATTATAACCATATACATTATATGATGCAAAATAAACTGGGCAATCAATAGAAAATTGAAAGTGAAGTGTAATGATTGGCTTAACGGGGCAACTATAAAAATGAAAATGTTCGAAAGTGGACAAAGTAACTGACATTGGAATTCGAACAGCTTGAATAGATTTATGCTGGATACATTGCTTGAAATATCTCAAATCGTTTATGCTGAAAAAATCTGGAATGGCTGGATAAAAATACACCAGCACAAAAGAGAAAGAAAAAGACATCCAATGCGATGGTGCAACGACCACAAAAGAACTGTTATGGCTGGAAATAATGTTATATGAAGAAATTTTACGAATGCCAATATCTACGACGCGATATGAAAGTTCAAAGGAGAAAAAAATGAAGCAAAAACGCGAAAAAATACTAAAAGCTTGGAACATTCCTAACATTTTGATATCAAGTGATTAACCAAAATATTAATACAATAATCATTTTTAGTTTTTCGTACGTTCAACCTTGTTTTTGTACAACCTTAGGCAACCACTTCAGGCGCTTGGTAATCGACGATGCCGACAATGATCCGGTTGACGCTTACAAGTAGCTTGTGCACGCAATATGAGTTGACAGAGTTAATCAAACATGCGAAATCTTCAGGAGAATATCACAAGGATAGGCAGTATTTGAAAAACTACGAAATATTTTCAAAAATGATATCCCAGTGTGCCTTAAAAATAAATCTTTCGAACTACGTGTTATACCCATGGGCCGGAAACCTTAATACTATAAAACGATCATATGCTAGGTGGGTTTAACGCTGAAGGATAAAATACCAAAAGCTGAAATTCTTCAACAGACGAAACTAACCAACAACCCTGTAAAAATAGTTTCCATTATATGGAAATGGGCAAGACATTTGGCTTGAGCAACAGAGGATAGATGGTCCGAATGGATTCTCAAGTGGAGAAAATGACCTAATAAACGTTGCTGAAGAAAACGGCCGAAGAACTGGTCTGACGACGTTAAACGTTTCTCTACGAGATGTTGCTGCAAGATGCTCTACTATTTTGGCACGCTCTATACATGTCCGTTCATACTGCATATTCTTTTTGTCACTAGATTTCGCCATGTACTTCTACAGAGGGGTTTTTCTTACCTGTCTGAGCTGAGCAGCTGACTTTACTTAAGGGTATTTTTTTCCGTGTCTTTGTAGCGTTATTTAGCAGTCTCCTTCTAACTCTAAGTACAGTATTCTTTTGGGTGATCTAGTATTTGGCATTCTTGTGGGTATAATCCACTCCCTAAAACCGTCACTTATGTCTGTTTGTTCGGTGGAAAATTTGCCATGCTTCTTTGTTTCGCACCTTATATGACAACAGGGAATATGCGACATGATGAATTATATATTACAAATCGTCAATGACTTAAAGAGTAAAAAGTTGCTATACCGGCCCTGCATGCAAGCCACTTCCCCCACCTTTAACTGTCCTGGTGCATGTATGAAGCCATATTTAGTCAACTTCTTGATAGCTTAGTTTTGTGACATCAAATGCTCTTATGAAGTAAGATGATGCCGTAACAAATGGTGATACACTTTATGAACTTTAATAGAATCACAAACTAGTTGACAAGGTTAATTGTACAAAATTAAGTGGTAAAGCATTACATAAATATCTTATTTACTTATTTACAGTGCTAATTAATGAAGTTTGGTGGTTCCTTTGAGCTCTCAGACCCACACAATCTTTATTAATAAGTAACAGCATTGTGTAATATTATCTGCTTAGCTGATCATATATTCAAAGAAATTAAGGATGCGGTTAATTTTGGTATGAATTAAAAATTTCTCTATTAATTTTCACCCTTTATAGAAAGTACAAAGCTATTTTTACTTTAACCAAAATTAAAAGATTAAATTAATAATTTCACGCCTACAAAATTTCTTACTTAGAAATTGATGAGTATTCAACAATCTTCAAGGACGTCATCTGTTAAAAAATTGAAATGGTTTAATTTATGCACCTTTCAGGGATTTGTAGGTATTTAGTAAGTGAATGCTGTATGGCTGGGATAACAATCTACCAGCCAAATTCACCCAGAGCTGAATATAGACCACTAATTACTTCTCTACACTTTTATGTTCTGGGCTGATAACAGCAATTTTCTTAAAATTGTCTGTCCATCTGGTATGTGGTCTGCCTTTTATTCCCATTTTGTCCAGAAACACATCTGGACAAAATTGAATCGAATAAGAACGAATCACGGAATTGAGTACCTATTGCTACTTTGTTACTATGCCGTGCCATGCTTAAATCATACTTATCTAACCGGAAACAGTTTACCCAATTTAAAAGTAGCGTTTCTGAGTATCTTCCTTTACATTTTGGTATTCCCCAAGGTTCAGTTCTCGAACCGCTACTATTCTTCATATATGTTAACGACGTGCCTCTCGCTATGACATCTAAATCAATTCTTTACGCTGACTATACAACATTACTAAATTGCAACCATGATCTAGATTCCCTTATTACAGAAAATGTTTCTCTGGTGAACAGTGCAAACTCTTATATAATAAGATAAAACCCAGACCTTGCTACTGAGCACCAGAAAACATTATTTTGCCAATCCCCCTTTCGTTAAATTTCTTGGTATCCACGTTGATCCTTACCTTCGTTGGGATCAGCACGTGGATGTACTCAGTCGTAAACTGCGATCGACCGTGTATCTAGTAAGGAATCTGAAGCATGAAGTCAGCATAGATGTTGTATTGACAGCCTATTTCTCCTTCTTTCAGTCCCACCTAACCTATGGGTTAATAATCTGGGGACATTCACCTGCAGCCAACAGAATTTTCAGCTTACAACGTAAAGTTGTAAGAATAATTGCCAGTGCTCCTTTTAGAGCGGATTGTCGAGATCTTTTTGTAAAGCTGAAAATAATGTCATTGCCTTCACTATTTATTTATTTGTGTGTATTGTTTGTACGCAAAAACTTACACAATTATATCACTTTTAGTGAAACGCACGAGCACAACACGCGTTGTTAAAATAATATTCGTGGTAAGTTTTTGCGCTTAAATAAATCCAGGAATTGTTCAAATTACTTTGCTGTGAAATTTTATAATCTTTTACCAGAGACTATTACTACACTACCACTAGACAAAGTCAAACTTAAACTTAAACAATTATTTATAAATAACCCATTTTACACAATTGATGAATTTAACAACGTTAATTTTGATGAACTTTTATGACTTTGTGTCTTAATATTGTATTGACTGACTGAAAGCAGTTCTGTGTATTTGTAATATGTTCAATAAAACTATTATTATTATTATTATTATTATTATTATTAATATTTTTGGTGTACAGCATTTGTAGCTATTTCACCTATCACAGCCCATTAACTTGCAGACACATGGCTTTCTGATTACACCTACGAAATCCTAAAAAATAAATGACTTGTTAATTTTTATACCTTTCAGGGTTTCGTAGGAATCTAGTTAGTGAAGGCTCGCAGTTAAATTAATCGTTTAGTTCCCATCTGGCTTTATCTAAGTGGTAAAACTTATTTGAACATGCGGTGCAGTTTTCAATTAAATTTAACCAGCAACTATAAGCTCGTGTGTCTTTATTTAATTAAAGTTTAAGTTACGTGCTATACGGCCTGAAAATGACAGGTCGCTTCTATCAATGTCACTTATCTGTACTAGCTTCTGTAACACAAAGATACTATGTAATACATTTATCTATGCTTTGTCATTCTAATGCACATGGCACTTTTTATAGAGATAATTTTACCGAGAATTTAATTTAGGATGACAATGAAATTTAGAAGATATAGCAATGTCAGCCAGGTCTGGTTTCCTCTTTCTTTAGTTACTTGTCTGTTCCGAATGTTGGCAAAAGACATAGCTTATGTCCTGTTTTGTGTGTAATGTCGCTATATTGCTAATGTCACACATTTTTTTACAGTGACTCAATTATCACAGTGGCGACATACGGCCCAATATTTTTGATTGATATATATGATCTTCTTCAGCCCATAAACGTCCCACGGTAGTCTGACCGAGCCGTAGTTTTCTCTACCGTATTGCTGCTTTATATATTGGGCACGGGCCGTTCACTCCGAAGAGTGAAGTTTCAGGGCTACAACTTCCACGGTTACTTAATCCGGGTTGGGAGCGGTGATGAAATTTGTGGTGTACGAAAACGCTCGTAGTGATCATTCGCAAGAGAATATTGCTTTGGTTCGTGAAAATGTTCATGAAGACGCAGATATCCAACTTCGTCAGTTGGATAGCAGCACAGCCGAGTGGTTTTTATAAAAAAAAACATGTTTTCTGATGAAGCATATTTTCAAATTGGTTATTTCTAGACATACGTAGAGCCTTTAAAACTATTGATACAGGAATACTGATAGAAAAATAATTTAACTATGGGATCCGTGGCAGAGCATTAGCGTGGTTTAAAAATTATTTATCAGACAAGTACCAAATAACTAAAATAGGCAACAATTATTCATCTAGATTTACGTAACATTTGGGGTGTTCCACAGGGAAATAGTTTAGGACCGTTATTATTTCTCATTTATATTAATAATATAGCCAATAATGTAAATGTTTAATATATTAATTTATTTACAGACGATACCTTGGTTGCAGTCTATGATAAAGATCTAAATAAAGTTATAACTAGAGTAAATGTAGAAGTAAATAGGTTACACAATTATTTTTGTTTAAATAAATTAAAAATGAATATAGAAAAAACCAAATTTATGATCTTCACGTCAAAATATAGATATTCTAAAATTAATTTAAATACAATAAATATTAAAGAAGACAGTGAAAAACTTGAACTTGTGTCTGATAAAATATATCTTGGTTTTATTATGGATAGTTTTTTAAATTTTGATAAACATTTAAATTACATAATAAATAAAATATCTCAAAAAATGAATTTCTTAAGTAGATTAGCAAAAAAACTTTCCATTTCCACTCTTATTATTTAATTTAAATCTCTAATACAACAACCCTTTGATAACTGCGGTACTATTCTATAATTAATGAACAAAACTCCCATAGATCGTCTGCAAAAGCTGCAGAATCGTGGCATGAGGGTTATTTTGAAAGTGTCAAGGTATACACCTTGATTATTAATATGGTATTAATATGGTATTAAAAGTATGCATAATATGCAGTGATGCCAAGTTGGTGCATTTTGTACTAGATCTGGTGTATTGAAAGCCTATCTAGTGACCAAAATTGCGTTCTAGTGCGCTAGTGCAAATTCTGGTGTGTTTCTGTTTTAAACCATCTGTTGATGATTTAAAACTGGGAAAATGTGGTGAACTGCAGACTCTCAGCTCAACACATTTTCGGCGACATCTTATATTATAACTTGTATGCTACGTAATTAATATTTTGTAAACCTCATTAGTTTATTCATTTACTATGTATTTATTTATTTCTTATTTATTTATTTATATTTTAACTACTGACTATTTTATTTATTTTTTATTATTTGACATCATGACTTTTTCTAATGTTTAATTTCTATATTTTTACTATCTCACAATGACCGTACATTTTAGATCAGCTCTGATGAAGAAATAAAATATTTCGAAACTGGTCAGCTAGACCTAGTTGTATCATTTATGTCCGCAACCCGTACAACTTTCTCCACACACATCATTGTTAGTATTGCCATACTCTAATGCTGAAGTAGAACGACTTTTTAGCCATTTGAACATAATTAAAAACAAATTAAGAAATAGGCTTCAGGTTGACACTGTTAGTGCAATATTAACAGTAAAGGCTGGACTGGAAACATACAACAAATGTTGCTTTAATTATGAATTGCTGGATTCAGTGGTTTCTAAAATCAAAACAAACGAAACATATAAAAATGAAATAAATCAAGACGAGGAAGAAGCATTTAATATCTATCTTTAATAAATTAAAATAAATAATAATTTTTCGGAGTTCCTATTTTGTTGGTTAAGATGAGAAACATTTACATCTTGTGATTAAAAATATGTTAACTAGACAATTGGGAGTTTGCAATGTGTAGTTTTTGTTTTGAATGTGATTAAGTTAATAGTTAGTGTTTATTATATATTTATTATTCTTGTACTGAATATTAAAATATTAAAAGTTATAATTCAACAATAAAAAAAAAAAAAAATTATTACTAACAGACATCTTCATACAATAAAAACGTAATTGTTCGATATTGTTTTTGAACTCTCCAAACTCGGACTACACCCCAGTTTTGGTGCATTTCTGGTGGATTCTTTCGCTCTATTTAGTGCATTGCAAGTATCTATAGTTGGCAACACTGATAATATGTTAAATTGTCTTACTGTAGAAAACAAATTATTTTTTGGAGCAATGTTGTTTGTCTACAAACTTTTAATAGGTGTATTGCCAGAATATTTGCAAAAAAATATAATTTTCAATAAAGATGTGCACTAACCAACTCGAAGTGCTAACGACCTGAGGTTGTTAAAAAATAAAAGAAGTGCAAATGATAATTAGATTTTTTGTAAAGGTTTCAAACAGTTTAATACTTTACTATCTGGTTTAAAATTTGAAAGTAGTAATTTAAAGCAATTTAAGAGGGATTTGTTTTGATTTTTAATAAATAAGAGTTAATGTAAAGTCTAAATTTCTAATTATATGATATATATATATCGTAGTGTGCTATATCGTTGCTAAAGCATATTGTCTTATGTAAATAGAATAGTAGAAATTATATCACATGATGTGCGAGACGTATTAGTTGATCAATAAAATCATGTCTTATTATTCATAAAATACCTTTTTTATTAATATGCATATTCATATTTCAGAATTATGTGTTAATATAATTTTATAATTAGTTTTTTAAATAATGCAAGGCAATTAATTCCGGCGTCAAAGGGTTCATGTTCTCTATACCTAACTTTCGATTTGTGAACTAAAATTGTTCATAGTCCTATAAATAAAAAGTGAGATTGCTTCTGTTGTATTTTTCCAAATTGTGCAAGTGCATTTTTATTTTTATCCGAAGTGACACAATGCAGAGTAATACGAATACTGCAAAGAATATTACGCAAGGTAAAAAGAACTTTGTTTCATTTATTATTTAGTTATTTGGAGCGGTTGTCAAAGGACAGTTCCAGCCACAAGGGACGAAAAATCTACTTCATGTTCTTTTATAGAATTTGCATAAATCCCTTTTCTTTTGTTTTAAATTTGATTTGAAAATCTGAACAAGCATTTTATTTTTTAGTAATTCTACGATTTAAATAAAATTATTGGAATGTAGGTTGTTTAAAACTCGAGCTGCAGTACTTCAATTTTAATTGACACTTTTACAACATTATTTAAAATGTACTTGGAGGAAACGTTGGCATTATGGAAGCGGAAATTCGAATATATAGATGTGTCAGTCAGGAGAGAATTTCAATAGAATTTTCACCTTACTTATGTAATAAGCAACCCAGATATTTGTACGAAGAATATCCACAAAGAGAGGACCGATTGGATATGGAACAGAAAGTGAAAATATACTAGTTTTGCACGTAGTAACCAAGTAAATTTTGGAAAAATATTAAAGCTGATTCTTTAAATCAGGTACGTTAATTTCCAGTGTATATTAGAGAGATTTTCTAAACATTTAGATGTCATGTCTAGAGTCCTGCGCGGATACGTTTTTCTGTATCCGCATCCGATGCGCATCCGCATAGACAGGATCCGCATCCGATCCGCATCCGCAGCCTTTGTAAATATAAAATCCGCATCCGCAAAAATATCCGCACAATCCGCACAGGATTTGCTGTCTGTTTGGAAATATCTAACATGTTTCGCCTTATTTGGCATATCGCTGTTTTAAAACACTACTAATTTTTTTTTAAATTTTATCACATTAGTATTACTTGGTCCAGAAATATGTTTTCTATCTGACGTCGTACTGAGATTATATAGATTAAAAAATAAAGATGGAATTTACAATTATTCGACTTTTAAACCAAGTTTTCTATAAAATGTAAAACTTTAAACAGCAATATCTCAGAAACTTATTTTTTTAAGATATCTCACTATTATTTTAGAGCAGCGATATTTATAAATAATTAAGTAGATTAATTTATCGCATTTATGACCAATAAATAACAAGGAAATTCCTATAAGATCAGCAAATCTAAAAAAAATAAGTTCTTAATAATAAAACTAAATTATTAAATTCATCCTATTATTAAAAGATGAAAGTTATATGACGATTTCAAGAAATTTAAGATATTTTTTTTTTTTTTAATTTGATATAAGCTTCTATGTTTTTAAATGTGGCAAATTACAATGGTTAATTTTTACTAATATTTCCAAAAATGCAATACAAAATTATTTTTAAATTAATAAACGCAATAAATCCAAAAAAAGTGTTGTATCTACGACTGTTATATAAACTCTTCTATATTTAACTATTTAAGTAAGCGTCAAGTAGGTCTTTATGGGAAGAGTAAAAAAAGTTAAGTGCCGTAACGTATTATTATTTCACTCTTGCCATAAGCACAATACAAATGCCAGCAATACATTTTTGGGGTTCTAAACGTGTCTTCCGTAGGAAGAGACGTCCACCCGAAGATTTTATGTTCACGCGGATATTGCGGATACGCGGATATGATATATAATTCTTATCCGACCCGCATCCGCACGAGATAAATGATAATTTATCCGCATCCGCAGAAAAATGGCGGATATCCGCGGGTAATCCACTGATATCCGCGGATTTGCAGGGCTCTAGTCATGTCATCGTTAATATTATCCAAATTGGCAAAAACGTAGGAATGAGTATTTCAAATCCAATAACTTTGGATTTCAAATCCAATAATTGAAGTTCAAATTGTGCCTGATTAATCAATGGGAATTGTGATAAATGTAATTGCTGCATATCTGCTTCAATTGGTTTTGTCAAAAAGCTAGTGTAGCTTTATATTTTCTAAACTCTTTAAATCTTTCTCCAAAAGCTTCTTGTATGTTAGCGATAGATTGTGCAAAAAAATGCATTAATAACGTTGTTATTGTCCTATGTTTTTGTAAATTAATAAAATGAAAAAATGTTTCTGCACGTAAATCATTCATAAATACAGATAACTTTTTTTCGAAACAAATAACTTCTTCTAAAAGGGAATATGCAGTAACTCGGGGAATTACCGGGCGTAAATTGCACCGTAAAACATCCTGAACAGTACAAAACCTGTATAGTACAGGCAAAAGTTGAAAATTAAAAAATAAATTATATTAAAATAAAAACCAGCCAATTTTCAAAGAGCCACAAAATTTTCTAAAAGAGCAGCATAATCTCGTACATTGTAATAACTTCAGAATAAAAATGACGTGCAACCCTTTTCTAGATTAAGGGGGGGGTATGGTCAGAGCAGCACATTTTATACCCATTTTCAAGATTTTTTTTTTAGAAAACTGTTAATAGTAACTTGATTGGGATAATACCTACAGTAAAGAACAACCTTTGAAGAGTATCCAAAAAAAAAATTTATTGAAAAATATCGAAAATTAAGCTCGTGACATGAATTTGAAATTTTCGTTCAGGACAAAGAGTTGATTTGCGGTGAGACACATAACTAATAACTGGATCATCTAAAACAAAAAAACCAAAAATATTTCGTTAGTTTATGAGTTTCTTGAGGTAACGCAGCCGAGATATTTTTTTTTCTTGCTTCCTTTTTTTTATGGAATTTTTTACAACTGAAAACAGAAATTTCGAAAAAAAAATTCCGTTTTTTCGTTTTTTTGACTTTTAACTTATACCAAAAATTAAATAATGTAGATATTGGAAAAACTTGACAGCGTTACCTCAAGAAACTCATAAACTAACGAAATATTTTTGGTTTTTTTGTTTTAGATGATCCAGTCATTAGTTATGTGTCTCACCGCAAATCAACTCTTTGTCTTGCACGAAAATTTCAAATTCATGTCACGAGCTTAATTTTCGATATTTTTCAATAAAAATTTTTTTGGATACTCTTCAAAGGTTGTTCTTTACTGTAGGTATTATCCCAATCAAGTTACTATTAACAGTTTTCTAAAAAGAAATCTTGAAAATGGGTATAAAATGTGCTGCTCTGACCATACCCCCCCCCTTAATTAAAAAAACTAACTCATCCTTTATAAAAATTTAAAATAATTTTAGTATTACTCTTATTTATCTTTTTATGAAATGACATTTGGAAACGAACAAAAATGTAAATTCTACAACGTAAAAAATAAAATGATTCGTTGGTTCTGCATGTGTCACTCCGGAAAACGCAAAGTAGACAAAATCATATTACCTTTTCTGCATTTCAAGTTTAAAAGCTTGTAGTATATCCTGTTATCATGAACGGAAGAGAGGTTCATTTCACTCGAGTCAGTTTTTCCTAATATTTATGCAGTAAATGTTAAGTTAATGAGAATTTAGAATGGCTATAAAGAATTTGTAATCAGATGAAGGAGCATTCTAGCGTAATCTTATACGATTCAGTGCCGTACAACCACTTCATTATTTTTATTGTGTTTTATTTATTATTTTTTTAATTTTAAGTGAGAATTCCACATATTCAGTTCACAACGTGCATAATAATGCACAGCAATATCTAGAAAGATTGATGAGAATAGCATATTTGGGAAGAAAGGCTGTATACATAAGCAAAAAACAAATGAGAAGAGAATGGAGATTCAAATATAGAGAGAGGGATGGAAATTAAAGACTGTAGCGGGTACCAGTAGTTAGTAGTAAGATTAATGTAAAATGGAGGATGCGAGAAAAATATTAACGATTGAATAAATCATGAGAGAAAAATGATTGGAGACTTTAATTCTTAAATTCAGAAGTGGAACTATGCTTTTTGGTACATAAATATGGATAATAAAGTACATTTACTAGAAACCAAATGGACAAATTTTAACAGTTTTGGCGCCTTCTTCTGTCAGTCAAAATGCGATGAGGTCCTTACCTTGCCCTTGGCAGGATTTTGATCTGCTTATTGTGGCTGTAACACTTCTCTGAATTTGTAAGTTCAAATACATAACTATATCTTCCTTTATGAAATAGTGAGACATAGTTTTTATAGATGTTTTATTATTTGGGGTTTGTTAGGTCTTGACAAGCGTCCAATAATCGCAAACTTCGCAACCTTTTGAGCCACGTCATTCTAGAGACTATTGGAGCTAAATACACACGGATGCATTCCAAACTCTGGCGATATGGAGTCACGGAAATTATGCCAGATCCAATGCCCGCACAATGCGGGGTGACCCGAGCAACACAGCTTTCTGCATCCAGCAGATCAAAGAGGTGGCAGAAGATCTGCAGGCGGGAATGGACTCGATTTCCCTTCGATAGGAGGCTTTAATACCACCAAAAACACCAACTATCAGGACTACAAGCTTCACTTTATACCCTGGATACAGCTTTCTAAGCTCGGACAAGAGGTCCATATACTTGGACCTCTTTCCTCCTCCTTGAGAGAGATATTCTTCTCAGCTGGACTTGAGAATTCGATCACAAACATCTGATTGGTCTCGATATCCAGGAGGGTTATGTCCGACTTAGTGGCTGCCAGTAACCTCGAGGTGAGGAAGGAGTAATTCCAATAAATGCGGCACTTGGAATTTTCCACCACTGATTCTATGTCAGAAGGGACGACGGTATAACCAGTATTTGGTCAATACCATAGGCATGTCTAAGATGGTTATTATATCAAGACACGTAGCTCGAGGCTGCAAGAGATGGACAAGCAGACAGAATGTGCATTATCGATTCAGAATGGTTGTGGCACAACCTATAGAGTGTGGACTCCGCCACTTGGAATATGCAGGCCCTGTTACATGCAAACATAAAATCTTCCATTTCCGATCTCAAACCAGCAGACTTAAGAAACGAGAACGTGAGTTCGGTAGACAACTCTAGACTTTTAATATGTTTGAAGAACACAGACTGCATACTTTTACTCATGTGTTTTTTTGTCAACATGTATATCTCCCCTCGTTTCACCGAATTGGTAACTCTGATGTACTCCTACCGAGAGAGTTGTACTCCAGCGTTTTCTCTGACGGGTCTCAAGTCTGCCAGGTTAAATCTACGTAAATATTATTTAACAGTATATCAAATTTTTTAAACAAAAATCATTTGTTATTTTCATAGAGCCACTTTTACTGCCTAGGCAGTGAAAGCCAAACTTTACTGCCTGTAAAATGTCCATAAAATCCAACTTTTAATGCCAATCGACGAAAAAATTCGTTTCCACAACTGTCTCTATCGATAATAAGTTTATTTTACTGATATTTAGTTTTATCAACACTGATTTCAAGTCCTTTATGCTGTGGATCTTTTTAGAATGAAAAATGTAACAATTAAAATCCCTGAAAATACTAAAAAAGTAATTTACAATTAGTTTAAAGCTGTATAAATTACATGTAATTTTCTATTATGATATTTTCAGGAGCGTGTCAGTTAGTCACACGAGTGAGTTTTTAGCGTCGTCCAGTGGGATTATCTTATAATATGTGTTGTCACATTAGTCTAAACGGATTCAGAGCTGGCAATCCGTTCAGCCATACACCCAGTAGCGTACAAAAACTTGGCGATGAAGAAGATATTTTTGTTACGATAAAGAGGAAATTGTTACGAAAAACAGATCAGGAACTTTTGAAAACAATAAAAAAAGAAACAAAATATCTCTAAAATAAACTGTTATAACTAGTTATTATATGAAATAACATGAAATAACTTAAATTTTAATTTTTCAATTAAATGTTTTATAAATAACAAGAATTTAATAGTTTATTTTGCTTATTTTTGTTTGAAAAAAAAAAAAAAAAAACTGTATTAATTGGTAGTAAGTCGTTATTTATTGTTTTCAAAGCTTGCTACGTTCAACTTTGTAAAACTTATGTTGATTATTATTTTGTAAATAAATGGTCGCCATTTTGAAATGGTTAACATAAAAATATGACTTATTGGTGTCATTGTAAAGCTAATTTAATGTACTTTTAGGAAAAAAATATAAAATTATCGATTCCCTGTGCTAGATCAAAAGTTGACATCATTTCCGGTGAAACCGGAAGTGCCTCAGAATTCTTATAGTAACCTTTAGATGGCCCTTTTTGTCTAGTTTAACTTTTGTTCTGAAGATTTCTTTACAAATAAAGGAGATTTTCGCGGTGCCCCGTTTCAAACAATCACCCTGTATATGAAGGTCTAAAAATTATATCAATTACTTCTTCTTTGAGCACTATCAACTGGGTTGTCTTTTGGCCTCACATTAGTCCTCTACTTGATCTGTTAATTGTCAAGTGTCAAAAAATATTTATATGTCAGATAACCTAAAAAATATATAACTGCGTAAAAACAAATTACATGGAGAATTTTCTCCATAAAATCTACGCCAAGAATATAAATAAAAGTTTAATATGTAAATAATAACAAAATATACGAAAAAAATAAAATAATATAAATATTATCTGTCTCATTTTGTAATACGTAACTAACAGGGAAAGTTAATTTTTTATATTGTATATTGACAATACATTTATGATATTATCATAGTATTGGTTCACACGGATACGTCAAAGTCTGTTTACACCACAACAGCCACCAAAGTAATCAGATCTAGTTTCGTATTACAAATTGAGACGGATTATAATATATATTTCCAATGTATGATACTGAACATCTGTCAACTTGGACTAAAAACAATATTTTAGCAGTTTAATAGGGATGACGTTCTAAGTCAATCCGAAGCAAGGAAAAACAGCTCCTATCTTCTTACACACATTTTTCTAAGGTGACATAGAACTACGGTTACGTATTACAAAATGAAACAAATTATACCATTTATGGTCTGTTCCTCTGGCTTAGGCCGAACAAGATTTTCAATTCTAGTTACATTTACCGATTGATTGAAGCTTTAGATCATTTTGTTCAGGAAAAGCCAACTTCAATATATAAAAAAATAGCTAATGACAACTTACAAAAATGAAAATTCCAGTTAGTTCCGCCTAATTGTTTGGAATAGACTGTATTTTACATAAATAAAGAAAACTTGCAACAAGTCTCATGAACTGTTGCAATAACCTAATATTTCCTGGTTTTTATTATTGAAAATCAATAGAATCCGTGTATAAAATTTTTTAATTAAAATTATATGTCTTGTTTTTGTCATTCAAAAAATGTTTCAGTGAATATTTTGGTTCAGTAACATTTATTTGTATGAAGTTGGTAACTGTTTCGAAACACGGTTACAATATGCACCTCGCTTTGCATACATGCAGCACTGGTCAACGAACACAAAGGTGCACTGTACTAATACGTTTGTTCTGAAGTTGAAAACAACACCCACAACCGTTGCGTTCACTAATTACGAACTTATAATCAGAGCTTACCGGGCATTAAACTTTATTTCATTTAGGAGACTCTCAAATTATTATTATGAAAACTTAATTGTACTTTACTGATAATTTATGGGTTTTATATGTAATTAAATTTGGATGTGTTTAAAGTTTAAAGACGGCGAAGGTTCAGCAGATGTTAAATAGAAAAACAGGGTGAGGGGGGAGAGAGTGATAAATAGAGAAAGAAGGATACTCAGAAAGAGGCAGACAGGAATTGATAGAGATGGAAAATCAAGTCAAGATCAACAACAACAACAACACTGAAAAAATCAGCTGTGGCCACCACAGAACCAACAGTAACCACAAAATACTATCTAGCAGAGAAATTATTATTGAAAATGATAATAAAGTGTTATATAATAATAATAATAATAATAATAATAATAATAATAATAATAATAATAATAATAATAATAATAATAATAATAATAATAACGCGGCTCAAAAGGTTGCTGAAGTTTGAGATTAGTGGACGCTTGTCAAGACCTGACAAACCCCAAAATAATAATAATAATAATAATACTTTATTCTACTTAAAGTAATTTACAAGTTATGTCAAAAAAAGTATATGAAAACAATGTTTACAAGTAAACAATTGTTTAAAAATACAATAAATACAAGTTATTCATTTAGAAATTCTTGTACAGAATAGTAGGCATTACGTTGACAATTTCATGATGCGTATTCTATTTTACCGTAATCAATATATACGTAAGTATCGATATTTTGGTATCGATAATGTCGAATAAAAATTATCGATACCAGTATCGTATCAAATAAAAACAAAATCTATATTTACAAGTATCAAAAAAATATATATATTTTTTATATAAAACGTAAAATAAAAAATTTAATCTGGGAGAAAGTTCGTGGCGTTTTTTAGTAAAATTCAACTGGTTTTGTTATAGTGTGAAAATGAATTTATTTAAACCAAATATGCTCCATTATTATCGACAACGTTTCGCCATTTTTCGGGTAGAGCCATGATGCCATCGGTGAAGAACTCTGTGGTTTCTGGTTGAAAAACTGAATCCAGTGGTTTTTATAGGCTTCTTTTGAAACCATCTTAATTCCATTGAGAGAATTCTGCAGAGTTTGGAATAGGTGATAGTCAGAGACAACACTTCCGATTGTCGCACGTCATCAATTTTTCATCACCGGTTATGACACGTTTCAGAAATGGCTCGATTTCAGTGCGTTTTAGCAGCGCATCGCAGATGTAAATACGGTCTACCATGTTTTTCGCGCTCAACTCATGAGGAACCCATATCGAGCTTCTTTTTGTAGCTTTCCGTAAATGGTTCAAAACAGTTTTGTAGTTAATGCCTAGCTCCGTATCAATATCGACACTGCTGATATCTCAATATGAAACTGCTGAAAGTCAATCTTGCTGGACTTTTTCAAGAATTTCATCAACTTTTTCACTGATTGGACGACCAGAGCGTGAGTCATCTTTCACATTAAAATTAACAGATCAAAAGCGAGCGAAACATTTCCGCGCAGCAGATTTTGATAAAGTACTTTTAACGTACAAACTTGCTCTATATAGACCACCTCATTCCAACTTAGAGGAATATACTGAAGTTTTTGAACAAGCGCTGTACTATATTTATGCAAATTATAATAATGAAAAAACAACTTTTTAAAGAACAATAATGATTCAAAGGATGTTCTTACTACCTGTCTTAATTTTGGTCTCACACAGACAATCTTTGAACCAACCCGATATTTAGCATGTTTAGACAATATATTTACTAATATACAGTCCAATAAAGTAAATGTTTTGACAAAAAAAAATCTCTGCCCATAGCCCACAGATTATCAGAGTACAATAGACAAATATACAGAGATTACTCAGAACACAATAAAATACACTTTAAAGCAATGCTAAATATTCAAAGCTGGAACTGCGTGTTTAAAGAAAATGACGCAAATGTCAAATTTAACAATTTTTTTACAATTTTTTATTAATTTCGAGATCCACCCCTAAATATCTTATTGCTGGGTTAGGCGGTTTCCATGGAATAATGTTGTTTTTAATAATTATAATTGGCAGGTTACTAGTTTTTCTTAGCGTGAACAATTTTATTTCGCATTTACTTGTATTTAGTTTAATGCACCATTTTTAAAAATAATCAGTAGTGATGTCAAGGTTTTTTTGTAGATCACTGACTGCTCTGTTTTGAACCACGTTTTTTTGTAAAAATTGCCGTATCATCTGCAAACATGGCGATTGTTGCATCTGCTGGAACGGGCATGTCGTGCACAAATACGTTGAATAAAACAGGGCCTAAGAGTGATCCCTGTGAGACTCCTGCTCGTATGTTTTTAATTTCTGATAAGGTGTTATTGATATCTGAAATCATTCATCGCGGGCTATAAGTAGTGATAAATGTGCGGGGATACCTACCATATATCCAAATAAAGAGTGGAGGCAGTAATATACGCCGCAAATGCACCATGCTATTCTTGTTTAATCAGGTCTGTTTAAACATGATTTGACACTGGTGAGAAAACAGTCGATCCCCTTAAACTGTGATCATATGTGCGCATAATGTCCTTAGTTATTTATAAACAGGTATAAATAATAAATCAATAAATCCTTAATGCATGGAGGGGCTTATTTGTCTACACTTTCCCTTGTCGTTTGCGGAAAGCTGTAAAATCTCGATTCACCGTCATCTGTTACTTTATAGCAACCAATATTAAACTGCCTTTAAGAAATATAGAGATTCTTCCACACTAAGTACTTCTTTATTTATAGTTTAAGGTTAAAACGATTTAAGATCAGGATATAAAAAAAGTTTTATATTTTTTTAATGCAACCGCAAAAAGTTAAGCGGTAAAAAATAAGGCAAAAAGACTACGTGGTTTGAAATATAATCTGGAGATAATTTTGTGTATAAATTCTAGTCTCAGGTTGAAAAAAGGGTAGATAGGAGAAAGAACTGATAAATTACTCAAATAAATAAAAAAACTTAGGTGGTGTGATGTGAGAATTTTCTTAATTTTACTTCTTCCCGACGTCTATCAGAAATGGAGTAATAACGTTCACAATGTCCAATGTCTACATTAAAGATCGAGCGAATGCTCATAGGTTTTGGCGTGTCTAGACCAGTTCAACTTAATCATACGATAGTCAGGGCCAGTCTTAAACACATTCCATAGATTCCCTTGCGTAGAGCCACGTCTTTAAAGAGGCATCGCGCGTAAAAAAAAAAAACGAATAAATAAAAGAATTATAAGATTACGTATTATAATAAAACTTAATATACACTAACGACTATTGAGAAGTGACATTACCGGTGACGGCGCTGTGATCCAAGGCAACATGGCTGTTGGCTCTAGTATTCAGCTGTCAATATGCTTTGTCCTGTCTTGAATGACAGCGAAAAACACTACAATATATTCTGCTTTTATAGTTTTTACAACTTCTGTCGACATTCTAACAAAAATTCAACAGTAAAACATACGTAATAAGTTCAAACAGTACTAGAGTGCCTAGTACAATATTTGACTACCAGACAGCGTGTTCGAGCGTGTCAGTTCTCAATAAGTAGAGAAACGTTTTAAAATGTTTCAGTATGTTAGATTTCTTATTTCATTTCGGGCAAAACCCGAATAATAACAAGTCATATGCCTTTTTGTGTTTCATTTTTTGTAGGTCCGATTTGGATATGCCCTACATATTTAGGAAGAATTGAAACAAAAAGTTAATATACCCAGATTTGCAGTGATAGAGTATATCATCATGTCTGGAATTTAGGAAAAAAAACTATCATATTTTAAAAATTTCGTCATTTTGATAACAAATTTGTAATCTACGACCTTAAATAAATAGAAAACGAGCCATACCATACGAAATTCGTTAGCCATTTCGGAAATCACTTTTTTGTGTTTCAGAATGAATTATGGACGGTATCTTGTAAACTAAGTGACGGATATTCGCGTACGACGCAACAAATTGTTCATAAAGGTCTATTCTACAAATTTGTATTTAGCTATTTTTTACTTATTTACAGATATATAATATAATATACTAGCGTGTGCGAACCAAAATCTACAAGTTGCGGCGATCTGATGCGATAACTTGCAGAAATATATGTTACAAAAATTATTAATTGAACAATGAATTTGAACTGTGTCTAAATACATAAAATATTTATCCCCAACTTTACATATGTGGTACTGGTGTTCCCAAAAAAACAGGTTCCTGGGTCCTCGGATAATTTCTTCAACAGGTGTTGATGCACAAAAAAATAATGATAACATTAGGAGGGTGAGATATCACTTAACTCGCGATAGAGACGCGTGAATTTATTTAGAATTTTTTAACAATCAAATCGACAGACGTAATACACACTGATCAGGTCAGTATAAGAGTGATGTAGGAGAAAATAATGTTGTACCGGTATATAGCGCTTCTCAAGATGTTTTCCAAACACAAAATTTTTTGTGAATTAATAAAATAAAATAAAATTTATTTAATAATAATAAGCGCCTTGCGGGCGCGACATTCATCAAGTGCAGTATCTTCCGACGTAGGTACTAGAACAGGCATGTGCAACTTCCTAAAGACCAAGGGCCGAATAGCAATCTGAAATACATTCGCGGGCCAGAACTTTTTAACGATCTTTCTTTTTAGGGTTTTGTAGGTATGACCAAAAAACCCTTATACCGTCATTTTGTCGTCTGTCTGTCTGTCTGTCTGTCTGTCTGTCTGTCTGTCTGTCTGTCAGTTCGGTAAAAATTGTAGCCAAACGGCTAAACCTAGAGAGTCGAAATTTGGCATGCTTATACAACTCTTTGACCCGCATATAGGAAAAATACTAAAACATCTAAAAAACATACCCCCTAAAAATATAAACAAATATGTGCTCATCGAAAACAATTTTTTTTTTTTAATTTTGAGTAGGGTATCAAATGAAAGCCCTTAGTACGTGGATTAACGATCAAAATTTTATTTTTGCAAAATATATTATTTTGAGGCTATTTTTGCCAAAATTGTGCAAAAAATTTTTTGTCACACACCCTGTAGCCCAGATGGTTATAATAAAAATGTGAAAAAATTCTAAGTAATGTATATTGGTGTGAACCGGAATAGTACAACAGGAATTTTTGATCAGATTATGTTTTCGGAAAATAACGCATTTTTTGTGTTTTTTGGTTGACGATGCATACATGTTATAGTCTTATAACACACTAAGTTGATAAGCGTTTGGTGGTCTAGTGGCTCAGTTGCGCGACAACTACACAGGATCGTTATTCACTAAACAGGTTCGTTCCTGGCTTGTGAAGTCAATTTTATTTTTTGTTTTTTTTTTCATATTTATTTTGTTTAAATTAATTTGTTAAAATTCTAGTTACATTTTAGCATATTTTGAATTTAATTTTCAAGAGCGTAAATTTAATAACCAATTGAAATTATATTTTCATTCTATGTGTCATTTATACGAAACCAGAGGGGCGGAGCGTATGATTTAAGACAACCAATGAAAGCCATAGGCCCAATTTTCAAAATCTTAATGAACCTTGTTATATAAAAAAAATACTGCACTTATTTAGAATCCTAAATAATGAAATTAGGTATTCGAATTAAAATTAACAAAAAAATATTTTAACATAAAATTTGTTTTTAAAGCTCTGAGATTAATAGACGATAAATTATTTTAAAAAGATCGTTCATTTTGCCGTGGTTACTACAAAGCAAAATTTGTCCTACACACTCAGCATGCCGCCTTCACTTATTATATACCTGCGAAACCCTGCAATGTGTGAAAATTCACACTTCACATCAATTTTTTTAGAATTACTTCACTGAAATTGTCTTCATTATAAAAAAAAAACATTCTAAATTTTCTAAACTACGCAAAAAATATATAACTTTATAACATTCAGAAAAAAACACAAGAAAAAAATAAAAAATCTTTTATAATGCATAAATATTGTTAAATAAGAACAAAATGTTAATTTAATTTTAATGGGACCGTTGGGACTTTATATTGCTCACAAGTTTGTCAATATTTTGGGAAACAACTGATGTAGCAACACGCAACGTGTTTTCTAGGTATGAATCCGTTATTCACGTCCTTGTTTTTGATTTAACGAACTTCAACCGAGAAAATAACTGCTCACATTTGTAAGTGCTTCAAAAGAATGTAATTTTCTTCTGAGCAAAAGCTGCGAGTTTCGGAAATTTTTCAACTAGGAAATATTGCTTGTAAAACTCACTTAGTGAAATATCCTTCATTTTTGACTTCAAATCTGAGTTTTCTTGTAGTTCAAGTAGTTCCATTTGCAGAGAAAGTGGCGCTTGTGCCACATCAACATCAACCATTTAACCGCATTTGATCACTGAAAACATAGATATTCTCGCGGGCCAGAGGCAATGGGATTTTGGATAGTAGTACAGGAAATGTAGCATTTTGGCTCGCAATTTTTTCGTCCAGCATGGAATTACGTGAAATTTTCACAGAAGGTAGGGAATAGCCCAAGGATCATTTTCTACATCATGCCGGTGTACGCTAAAACCTTGGGGGTGGTTGCCACCCCATCTCGGGGGTGGAAATTTTTTACTACATTTTAACTATAGGAATCGATGGGAAAAGTAATTCTAAGAAAAAAATGTTCTTTACGTTTTCTTCGTAAAACTAATATTTTTTGAGCTTTCGCGGTTGAAAGTAACAGTTTTTCGACGAAAAAATCGATGTTTTTAAAAAGTTTTTTGCGAATAACTCGAAAAATATGCATTTTATCAAAAAAACTGTAGAAAACAAAATTATAGCTTTTAAAAAACAAATAAAACTCTTTTTTTATTATTTTTCTACGACCAATACGAACCGAGATACGGCATGGTAATGGTTAACTTTTTTTCGCCAAATGCATAATTTGAAAGATTCAAAGTCAAATAACAGGAAAAATTTGCATTTTTCTAGGAAAACTCATTGAATCTTTTTTAAAGTATTTGATTAGACCTTTCAAACAAAAAAATAAAAAAGTCTCTAGCATAAAAATTAAGCGACTTATGATCAAAATAAGGTCGGTACCTACTTTTTTCTACGAAAAAATCAGTGAAAACAACCCCCTATTTACCCCCCTAATTAAAATTGATTCTCACCCTTCTGTGGTTCTCTTCTTATATGTATTTTCAGTACACCCAAGAAGTTTGACCAATTTAAAATGCCTAATTTTAGAAAAATTGGAGTTTAAAGAAAAAACGATTTTTTGCGATTTCGTATTTTTCACCCTTTTCTTCAAAATATCTCCGAAATTACTGGAGATACGAAAAAAATGATAGAGCACTAAATTGTAGCTTTTTTAATGACTTAAATTTCTCTGTGCATATATTTTCTGTAAAGTGAATATTTGGCGAGATATAGCCGTTTAAAACCTCTATTTACAAGTGAACACCACCTTATTCGAGCCCTTCAAACTCACCCCATTTAAAAACTAAGGGATCTTAAGAAATTTAATTTACATAGTCTTATAGCTCTTGAAAAGCCCTACAAAATCATTCTTGAAAAAACTTTCTATTACTAAAAATGAAGGAGCTATGTTTAAAAAACCAATAAATTTTTTTTCGAAACATTCGAATAGCACGGTTCGAAGTGATTTTTTTTATATCAAGCTCTAACAAGGGTGGGTTTTTAAGGGTTGAAACATTAGAAATTGTATTCCAAAGCATGAAACAATCATTATTCAACTAATCCAATCCAAATTTTACCCATCTTAAGGTTTACAACGTTATTTTATAATTTTTGACAATTAGGGGTAGTTTTCACCCTTAAAAAATAAACAGTGCCCATGAGCATGATATAAAATTTGAAGTAGAGGGTGACGCGAACCTAATTTCAAATATTGGTGCAAATCGATGCAAGATGAAATCATTTTTTAATCCAACAAGGGTTGATTTTTAAGGGTTGAAACATTATAAAATTGTATTCTAAAGCATAAAACGATCCATATTTAGCTAATCCAAACCAAATTTTACCCATATTAAGGTTTAAAATGTTATTTTATAATTTTTTACAATTAGGGGTAGTTTTCACCCTTAAAAAACAAAAAGCGTACAACGGCACAATGTAGAAAATGAACTAGAGGGTGAAATGAACCTAAATCCAAATTTTTATCCAAATCGATGCTGGACGAAAAAATTGCGAGGTTTTGTCATTTTTTGAGCTTCATTTCCTGTACTATAGTTATCGCGGGCCGGACAAAATGAAGCAACGGGCCGGAGGTTGCACATGCCTGTACTAGACTATATAATGCATGATGATATGAACGCACTTAAATACCAATTTTGTCCTCCCGCATATCCCCCCCCCCCCCGCTAATAGCTCTACTAATATGTGTAATAAATAGCTCACCTCCAAACACCCGCAGCACTTTGGTTCATTTACGGCACCAATGTACCACGACATAACTTTTGAAAATCTCTGTTCTAGGAAATAGATTTTCTGATTTAACGTATAATCTGCTATGATACAGTTTAAGAAAGATGTTTTAACATGTTCTGGTCCAGATGGCACCCCCAAGTCATCATCTGTTTTGTTTTTGGCGTATTGCCACGCCAGCTGCGATTTACCCTCAACCATATTCAATAGGGGTTGGTCGTTACACTCTTCCCTTAGATTATCTTCGCGAGTTCATTATTTTCTAGGTCGTTTCAGCGCAGGAAAATTAAGGGAACATTATTGAAAATCGATTAGATATATATTCAGGAAATTTTTTAATTAAAATTTACGTATTTTTTTTTGGTCTTGATGATCTTCGCACGTATTATATTACTTTTTAAACGATTTAGATAATTTTTAGTGTTTTACAGATAATTTTAACGACGTATATTACAATAAAATGTAGGATATCACAAATAAAAATTATTTTGCAATATCTTTTATTTGCTTCATAGACGTATACAGGCTGTAATATTTTAGTGGACCCAGCAAATATCTGGCTTATTTATTAAGTTAGTAATTTATTTCATATAACATGATTTATACAGCAACATGTAAGCTACTTTATGACGGATGTACATTCATGATACCACTTCCGGTTTGTTAGTAATTAATATCAACTTTGAAATTTCAAATGGAACATACTACATTTTTTTACAAATTTGAAAAGTACATCAATTTGCTTTACAATCATGTAAAATAATCCATATGTTACATTATAAAAAGTAAAATGGCGGGCACTTTTTTATACACCTAGTCGAAAAAGAATAGTGAACCATGACTAAAAATTGACTAAAAGTTTAAATTATTTTGTCAAAATTCTATTTATATTTTGGCAAATGTTGTATTTAATTTTTAAATGCGTAAATTTAATAACCAGTGGGAATTGTTGGAATTATAATCTAATTCTATGTTTCAATGTATACGAAATTAGAGACGCAGATCATTTGACTTAAAACAACAAATGGAAGCCATAGGCGCAATTTTCAAAATCTTAATAATAAACCTTGCTAATAATCATCATTTACTTACTAAATACCTGCGAAACACTGAAATGTGTTAAAATTCACACTGAACATCAATCTTTTAATCTTACTTACTTAATCCTAAGCCTTTAATACCTTTCGATGTCAGGATATCGCCAACATATATAATGGAGGTATTGTGATCGTACCAATTTTGACATTTCGAGATTTCGATGGATCTCCATGAATTGAAGTCCCTACATAACGTTTTGACTATTTTTAGCATGATGTCTGTCGGTCTGTCTGTCCGTCCGTCTGTCTGTCCGTCCGTCCGTCCGTCCGTCCGTCTGTCTGTCTGTCTGTGTACATATGTAGAGCAAATTCATCTGAAAAGATTTTTATGAAACTTCATATTTAAACTTCTGCCATCAATAGCACGAGTTGATCAACTTTTGGTAAAAATCGGTTGACTAAAAATGGGAGTTTACTCGTGTCGATGTTAAGATTTTTGCGAATATTTCACAACAGAGAAATATTTCGAAAAAAATTATGTAACAAAAGTTGCTATAAAAGCAATAACTAACAACTTTTATTTAAGACATTTTTTGATAAAACGAAAAAAATTTGAAAAATTTTAGTGTCAATTTTTTCATACTTATATGTAACGTTTCCATGGTCATGATAAATAATATCTCTGTTAGAAAATATTATGGTCTATTTCAAAGTAGAAAAATGTGTGTAAGAAGATAGGAGCTGTTTGTCCTTGCTTCGGATTGGTTTAGATCGTCATCCCTATTACACTGTAAAAATATTGTTTTTAGTCCAAGTTGACAGATGTTCAGTGTCGTACATTGGAAATATATATTATTTATATTATGTAATTTTTCTCATATATTTTGTTATTATTTACATATTTAGATTTTTATTTATATTCTTGGCGTAGATTTTATGGAGAACATTCTCCATGTAATTTGTTTTTACGCAGTTATATATTTTTTAGGTTATCTGACATATAAATATTTTTTGACAGTTGACAATTAACAGATCAAGAAAGAGGATTAATGTGAGGCCAAAAGACAGCCCAGCTGATTGTGCCCAAAGAAGAAGTTATTAATATAATTTTTAGACCTTCATATATACATATATTTTTAATTTTTATTTACAATAATTATTTAAATAAGAAACTTTAGCTCTGAAGATATATTGTTTGTTTTATTGCTTTGTTTAAACTCTTTTAGCCAAATCTCTCTTTTTATATATCGTACATAATTTTTAAAATTAATATTTTTTTAACTTTTTCAAATTTCCCATTAAACTGAATTTATGTCGTATAAATAAAGTAAGTGTGGGCGTATCTGCCTTGTTTATTTCAATATCTTATTAACCTTTTTTATTATAAAAAAAAATCACTTGCTAACCCAGTTGCTACGCCTATGCCCTAGTTGTAACTTATTTTAAATTTCCCGCTATACTATATTTGATCAGTGTAAATCGTACTCGGTTCGCAGCGCTATCTACTTTTTTCTACTTTGAAATAGACCGTAGGCCAAGTTATTTCTACTCTGCTGCTAGAATGTATTTTATATAAGTACTTTATTATGGCGGTCGGTCCTGTGGTGGCCACAGCTGATTTTTTAATAATATACTTCTAATTTGATGTAATTATTTTTCATTATACCTAGCTGTAACCCGATGATATTTTTATACACTCAAAATGAATATTTTAGAAAAGAAAATAAACACTTAACCAATCGAAATCTTATTTTCAGTTTCTAATAAACCGAAATAAAATTTAATTTTTATTTTTATCATTCTATGTTTTGCATTATAAATATTTCATTTCAAGTAGAACTAAGCGACATTTAAAAATATCAACACATCGTATTTAATTTTTATTGAGTTAAAATTTTCGTAAACTAGATTTAGTTGGTCAAAATGGGTCAAGGTAATGTTTTGGTAATTTTTTAATATTTACAGCATCATGAATTTTCCAGTAATCTGAGAAAACTGTTATGCAATTTTATTAATGTTCTCGATACTTGCAATTTGCAATATGAAGTTAGATTATTTTACTGTGGTGACTATGAAATACAGTATTCTTAAACACATTAAATTTTATATGATTCAATAAAAATTATTGATATTACTGCATTCTTTATCATTGTTTATCAATACAGAATTGTGTAAGAGTTTAAAAAAAAAACACGTTCTTTTATTTTGTACGATACATCTACGTTATTGGTTTTAACCTTTTCGATGTCGCGAAACACATTTGATTATAAACCATTTTTTTTGCGGATCACCAAATCACTAACATATACAGGGAATGTCAAGATACACCCTATACACGAGGGAAACGTTTTTTCTCGAAAATTCGACGTGTGAGTAAATTGGAAAAAAAATTCCGTAACCAAAGTTTACCCAAAGAATCGAATGGTATTATTAAAATATTCCGGAATATACCGGAAGTACAGGATGTTAAGGATAACTTTGATTTTTTAAGTGAGAACGTACAGGGTGAGGCGCAAAAACTTCCTTTTATTGAAGGCGAATTAAAAAAGGTTTTTGCTAGTAAACAAAATTAATTTTTACCGACCGCCAACATATATAAGGGAGGTATTGTGATCATACCGATTTTGACATTTCGAGATTTCGATGGATCTCTATGAATTGTGGTCCCTACATAACGTTTTGACTATTTTTAGCATGATGTCTGTCGGTCTGTCTGTTCGTCTGTCTATCCGTCTGACCGTCTGTCCGTCCGTCCGTCCGTCTGTCTGTCTGTGTACACGTGCAGAGCAAATTCGGCTGAAAGGATTTTTATGAAACTTCATATTTAAGCTTGTGACACCAATGACACAAGTTGATCAACTTTTGGTAAAAATCGGTTAACTATAAATGGGAGTTTACAAGTGTCGATTTTAAGATTTTTGCGAATATTTCACAACAGAAAAATATTTCGAAAAAATTTATTTAACAAAAGTTGCTATAAAAGCAATAACTAACAACTTTTATTTGAGACATTTTTTGATAAAACAGCATAAATTAAACAAGTACTTTGTGACGGCGGTCGGTCCTATGGTGGCCACAGCTGATTTTTATATTTTTATTATACTCCAGCTGACCAGTGAGCAACAGAGATCTCAAGAGTAAAGATGCGAAAGTATTTAAATCAAAATGGAAGGCACTGAACACTTGTAAATCAAAAGCTTAAGACCGTAATGTTGCCAATACAACCCAACTCAATTCAGTAGCTCCAACAAAATTTCAACATTATGGCAGACCGGGGGTCATTATTTATAATCAGATTTAAAAAAAAAAAAAAAAAAAAACTGATCCCACAATATTTGGTTTAAATTCTTTTGCCCAAATAATAATAATATTACCCGCTTCAATATGAAGTTTCATAAAAATTCATTTAGCCAATTTCGCTCTACATATGTCCACGGACCGACAGACCTGTAGAGAGACAGAGAGACCGACAATCAAAATCGGTATGATCACAATATCTTCCTTATACATGTGGTGGTCGGTAACGAGGCGATTATTGTACTTTAAATTAGCGTTTCTCAACCGGGGGGCCGTGAAGGCTTCGTTGGGGGGCCGCGAAGTCATACAAGATCGCAACATGAAAATATAATAAAAATGCAGTCAATCTTGCAAGATATAAATTTTATTCATATTTATAAAGACGAGTATCTTATATTTATATTCATAAAAATAAACTATTCCTAACATAAATAAAATAAATATTCTATTTATTTTTATATGTACATAATATACTTATCTTGACAACTAATTTAAACTAAAGGTTATTTCAAACGTTTAAGTTGTCACTCGCAGAGCCGTAAAGACGGCCTGGCGTCGGGGCAAGTGCAAGGGGCGCCAGGCCTAAAGAGGGGCGCCATGGGCGTGTGTTTTTCTTTGTTTTTGATCATTATTTGTAGTGCAAAAGCGAAGAGTTTTTTTTAGATCACGTATTATTTGTATTTTGGAAGTGAGGACTTTTTTTAGCTTGTATTTTCACTTGTCTATTAAAAGGGACCGATTTTAAGTTAATTTAATTTATTTGCCAAGGGCGCCAAAAACATTGCTACGGCTCTGGTCACTAGCTAACTTTATAATGAGTAAATGGGCTTTTACTAAACAAAATGATCAAATGCTTCATTCAATCGATAAAAAATACTAGATTTGAAAATCTAGTTACGCCTTAACCAAAGAAACAGACTATAAGTAGACTATATCGAGGTCAAATCAATTGTATGTGTCGGTTGATGAATTTCCCTGACAATGTTTCGCGTTGGAGGTACTTCAAGTATTTTCAAGTTTTACTTTGAAGTAGGTACGACTTGAAAGTGCAATATTTTTTATTATATATTATTTTAATTGCTCTCTGAGCTACAGATAACTCAAGAGTAAGGATGCGAATGTGTTTAAATTAAAATGGAAGGCACTTTGAACACTTGTAAATAAAAATACTTTATTTTCAAATCGTTATAGGGAATATAATTGTTATAGGTATTTAGATTCAATCGTCATTTAAAAATATCACAGTTTTTTTTTAAACCGTAAAGGTATTAAAAAAGGTATTAAAAAAATGTTTAAGTAAAAGTTGTTGAAAAGCTCTATCTGAAGATATCCAATATGATATACGTTCCCATTTAAAAATTCGAAATTGTCCTTGTTATCCTGTACTAGCGTTTTTTTCGGAAAAATTCCATACTACTATTCAATTTTGTGGATAAATTTTAGTTTAAAATTTTTCCCAACTTGCTCAGACGTCGCCTTTTCGATAAAACTCTGATCTCATTATCTTGATACACCATAATATAGGGGGGCCGCAGACAATATTTACATCATTTCGGGGGGTCCCAGGCCAGAAAAGGTTGAGAAACACTGCTTTAAATGACATTGTTCGTTGAGACTCGTGTGCGTGCTACACTAAACGTTTTAAATTCCAATTTTTGTTCTTTTCTCTTTATTCTTGTTTGTTCGTGTCAATTTCAAATTATTGACATAATTTTAATAACATTGAGCTGCAGGCCATTACTATATTGTTTAAATTTCTTAAGATTTGTGTTATAATAAATCGAAAATAAATTTTCTTACAAATTATGTCAAACTAAAAAAGCCTTTGTTGAAATTTTGAATTATTTGCAGAGGGGAAACATTATTTATTACGCCCCATTTATATTAAATAGCATAGTTTTTGTCGTCCAAAAATATTATTTATGTTCATTTAATAGTTCAGCTGTTTTTAAGGAACATTAAAATTTTCTTTTCACAGCTGAATTCAACACAAATTTAATTTATTAAATAATGTATTAATTTAGTTCCATACTTTGAATCTATGGTTAAAGTTATTTAGCAAATAAAGTTTAAGATAGGAGAGGATAGTAAAGAGGATCTAGGAAGCAGGATTAAAGTAAGATTGTATCTTCAAGTATTTGGGTACGTGCAAGAGTAATTAATCAAATAACTTCCCGACTATAAGTTTTCACCAACAATGGCTTGCGCAGGTTTTTCAATATTATTCGGAAAAACAGAACGTTAAACAATAATCTGTACAATAGGGTAGTCCATTTTTAGGGTTTTGTAGGTATGATCAAAAAACCCTTATACCGTCATTTTGTCGTCTGTTTGTCTGTCTGTCTGTTCGGTAAAAATTGTAGCCAAACGGCTAAACCTCTTTGACCCGCACATAGAAAAAATACTAAAACATCTAAAAAACATATCCCCCTAAAAATATAGACAAATATGTGCTCATCGAAAAACCTTTTTTTTAAATTCTGAGTAGGGTATCAAATGAAAGCCCTTGGTACGTGGATTAACGATCAAATTTTTATTTTTGTAAAATAAAAACAGATGGTTTAAGCTAAAAGTCTGAAAAAATTCTAAGTAATGTACATTGGTGTGAACCGGAATAGTACAACAGGAATTTTTGATCAGATTATGTTTTTGGAAAAAAACGCATTTTTTGTGTTTTCTTGGTTGACGATGTAAAATATTTAAATCGTTATGTAACACAGTAAACCAGTAAGCGTCAAATAGTCTAATGGTTAGCCTTCCTAAGTTGTAAACTAGGGTTCGCTTCCGGGCTGGAGACAATTTTATTTTTTCTGTTTTTTTTTTATATTTTATTTTGTTTAAATTATTTTGTCAAAATTCTAGTTAATTTTGGCAAATGTTGCATTTAATTTTTAAAAGCGTAAATTTAATAACCAGTGGGAATTGTTGGAATTATAATTTAATTCTATGTTTCAATGTATACGAAATCAGGGGAGCGGAGCATATGACTTAAAACAACTAATGGAAGCCATAGGCGCAATTTTCAAAATCTTTGTAACACAGTTTACTAAAAGGTGTATCCTGGTCTAGTGGTTATGACGCTGGCTTCTCACCCAACTAACACAATCGAAAGGGATCGAACCCTGCGAGAAGAGACAATATTATTTTTAGCTTTTTTTTGAATTTTTATATTGTTTAAATTATTTTTTCAAAATTCTAGTTATATTTTGGCAAATGTTGCATTTAATTTTTAAAAGCGTAAATTTAATAACCAGTAGAAATTGTTTAAATTATAATTTAATTGTTTCAATGTACACGAAATCAGAGGGGCGGAGCTTATAACAACCAATGGAAGGCATAGGCTCAATTTTTAAAATTCTTAATGAACCTTGCTATATAAAAAAAAATACTGTACATATTTAGAAACCTAAATAATGGTATTAGGCGTTCGAATTAAAATTAACAAAAAACAAAAATTTTAATATAAAATTTTTTTTGACATCCCAAATAATCATCATTCACTTACTAAATACCTGCAAAACCCTGAAATGTGTGAAAATTCACACAATGTACAATGTTTTCATGTAAGTTTATGTACACTATGTATAGTATTACTTTTAGGGAGCAAAACAAGCCTTGACTTCAGCTCCTCGATTTTCTAATATTAATAATAATAATTACAATAAGTTAAGGTAACTGGTGAAAATAATAGAACAAGATGGGCAAGCATCGTAGAGGTCTCCCCCCAGAGGTCATAGAAAACAATATAATCTGGCAATTTACTTAAAATTACACCATTATTATTTAATAAATAAACAGGTTCACAGCGCCTAGGTGGAGTATAAGGATAGAGAAGGAAAATTATACGATTCTAGAAACATTATTATATAAACTTAAATTAATTTCAGAATCTTACTTTGATTGGCTCTGTGTAATTAAAATAAGATCGTAAACATCCTTTACGCGTTCTTGTTTCTGTATTTTACAAGGTATCTAAAGATGGTTATATTCATAATTGAAACAATAAAGCTGCGGCTGAATCTACTAATGAATCCAATAAAACTTACAGCTTACTAAAGAGATCGTTTGTTTCGTTGAAACTTGACAAGAAATGTTAGTAACATAACAAGACATTCAGCAAGAAAGGAATACTGGGTATTGTTTGTTTAGACGCAAAAATTGTTTTAGCCCTGTTAGTTATAACTGATGTGAATTCTAATGAATGAAATTTGGTAAATGAAATAAATTAAACAAAGAAACAACATTAAAGCTGAAGGTTGTAATGCCTGTCATACATTACTTCTTTGGTCTCTTAAAGAAATAGTCTCTTAAGAAATATTGAGATTGTTTCATCAAAATTTTAAAAAAGAGTTTACGACTCCTTCTTACTCCTCTCTTTAACAAATGGATGCCAGACATGTAGCCTGACAAAAAAAATTGATAGGAAGTGTGAATTTTCACACATTTCAGGGTTTTGTAGATATTTAATAAGTTTAAGAAGCCAACCTAATACTGGATGTCTAGGTATATTTATCACATCAAAATCAACAGTTTTTTTTAATAATCACTTTTATTTATTATTTCAGAACAAAGAGCTCCCATTTAATTTTTTTAAACAAAATTTAAATAAATTGCCAAATATCCCAGCGTTTTTTCTGCATTTGATTCGTATTCAAGTCTTCATTAGAATAATAAGAAATATGTTACAGTGTAAAGCGTATTGGGGTGTATTGTGAGTAGCTCAGTTCGCAACTATAAAAAAAAAATACATTATTTTTACTTGCCCGACCTTAATATATAAGGGGCAAGTATTGTAATCGCGAAAATTTTCGATGTCGAGATTTTGACGGATGACCACGTTTCATGGTCCAGGGAATCCAAAAAACCTATTTTCGAAGTGCCGTCCGTATGTGTGTGTGTGTGTGTCTGTCTGTCTGTGTGTATACACGATAACTCAAAAACGGTTTAACTTAAAGAGTTCGTTCTGGTACTTAAAAATTCTCCTATTAAATGGGAAGAACCCTATTGTTTTTTTATGAAAATCGGTTGACTAGAAATGGGAGTTTACTCCTGTCGATTTTAAGATTTTTGCGAATATTTAGCAACAGAAAAATATTTCGAAAAAATTTATTGAACAAAAGTTACTATAAATGAAATAACTAATAACTTTTATTTGAGACGTTTTTTGATAAAACGAAAAATTTCGAAAAAATTTTGTAAAATTATTTAAAATTTTTAAGTCTCAATTTTTTCATACTTACATGTAACGTTTCCATGGTCATAATAATTAATTCGTAACTAATAAAGCAAGCCTTGGACAAAAATTTGTATAGAACATAATTTGATGTATTTTTGAAGATTTATCTAAATATTTATTTTATTTTTTTTTTTAATTTACATTTTTTTTTAAATATTTTTTTTTATGGGAGGGCAAGTCTAGCGGAGGTTTCCCTTCGCCACTGGTTTTAATATTTGCATGATGTCCAAAAAATACACGCACTATCTTAGCTAATAAAAATTCCATAACATTATTAGCCATAATTTAATCATGAATTAAAAAAAAAAAATAATTTAGTCAAAAACACAAAAACTGCCATATTTTTCAAAAATACAATCTGATCAAAAATTCCTCTCGTACGTTTCTTTTTTTTTTAGTATATATATTTTTTTTTAGTATATATATATTTTTTTTTTATTAACGACTGAAAAAATCGACATTTTTCGAAAAATGTATCTGATCAAAAATTCTTGTTGAACTATTTTGGTTCCCATCAATGTTCATTACGGAGATTTATTTAGATGTTTAGATCAATCCCTTTGGAAGATAAGGTGGGGGACAATAGTTTTTTAACACATTTTTGGCAAAAAATCAATAAAAAACAAAGATTTTTCAAAAATAAATTTTGCTTGTTGATCCACGCATTAAGAGATTTTACTTGGTATGCCACACAAAATTTTCAAAAATATATATTTTTTTATTAAATACATATTTGTTTATATTTATTATTTATCCCGCGCAGTATTTTTTTGAACTCTCTATAGTTTTCCTATATGTGGGTCAAAAAGTTGTACAAGTATGACAACTTTCTATGTTCAGCCGTTTAGCTACAATTTCTACCGTACAGACAGACAGGCAGACAGACAGACACATGAGTGACGTTATGAGGGTTTTTTGGTGGTCCTACCTACAAAACCCTAAAAACGAAGTTAGGAATACAACATTAAAGCAAAGAACATGCACTATAGACGCATCGAGGAAGACAAAATCTTTAAAATGGAGATGGACCACGTAATACGTCAAGATGAAAGATAGAGTCAAAGAGTAACAAAGATGGCGAGATGAAATCTAAGAAAACATGAGAAACCTATGGACACGAGCAGCAAGAACTAGTAAAGAATAGAAACAATTAACGCAATTAGAAATGGGACGCAATAGAAATGGGACGAAGATTAATTTGCGTTAATATTAAGTAATTATATAGATTATTTTTGTAGTTTACATATTTTCAAATTTAATTTTGTTTATTTTATCATATTAAATCTAAAATTATAATATTTATTTATTTAGAAACTTAAATATAGGCTATTATTATTTTTATTATTATTATAGGGAGTTTGTAGCCTCGCCAGTATCGTCCAGGTATGCCTGCAACGTGTTCGGCACAAAGGAAATGGTCACCTTTAACCTTCTCAGGGAAAGTCGAGGGAGCTTTACCCCTACAATCGGTCGTATCCCAAACCCTAGTGGTATGTGACCTATGGGCTCTCACTAAATCCAGCTTCACGCAATACGAAGCGATCCGAGCAACACTGCTTTTTGCATTTTGCAGACCAAAGAGGTAGCAGTTGGTCTGCAGACGGGAATGATCTCGCTCTCCCTCTTGAAAGCAGCTTTAAAGCCACGCAATAGATCCAAAATCAAGACTATGAGCTTCACGGAATACATGTTTCTTAGCTCGGACAAGAGGTCCAGGTCCTATTCTCATCGACTTTGAAAATGATGTTCTTCTCAGCTGGATAGGATAATTCGATGACAAAAATATCTTCACACCAGCAAATTGTTTAAAAGAAACGGAATTTTTCTATAAACTAATTCCTGAATTTTTAAAACTTCATATCTTCTTATAACTGAATTATTTGTGGGCTTTACTTTACAAATAAATAGTTTAAAATGCTGTCTAGTGTTTAGCTATACCACACTTAGATTCTTTATCGGACTGCCACAAAACTTTTAAAAATATTTTATTGACAAGTGACATTATGAAATTTTTATAACGTGTATGTTGTATAAAACAGACATTCTGCAGCGTCATAGTGACATCTATATGAGATTACCGGAGATATGAATATTTCAATAGTTTTCATCTGAACGTAGCCACAGTCAACAAAAAACTGAATGTCTGAAATAGAACAATTTAGAAATATTATCACGACTTTGGGAGAAGTTGAACAACTTTGAAATTATAGTGTTTCTAGATGAGTTGGATAATAAAAAATGTGCTGAATACAAGATGAAGCATAAGTCGTATAGAACAGTGTTTCTCAACTGAAAACGTACCGCGAACCAGTAAAATATTTAATTTTCTACCGCGGACCAGTAAATTATTAATTTATTACCGGGGACCCCTAAAAATAAATATATTATTAAACAAACTGTAGGTATATGTAAACTATACATATATCTTAGTAATAAAAAATCACTGAAAAATGAATAAAATACAAAGAAAATGAACAAAAGTTCAAAAAAAAAAAAATCAGCTCTGGCCACCACAGGACCGACCGCCAGCATAAAGTATTTTATATAAGTGTATAAAATACATTCTAGCAGCAGAGTAGAAATAACTTGGCCTAATATTTTCTAACAGAGATATTATTTATCATGACCATGGAAACGTTACATATAAGTATGAAAAAATTGAGATTTGGAAAAAAAATCGAAAATTTTTATAAAAATTATTCGAAATTTTTCGTTTTATCAAAAAACGTCTCAAATAAAAGTTATTAATTGTTGATTTTATAGCAACTTTTGTTCAATAATTTTTTTCGAAATATTTTTCTGTTGTAAAATATTCACAAAAATCTTAAAATCAACACGAGTAAACTCCCATTTTTAGTCAACCGGTTTTTACCAAAAGTTGATCAACTCGTACCATTGATGGCAGAAACTTAAATATGAAGTTTCATAAAAATCCTTTCAGCCGAATTTGCTCTGCACGTGTACACAGATTGACGGACAGACGGACAGACAGACGGACAGACAGACAGACAGACGGACAGACGGACAGACGGACAGACAGACAGACAGACGGACAGACGGACAGACGGACAGACGGACAGACGGACAGACGGACAGGCGGACAGACGGACAGACAGACAGACGGACAGACAGACCGACAGACATCATGCTAAAAATAGTCAAAACGTTATGTAAGGACCTCAATTCGTGGAGATCCATCGAAATCTCGAAATGTTAAAATCGGTATGATCACAATACCTCCCTTATATATGTTGGCGGTTGGTAAAAAGAACAAAAAATCTCAAAAATAATAATGTCTAATCCTTTCGCGGACCACTAAAATTTAACTAATGACCATCAGTGGCCCGCGGACCACCGGTTGAGAAACACTGGTATATAATATTCAATAACTTTTTTCCATCATGTTTATACAACTCCTGGACAACACTGGACTGAAAAAAAAGGCTGAAAAGGACCCAACTAGAGATGGCAATAAAAATTAATTAAGCGATTAAATAATCATTTGATTAATCGAAATGTTATAATCGATTTTGGATTAAATTTGTAGAACATAATCGATTAATCGATTCAGAAATAAAAATTAATATATACACTGGCCGACAAAAAATTGAACTGTCTTAATGTTGTATTTTAAAGGCTGATAAGAAAATATTTAACCGTTTTATTAGGAAACTATAAGAATGGGAGGTAATGCAATGTCTACATAAACAAATATTTTTTCTTGCTAATTAAACAGGCTGTAACAATAAATAATGCCCGTTTGAACAAAGACTATATAATATCGCATATTATGTACGTAAATTTTAACACAAATAACTCATTGTTAAAATAAAACTTTGCCATTAGTTACCCATCCTAGAGATTTCTGAACTCCTACAAGTCTTTTTTTGTGCAATAAAATTAAAATGTGACTGGAAGATATTGTACGAACTGCGCCATTATATGAAGATGTCCGCAGTATTGGAATATCGCTGATGTTTTGGATATAGCTAAAAACTCCATTTATTACGCTGTAAAGCGTCATTAACGAACAGCATTCACTAGCCACAAGTGCTCGAAACGACTGATTTCTTACCCTAATTGTTCTATGCGTTCGTGACTGGCCCTTAATTTTTCTCACACATTTCGAAGAAGATCGAAATTTAGCAATTTCATCACAAATTGTCCAAAGACGATTGAGAAACAAGGGCTTGTATCCAGAAGACCTGTAATTTGCCAGGCTTTTCTTGCAAATTATTGAATTGGAAGATTGCGTTTCGCTCGTGAGCATTTAAACTGACTGGACGCACACTAAACCAGTATATTGTGCAGAAATGAGTAGCGGTTGAGTTTAGTTCTCCAGATGGGTGAGAACAAGTGTTCCGAAAGCTTAGTAATGTAGGGACTTTATTGAAAAGGAGAGAGCAAAGTCTTCTACTGACCAGTGTTTCAACAATACAGTTATACAAGGTGTCTCAAAAGAAATTTTATATTTATTTAGCTTACTGCGTGAACGCAACGTATCCGAGGGGCGCGGGGGTTATGTCAATCGGTAGCCTGGCTCTTGGGAATTCAGTCGCTATGGCGCGTTTCTCGGGAGCAGACCGCGCGTTATGCGTGCGAGAGTTTTACAAAAACGGTGATTCAGCGACTGTAGCGCGTAGAAAATTCTGTAGTATTCGAGGTTTTCGCCACTTAAATGATGCGCCAAGCATTCCTCTCATTCGACATTGGGTTAAAAAGTTTGAAGAGACTGGTACAACGCTGGATAAATCAAAATCCGGGCGACCTAGGTCATCAAGAACGGTAGAAAACGTGGAGAATGTTAATCAGTCTGTTCGTGACGACCCGAACCTTTCAATTCGGAAGCGCGCAAATGCTTTAAATGTGCATAGATCATCATTACATCGCATTATGCACAAAGACCTAAAGCTGCACCCCTACAAAATTCAATTGGTGCAAGAATTAAAGCCCCAAGATGCCAGTCAGAGGCTTAATTTCGTAAATCAGGTGATTGAGCGATTTTCAACGTTTACCAACATTTTGTTTTCGGATGAAGCTCATTTTCATCTTAATGGCCACGTAAATAAGCAGAACTGCCGCTACTAGAGTGCAACGAATCCGAAACGCAAACATCAGAAACCCCTACATTCGCCTAAAGTGACCGTATAGGCTGCGATGTCGGCGCGAGGAATTATCGGGCCTTACTTTTTTGAAGACGAAAGGGGGCGTGCAGTTACAGTGAATTCAGAGCGTTATGTGGAGATGTTAGACAACTTCTTGGTACCTGAACAGCAAAACTTTCCTGGCTATAACCAAAGAACATGGTTCCAACAGGACGGAGCAACTTCACACACGTCCAATATGTCTCTGCCACGTGTTCGTGAAATTTTCTCAGGCAAATTGATCTCCCGGAGAGGTGACATAAATTGGCCTCCACGCAGTACAGATTTAACCCCTATGGACTTTTTCCTATGGGGTTATCTTAAATCTAAAGTTTACGCCAATAAACCGACTTCACTGGCGCATTTGAAAGAAAATATCCGTCACGAAATGGCAGCCATCCCTGAGTCCACCTGCCGAGACGTCATAAGTAATTTTACTGTTCGATTAAATGAGTGCCGAGAACGCAAGGGTCTACATTTAGACGATATTATTTTTAAGAAATAAATCCCCAAAAAGTGTATTTTAATAATTTATAAACATTTTTTCTATATACGGCTTACTTTTTTTTTAATCGATCCACTAAATATAAAATTTCTTTTGAGACACCTTGTATAAGTAATTTCTTGAAAATAAAATAAAGTTATCGATTAATAATGTTTAGTTTTAAAAATTTAATAATAGCTTTTCAGGGTTTTGTAGGTTACACCAAAAAACCCTTATAATGTCACACATGTGTCTATCTATAAGTCTGTTTGTTTGTCTGTATGGCAGAAATTGAGACCAAACGGCTGGATCTAGAAAGTTAAAATTTGATATGTTTGTACAATTCTTTTACCCACTTATTGGAAAACTATTGAGTTCCAAAAAATACATCGCGGAAAAAGTATAAACAAATATGCATTCAACGAAAAACATAATATTTAAAAAATTATTGCCTGGGATATATAAAACCCCCTTACTGTGTGAATAAATTAACAAATGTTTATTTTAGAAAAATATATTTTTATGCGATTTTTGATAAAATTTTTTGTTCTCTATACTATAAGTTAATTTAAAAATCTCAATAATGAACAATGATGGGAACTGGAATAGTTCAACAGAAATTATCGATCAAGTTAGTTTTTCGAAAAATATAGATTTTTTTGGTACTGTTCTACCCAGAAATTGCAAACCCAGCAATATTCGTTATTGCAAATAATCAAATAAATTTTTTAATACAAATAAATAAAATGATTTGTGACTAAATAAAACTAGGAAAAATAATTTACTAAAGTGGGTTTGCACGATTCAATTTATTGACCAATTAATTGAAAAATTTGACATTCAATTAATTGATGTGTGTAATTTCGTCAATTAATTGATCAATTAATTGACAAAAAAATTAATCAATCTATTTTGAAAATGGAAGTTCTATTTTTCATCAATTTTTCATCAATTTTTTAGGGAATTTTAGGTATATTTTTATCTGTTAAGATATTGTCAACTGTTTAGCTGTAGCATAACCTTCAAATATATTGTTTGTGTTTCGTTTTCAAATGTGACAGTACCTCGAACGTTCTAATTTACCATCATCTAGGTTATTTCTTTTGTTTTTGTTCACAGCTCGTAACTTTGTGAAGATTTTTTCAATAATTTCATTCTGATAAATATGTCAACATGTTTCACAGTTGGTAATGTAAAAGTTTTCAAAAAAATTGATAAATAAATTGATGTGTATAAAGTGATGCTTTTGTTTCCAAGGTTACCAATAAATTTTTCAATTAATTGACAAAAAACCTTGATCAATTTATTGATTAAATAATTGAACTGTGTAAAACCAACTTTAGGTAACCTAACCGAAAATTTTACAAAAAGTAAATTTATTTACCTAAATTTACACCAAAAATAGACAGTATCCATGCTCAATAAAGTGGATTTGCAGTTGTAGAATAGTGATCTTTTTTTTATGCCGTTGAAAAAAATTAGTCTCTTAAGGCTCATTTACATTTAGATACAAGTATGAGGACTTGTATGAGATACAAGAATGAGCTCATACAAGTATGATCATACAAGTCAACATACACATGTCAATATACAAGTCTAAAATCATATCATTTTTGTGCTCTGTTTACATTTGCATACACGCATACACTCGCAAAAAATGTCAAAATCACGAAAAAGAAAGCGTAGATGGTGGCAACGATATTTTTTATCTCGACGAGAAACCCATGGGGCCTACTCAATGTTGATTAATGAACTGACTTTAGAAGATGGTTCATGCTTCAGAAATTATGTGAGAATGAGTGTCACTGATTTTGAAAGAATACTCACGTTGGTGGCTCCATTAATTACTAAAAGTGATACAAGATTTCGAGAAGCTATATCACCTGCAGACCAACTGGCTGTTATATTGCGGTTCTTGGCAACTGGTGACTCATTTGCATCACTGATGTACGCACCTAGGATTTCTACTTTAGATCACTCCCCACTATACTGACTTTTATGTTGTGCCATTTAGTCTATACATCTTTAGCCATGCAACTTAACTCCTCAGAAATGTTATCATAAATATCTTTTCTTTTGTTAAAATCTTTATACTCCTTCGACTTTACATCCCAGATATTACTAGATATGATTTTCACAATTATTAACAGAGTTTTATCCTTATTCCACAAATACATATTTAACTTAAAAAAAACGTAAAAAAAAACTATTGAAAATAATCAAATGTGAGATATCTTGTAAAGCATAACTTAACTTTCCACCAGGTTGTCAGCTCATACAAGTCAAGTATATGGAAAAGTCTGCTCATACAGAAAGTATGAGCAAATGTCAATGGATTTGACAAATTATACAAATTGTATGAGCTCATGTATGAGGTGATGTATCGCGACAAGTCAATTTGACTTGTATCTCATACAAGTCCTCATACTTGTATCTAAATGTAAATGAGCCTTTATTAAAATTTATTGTGTGGTATCAAAAGAAAGCTCTTCAGGCGTAGATCAAGAAATTAAATTAGTTTTTTAAAATATCTTTATTTTAACACGATTTTAACTAAAAATTTGCCAAGAAACTCTTGTCCCACAATGAGTTAATCATGTCTCTATATGTAAAAATATGGATTATTCTTTCAAAACTTTTTTGATATGTACCTTCAATATGTTATCACTTAATAAACCTTATTTTTTTACATTCGAGACCTTGAAAGATGTGAAAATTTTCAAATCACATAATTTTTATTTTTTTCCGTGATTAAAACCGCAGATTTTGAATTTTAACCATAAAATATAACTTGTGGTTAAAATTCATAATGAATCCCTGCGATTCACGAACCTTAACCATAATTTGCGGTAATTTGTTTTCTAAATACTCGTGTTCATTAAACAACTAAGTATAAGCAAAATTACGTCGGTAAGGTAGGTTACGAAGTATTCTGAGCGTCGATTTAAATTAGTAAATCGCCGAAAGGCACGCGGTGGTTATTAAAATAAACTGTGTCACAGCTTATAAATAAACATTACATTTAATACAGTGTGCACGTCTGTGGCATATATCACATGAAGATAGCCAGGGGTGTCAATTATTGGATGTTCGTGACTCATTTCAACGCGCCCTCAACGCTCTACTATTATTTTATTTTATGACAGCATCAGCTTGACAATATCAAACATAAAATTAATGATAAATTACTAGAAACAAGATTTGACGGTTTTATAAAGCTATTTTGTTAGTTTATTAACTATCAGTTAAAAACTATTGCAAGGTTTTTAAAAAAAGTAAATGTGAAGTGTGATTTGTTACATTTTAGGGTTTCGTAGGTATCTACAGGTTTTCAAAAATGTCTTAATACAAATCTGTTCGCAGCAGTTTCTACAAAGTTTCGTTTAAATATTAGGTCGTCAAGGATGAAATTTGTGGAAAAAAAGGCAAAGTTGGTTGATAACTTACAAATATAAGGAATGATTTTATTCATCAAAGAATGCACCCATATTGTCTATACACTTTTGCCATTTAAGAGGCAAGTTATTCAAGCCGGTGGTATAAAACCCTGGCGGACGACAGTCAATGAATTCCTGGAAGACCAGTTTTAGAACATTGTCGGAATTAAACTGTTTTCCTATTAAAAAGTTGTCCAAATTGCGGAAAAAGTGGTAGTCAGTGGAGGGCTAGGTCTGGTAAGTATGGAGGATGATGAAAAAGTTCCAACTCCAATTCATGTAATTTTGCCACAGTCATCACAGTCATTTGTGCAGTGTGTGGTTTAGCGTTATCATGCAATAAGATAGGAGTCGATCTGTTGACCAATCTAGGCTGTTTTTTTTTTAGTTTTTGCATCATTTCGTCCAGTTGGTTGCAGTATATTTTTGCTGTATCGATAAGCCAGTTTTTTTTTTTTTTATTTGGTTTTTAAGTTATCTGTACGAAATTTGGAAGAAAAATTTCATACTCCTATTCTCCGTACGAGAAATGCATCTCTTTTCTACCTACCTCATGCTCATTCCAATTTATTTCTCAAATATCAAATTATATTCTAAATTAATCTCTTGTAAATCCTTCTTGAATTTCTGTATCAACTGTCCATATTCTATTATATTTATATGCTATATTTTTTAATATTGTCTAAATTTTTTGTTACTTTAAAATAATCTTTATTCTCTAAACTTGTTGTAATTTGTTGTAATGTTGTAATTTTGTATATTTTTGGTTTTTGTAAATTATTAATTATTTCTGTGTTTATCACTTTTATATGTTTAGCTTAATTTGTACCTGTTCATTTATTGGTTAATTCTGTTAGACAGATGTAATCGAAAATAAAATATAAAATAAAATAAAATAAAGTGATCTCACATGGCAGCCAACGTGTAAAATACACATGACAAAAAACAATAATAAAACTATGATTTAAGATATTTGCATATTACCACTTGATTTATATCATCTTTTGCAGTTCGCTGCACTATTATACACATGTAATTTATGTATGTATATTAAATCAATATTACAAGTACAATTTTAACAACCGATTCGCCGAACTAAAACACAAAAGTATTTTTGCCAAGGCGGTGAAAACCAGCTGAATCCCATCAATGAAAGAGGCCCTCATGAGGCCCGAATAAGTCTATCAACACAGACGTCCAATATTTAATATCCCTTAGCCCTAAATAGAAATGTCGCAGACAACACTGCAAAAAAAGCAAAAACGTCCCACTCAGGAACATCACAACACCCGCAAAAGACTTTCAACAAACAATTAGAAAGAAGGAAAAAAAAACCAAAACTGTTTATGGACAAATGTCTCCAACCATAAACTGCGTCAATTTAAAGAAGGTACAAGTATATGGAACTTGGACGGAAGCAGGAAAGAACAAATTATGCTCACTAGACTGAGAATTGGGCCCACTAAAATCACACACGAACACCTACTTGCACGAAGTGAACCCAAAAACTGCACACAGTGTAATACACCTCTGACAGTGGAACACATAGTAATAGACTGTCTTAAATATTGTACCAACCGAAATAAATACAAGATACCAAGCACCATGAAAGAAGCACTCCAGAACAACAACACTTGATCAACTTCATAAATGAAGAAAAATTGATGTGAAGTGTGAATTTTCACACATTTCAGGGTTTTGCAGGTATTTAGTAAGTGAATGATGATTATTTTGGATGCGAAAACAAATTTTATATTAAAATATTTTTTTTGTTAATTTTAATTCGAACGCCTAATGCCATTATTTAGGTTTCTAAATATGTGTAGTATTTTTTTTATATAGCAAGGTTCATTAAGAATTTCAAAATTGCGCCTATGGCTTCCATTGGTTGTTATAAGTTTCGCCCCTCTGATTTCGTGTACATTGAAACAGAATTAAATTATAATTTAAACAATTTCCACTGGCTATTAAATTTACGCTTTTAAAAATTAAATGCAACATTTGCCAAAATATAATTAGAATTTTGAAAAAATAATTTAAACAATATAGAAATTACAATATATATATATATATATATATATATATATATATATATATATATATATATATATATATATATATATATATATATATATATATATATATAGTCTCTTCTCCAGGGTTCGATCTCTATCGGATCGGGTTACATGGGTGAAAAGTCAGCGTCAAATACCACTAGACCAGCACACATGTTAGAGTGTTGCTTGTTACAAAGCTATAACTTGTATACATTATTAGCCAAAAATCACAAAAAATGCGTTTTTTTCCAAAAACCTAATCTGATCAAAAATTCCTGTTGAACTATTCCGGTTCACACCAATGTACATTACTTAGAATTTTTTCAGATTTTTAGTTTAAACCATCTGGGCTACAGGGTGTGGGACAAAAAATTTTTTGCACAATTTTGGCAAAAATCGCTTCAAAATAATTTATTTTGCAAAAATAAAAATTTGATCGTTAATCCACGTACCAAGGGCTTTCATTTGATACCCTACTCAGAATTATAAAAAAATATTTTTTTTTCCATGAGCACATATTTGTTTATATTTTTAGGGGGATATGTTTTTTAGATGTTTTAGTATTTTTCCTATGTGCGGGTCAAAGAGTTGTTAAAGCATGCCAAATTTCAACTCTCTAGGTTTAGCCGTTTGGCTACAATTTTTGCCGAACAGACAGAGAGACAGACAGACAGACAGACAGACAGACAGACGGCAAAATGACGGTATAAGGGTTTTTTGGTCATACCTACAAAACCCTAAAAACTGACCAATGAAATATAAATGATATGTATAACAATAACAATATACCATGTGTTCAAAAAAAAATTACATAAGAGTTGGCAGTTGAAAAATAAAATAATGTCTATTGCAAGGTTTATATAACAATTGACTAACGTTTAGGCACAGCCTTTGTAATCATTAAAATTGGAAATTATTTTTTATTTTTTTAATTATATTGTTTTATTTGCCATTACAATACAACCATATAAGTCAGCTAAATACAAATCTATACATTATATACAATAAATACAAATTTATACATTATATACAATATATTTTTTGATTTCACTGGTACAGAAATATACACATAAAAATCTAAAGAAGCTGTTCAAAATGAGCACCGTTTTCCTGTAGACACAAATTTACTCGTGTTTTCGTATTATTCAAAGCATTTATAAGAATTTGAGGAGTTATATTGGCACACTGTTCGGTAATTCTGTTTTGCAGTTCCTCGATATTGTTAATATGAGTCTTGTATACATTATTTTTCAGATAAGGGAATATAAAGTAATCTAAAATAGTCAAGTCAGGTAATCTAGGTGGAAATTCTGGATTTGAACGTACACTAATTATTCGATCGTCAAAAAATTCACGAAGGTAATTGATGGTCTTTTGAGCGTTGTGGGCAGTCGCGCCATCCCGTTGGAAGTGGCCTTGCTGAAACTCATCCTCATGAAGCTGATTATTAAATTCACGTATAATATTCCGGTATCTCTGAGCAGTAACAGTTTCGTGGAAAAATAAGGGTCCGATAATACGTATTCGCGACACAGCAATCCAAACACCAACTTTTAACGGGTGAAGGGAAGTTTCACGAAAAGTATGAGGATTTTGAGCACTCCATAACCTCATATTTTGTGAATTAACATACCCCGAAAGGGTGAACCAGGCCTCGTCAGAAAAAAACGTTTAATTTAACAAATCATCATTATTAATTAAATTTTGTTGGAACCAGTGGCAATACACAATTCGCCTATTGTGATCTGGTGGCAGCAACTCATGTGAAGCAAGAGTTTTTTATGGGAATGGCTTTAAACCTTTTTTTGACAATAGTATGATAAGTTCCTAATGATAAACCAGTCTCTTGCGACAGTGTACGTAGTGGTGTAGTGGGTTGCTCGTTCATACGTTGATGAACATCATCAAATATATTTTGAGTACGAACTCTTGGCCTTCCAGTTCTATCTCTATGAATAATGCAGCCTGTATCTTGGAATAAATCAACACATCTTCTAAGTGCGCTGTAAAAATCTCCTTCAAGGAAAGCAATATCTGGAAATTGTAGCCGAAATTCCTCTAAACATGACACCGCACTGTAAATCCATTTGCCGTTCACTTGAACACTATTTCGAATATATGATTATCATAAATTTTTTGTGTTCTATTGTGAAGACCATTATAATTGTAGCTTAATTGAATTTTCAATAGAAACTTATGACAACAACAATGATGGCAGTTAATTAATTGACAGTTAAAGCTTGCAGTACACATTATTTTATTTTTCCACAACCAACCCTTATGTAATTTATTTTTGAACACATGGTATAATATATAATAAATGTAACAACCAATAACTGACGCTAAAAATCATGTTATTGAAGCATCACTTAATAAAGATCATTTAAAAAAAATTAGAAATGTTTTTAACGATACTGGGCCCAGTATTTTCATAAGAATATCCCACGAGTCGTCACTGATGTTTATTTAATCTATATCAGGATTCTAAGATCATAAAATTTCATCTAGATCTATCGTCTTGAATTTCATACACAAATTTAACAGGTTTCCAAAAACCCTCCTACATGAAAACTCTCTCAAAAGCAATTAAAATCAATCAAACCTTTGAAAACTGAACATTGCCGCACAATACTCGTCGGCTAATTAAGTATTCTTTGTTTTTGTTGTGAAACAAAAGCTCTCTGAAATGTGAGAAGAAATTCTATTGTCATCGAGGTTTTTCCTAATCGTTAACTCCATTATCTGTCTGCAGATGCAATTATATAAACTATCTGAAAACAAACCAGGGATATTTAAACTTGATTTCGGAATATGTGATTAAATAAAAGTGCGACAGAGCTCAAAAATGAATGGTACATTATTTACAATTCCAGTCAGAAACAATTCAGTTACAATTTTGGTGCAATGACTATTTGCGCTGAACAAACAATTATTTAGTAATCCTTAGTCGGTTTTCCTCATGGCTGAGGCGTTATCGTGGTCATCATTATCATTATTATTTAACTGAATACGGAGTAGAAGTCAATGACTTGTGAAGCTCCAACACATCTATCTATTTTTAAAAATCTATATATATATATATAAAGGGACGTCTGTCTGTTTGTATGTATGTCTGTATGTCTGTCAACTTTAGCTGAAACAACAGACCAGCCAATTTTTTAAAATAGTAACTCATTTGAGCATAGCAATTGCAATATGGTGGTTGCTATACAGGAACTCGTATAGGAACTGTTATAGTAACAAGTTATTATTTATTTAGTAACTTTTGAATTAGTATACGAATATCTCCAAAGTTACTATAATAGTTACTATCCTGGTACATAGCAATTATTTAGTTACTTTGAGCATAGGAACTGTGTCACAGAATTGGGCTGATTGTTTGTGATTTCAAATACTTTGATTTGTATTTGATATTTAGTGTTTGATATACTAACACTGAGTATCTGACACAGTTGTGCTAACAGTTTAGTGGATCATATCAATAATGCAAGTAAAATATTGGCATTTAACTAAAATTTACCATTCGCGTTAATACAAACAGTTTAATGGAACTATCTAAAATATTCACAACATATACAAAATATTATTTCACAATACAGCGGTTGGTAGATAGTGGGTAGTACTTATTTAACTGAGTACGGAGTAGAAGTCAATGACTTGTGAAGCTCCAATGCTTCGAAAATGGTATATTCCCGGACAAACTGAAAATTTCTAGATTAACGCCGATCTTCAAAAAAGGAAACCTCGATCCTAACAATTACAGCCCCATAGCGATTACACCTGTTTTCTCAAAAATCATTGAAAAAGCCATAAAAAATAGGTTATCAGATTTTTTTGGGAGGATGGGCGTTTTTTTCAAACTTTTGCAACCTAAGTAAAGCTTTTGACTGCGTGTGCCTTGAAAAACTCCGGGAAAAATTGCTCTATTATGGCATTCGTGGCAATACAGTAGACCTGCTGACAAACTTCCTGTCTAACAGGCAGCAACAGGTCTGGTAGAAAAATACCCTTTCCTCGCCCAGATTCGTAAATATAGGAATAGGACAAGGAACTATACTTGGACCGTTCCTATTCATATCGTCTATAAATGATTTGCCTGAAAATATGGCGGCCACAACAATACTGTTTGCCGATGATTCATCTTTCATCGACGACGGTGTTGACTGTGAGGATGCCCAGCAGGCAGCCAGCACTACACAAGGGCAAGCTTTACAGTGGTTCACCAGTAACGGCCTCAGTCTAAATCGTGACAAGACCAAAACAGTCATTTTCAGCATGAATAGACAACTTAGCAATACTGCACTCTACCAAGATACCACTGTGAAGTTTCTTGGGTTCCAGCTGGATGCTAAGCTTAGTAGGGCAGACCACATTGGCTACATTTCCAATAAATTAAACAGCATAGTATACAAGATCAAAAAATTAAAATATAATGTGTCCGATGAGATCGTTAGAATGGTTTACTTCTCCCACTTCCATTCAATAATTAATTATGGAATTATGTTGTGGGGTAGCGCATCATGTTCTGTTCGAATTTTTAAAATTCAGAAACGCGTTGCCAGAATAATGTCTGGTGCAAAACCCTATGCCCATTGTAAGGAACTATTTAAACAGCTCGCCATTCTAACGGTTCCATCACTTTATATTTTAAATGTACTACTATATGTAAAGGAAAATGATTGTACAATAAAAAAAAAATGTGAACAATCATAATTACGACACTAGGAATAAGGATAGCTTTATAGTGCCATTTTGTAGATACAGAGCAAGTAGGAAGCTGCCTCTGTTTATAGGCATTGACCTGTACAACAAGATGCCTACCTCATTAACCAGTCTAAAAGGTGCTTATTATGATATTCAAGAGTTCCTAAAGGATATCAAAAATATAGACTGAAACAGAATCTATGTATATATATATTGTATATTGTATTTTTTTTTTCTAGACGTAAGTTACTGCATATGTATATGTACAAAAAACTAAAATAAACATGTTATTATTATACTTGTAGAGTTACTTGGTAGAGTGAAAACTGCGATTGAGAACATGGAACTTTACATCAATCGACAGAAGAGTAAAGCCATGATTGTCGATCACCAGTGCATCACTAGTACGATCATTTCACTACAAATAGCTGGATGTGAAGTAGTGAAATTCTCGTATCTCGACTCTCTAATAATTAATCATGGTGGTTGCAGTGGAGAAATACGCTGGTGTATCGAAATTGATAGAACTGCAATGACCCGACTAATTGCCCGTTTACATTTCGATAATAAACGGGTTAGTAGTTAGCTTTCTAGAGACAAATATATCTACTATGCTTATGTAAATCCCCGTGATAGTACTAGGCATACTACTAGAACTAGTACTTAGAGTATGACAGCGGATTAGGAACTAGTCTATTTACTACTCCACTACTCCTACCCCCGTTAACGTTCTCTCTGGTGTACTAGGTTAACGTAAACAATAGGTGGAGACGTCTTTGTACTAATACAAGGAGTAGAATATTTCATTTTGTCTTGTTTTTATTTATTTATTTTAGCTGTTGTTTCTCGGTTTAATGTTTTTTTGCCATGATTTGTCTGAGGCTGATGATACTTGTATTAAACTCCACAGAGAACCCCAAGCTGGTATTTTTCAAAATTATTCTGTCAATTTAAAAAGTATTTGTTTTCTATTGGATCTTCTAGAGCCAATTTCTTGAAATAAGATCTGATTTAGATTTTCTTTCTTTTTTTATGGATTTGTAAGTATGACCAAAAAACCCTTATACCGTCATTTTGTCTGTCTGTCTATCCTTAGTAACATATCAGTTAAAATCATTTGTTTTTGTATGCTACAACATAAAAAAACAAATGATTTTAACTTGAGTTAGGGATAATTCTTACTTTAGCAACCGACCATAAGAGAGTTAATTTGTAGCAACGTTACTATATAGCAACTGTTTTTGTAACTTTTTCAGAATCGGACCTACTTTTAAAAAGTATTTGAAATAATGTATTTCAAATACTAGAAATTTTTAACACCATAGTTGTAATTATAAAACCGCGAAATTAGACAGCTTGTTATATAAAATTATTTAGTTATATTTCTGGCTTAATTTAAATTGCTTGGATTTATGACGAGGTATTTCCAGTGTATATTTATGTCGTTTAGAGAGTGTATTAAAAGCATTTTAGTTATTTCGTACACAGCAGACACATTTTTAGATGTATAAACAAGGAAGAGGTAGAATTCCTAATTCCTTAAAATATGAGTAACATGAAGTTATTTTAGTGTCTCCAACCATTGTTTTAATAATACTGTTTAGCATTTTGAAAATTTTGAAAATCAGCAGAAGTATTTTTACCCCAGAATATTATGGTATGACTTATAATAGAATGGAAACTTACATAGTAATAAGATTTTAAAGACAAATAAATTGTCATATTGAGTCGATGCATTGCAAAAATAGATTTAGATATTTTTTTAGAAATGGTGTCAATGCAGTTATCCAACTTTAAGTTATGGTCAATTTCAATACATATTTACTACATATTTAACTAACTCAGAATCGTTTAAAGGGCTATTGTTACATGTTACTTAAACTGGACTATTATTATTATTATTATTATTTTTTTTTTTTGGACTTAGCTACTGAGGCCATTATCCAGATGCATTTTATTCAAAAAAACATTTTTTGAATAAAAAAATTCATTCATTTTTTTTTTTTTTTTTCATTAAACTGGACTATGACTGTTTTTTCTTGACTATTGACTATTTTTTCTTGAAATGAATATATGACGTCTTGTCACTATTCACATCTAATTGGTTCTGTTCAAACCAATTAATTAGATGTTCAATATTACTATTAACATTTCATCAGCAAAAAGTAAAATTTTACTAAGCTTAATCAACACTGCTGTATCATTGTATAATAAGAACAGCAATGGCCCCAGAGCCTTGAGAGACTCCTGATTCTATAGTTAGTTCATTGGATTTGATGTTTTTAATTATAACAACTTGTTTTCTGTTTTGGAGGTAAGTTGTAAACAAATTAAGTGCTGTTCCTGTTATACCTAACATTCTAATTTATTGAACAAAATATTATGATCAACCTTCATTTTGCTGATCAAGATCTTCATAAGCAAAGTCAATTAATTTAATGACGGCATCCTCTGTATAACAGGATTTTCAACCAAATTTAAGACCCTAGTGAAGAATATCGTGCTTTACGCTACCGAACCCTAAGTAATGAACATTAATAATTTTCCAAAGAGAAAAACTTTTAATTTGTCTTAAATAATAGATTTCATAATCCAACTTAGTAATTTAATCAAAATCAAGCAGTAACTTTAAATTTGTGATAAAATTAAAAATGTCGTTTTAATTTTTAATACAATTCAATTTAAATTTTTTATCTAGTAATTCTGGCTGTAAGAAATTACTTGAAGTAGAAAAGTAGTTGAATTTCTCTGGAATGTAAAATTTGTGAGGCAACACTAGTTTCAACGAGTTCTCTAAAGATGAGAAAACTCTTTCTCGAGACTATTTTCCAAATGAGAACTAGATAGTTTGGAGTAATGCCAGAAAAATTCAAGGTATATCGATTTCACAGACAAAGACGAGTGATCTGAGGTAGAAAACATGTTAAACGTCAAATAAAGTTATAAAAATATTTCCCATTATTAATAAAAGAACCACACAAACTTTAAAATAATTTTGCTACAAACGGGTTTAAAATTACTAATACAGGGTGCCCGTTATTCGAGCCTAACCATTGGGATCTCGTGAACCGTAAGAGATACGAAGTCGGTTAAATTTGGGCAAAATTGCCACATTAGTTTGCCACTTTAATGATGTAGTTGGTTTTCCGGAAAACTGCACAGGTCACTGCAACCCATTGTTCAGTTCTTATGTGCTATGTTATGGAGTTATTATAAACCAGACTTTATGCTCAGTTGCATAAAAGTCTCAGCAAAAACAAAATTAGAATTGCAAGCGCAGATGACGGTCTTAATTCAGGAAATTAATGACTGGTTTTGCTGTAACAGACTATTCCTGAACTTAAATAAAACTAACTTTATGATGTTTTGTAATGCAAATAATGGTGCTACCCCTGACTTAGAAATTAATTTAAATAACAATCAAGTAAAGTGTGAATCCTGCGTGAAATTTCTAGGTTTACACATCGACCAACATTTAACCTGGAAGCAACACTGTGCACAGTTAATCGCAAAATTAAACACCACCTATTTTCAAATTCGTAATTTAAAATATCTAGTAGACCATAACATAATAATGACTTTTTACTATGGCCAAGTATTTAGCAGACTGAAATACGGAATATGCTATTGGGATCTTCTAGCAAACTAAAAGACGTATTCATCGTTCAAAAAAAAATAATTAGATGTATAGCAAACTTAAAATCATACGAATCTTGCAGGTCAGTTTTTAAGTCACTAGCAGTATTAACAGTGCCAGGTATTTATATTCTTGAAATATTAATGCATATATTTATAAATCAATCTAAATTTGTTAAAAATGCTCATTATCATAATCATGACACTAGAAGGAGGCAAGATTACAGACTGCCACCGAATAGATATGTTTTGACTCAAAACTCCTATGAAACTGTGGGTTTAAAATTATTTAACCTTTTACCTTCCGATATAAAGAATATACCAAAAATTTTAAATTTCAAAAGGAAAATTAAAAATATCTTACTGGGTGGGTCTGTTTATTCGGTTGAAGAATTTTTGAATATAATTAAAAATCTGTGAATTTTTTCAATGGTAGCATCAGATCTTGATCAAAGAATTTATAATTTTATGTATATGTTGTATTTCAATATTTCGTTGTTAGGGTATTTTATAATTTATTTTAATGTGTTATCCTAAAATTAAGATGTTGTAAGAAGATAACATTGATTAATTTATTTATTTATTCTTAAATTACACACTTTTGCCAGTCAATTTTTATTAATTTTACCGTTCATTTATTTAAATTTATTTTAATGTATTGACTATTGTACTATTTTAATTATTTTTAATTTTATTTTAATTTAATTTAATTTTGTTTTTCTAATGACAGTATATTAATTAATGTTTCTTTAAATGATTTTATGACTGTAATAATAATTTTTTTATAAGTATTTTAGACCTGTATTTTAAGTTATTGACTTCTCATATATTGTAATGATCAACTGAGCAAAATAAATTATTATTATTATTATTATAAAACTCGATGTGAAACATCAATGTGTTGTTAAGTAATTTTGTGTTTTAGATCGGGTTTTAGCTTATACCTAGTTTTAAGACTTATACAACCGAGCATAAATCGTCAAAACTAAAGTTGTGCATCTAGCAATGTAAATAAATATTTCTGTTTCGATCGTACGAAAATCTTGAATCATGATTCATTAACTAGTATTCAAGTTTGCTGTTGGTACACAATATTTCGGAAGATCGAAAAACGATAGATGATTACCTTCGATCTGAATAAAGTGAAAGAATAAGGAGAAATTATAAAGGTTTTCGTATCGAAATTTGAAAGTGTGAATAGAAAATCACTGGCTTGAAAAGATCATAGACGCTATGCAATAAACTTGGGCACCTGTCAACATAACCCCATAAAAACATTAGTTGATTTGTGTCTGCATCATAAAGTTAATCTCGATTGAAAATGTCAGTTTACGAGCCAAATTCTCGTCATTAGCAGGAGGTGTTAATTTTCTGTTTCAATATAAATAAATCTGCGGCTGAGGCTCATCGAATGCTTTCAAATACTTATGGTGAGGCCGCTATTAGTGAAAGAACGTGTCGTGAATAGTTTCAACGCTTCAAGAACGGTGATTTTCAGGTCGAAGACCGGCATAGCATACCGACAATACTCGACCCCATGTTGCGAAAGTGGTCCAGACATACCTGGAAATGTTGAAATGGGAGGTCGTACCCAACCCGCCGTATTCTCCAGACGCTGCTCCCTCTGACTATTACTTGTTTCAATCAATGGCACACGGCCTGGCTGACCAGTGCTTCCGGTCTTATGAAGAAGTAAAAAATTAGATCGATTCGTAAATCACTTCAAAAGACTAGTTTTTTCAACGCGGGATTCGTATGCCTCCCGAAAAATGATAGAAAGTAGTGGACGGTGATCAGTGGCGGCATTAGGCGTCGGCGGCGTTAAGCGTCGGCGACGTCGGCGACTGCTGACGGCCTCGCGATTTAGAGGGCCTCGCGATTTAGGGGGCCTCGCGATTTAGGGGGCCTCGCAAAAATTTTACAAATTATTGAAAGTTCTCGTTTCGCTTTGCTGGACAAAATTATGTTTATTTGTATATTTGTCGGTTTTATCATTGGATTCTATTAGTTCGACTTTAAATAAATAACGTTGTCTAATTATTAATCTTATTCTATATATTGTGCATAAAAACTTATAAATTCAAAATTCACTGTTTCACTTCTTCAATAATTTTGAAGAAGTATATCCAAATCTTTACATAACATTCAGAATCATGCTCACAACTCCAGTAAGTACAACTTCTGCTGAGAGAAGCTTCTCAAAATTAAAACTGATTAAGACCTACTTAAGAAGCACGATGAGCCAAGAAAGACTATATGCGTTATCAGTTTTGTCAATTGAAGCTGAAATAGCGACTGTTGTTAGTTATGACACAATTTTGAAAAGATTCAGTGAGGCTAAAAGCAGAAAATGTCGCCTTTTTTAATTAATGTTTGTTCGTGTAATTTTTGTTATTAATTCTTAATTAATAATAAAACTCATATGGTACTCATAAATTTAAGTATAATTCAGCTTATTTAATTTAACGTTCATTTGACCTAAAACTTTAAAATCATTAATTTAATTTGATAAACATGAAAATTAATATTTAAGTGTAAGAACAAATAAGAGTAAATACTTATATTAAAATTAAGTGTATATAAATATGTGTTTAAAATTAATAATAACAGTTATGAGTTGTGTTTATAACTTAATATAAAATATAGTGTTTAGTGGCTAAAAAGTCAAGCCAGAAGACTAGGCCAAATTAAGGTTTATTTTTACTATCGTTTTTTTTTTTTTTTACTGAGAAATGAAAGGCGCCTCACAAAGCTAATTTCGCCGACGACCACGATTGGTCTAGCGCCGCCGCTGCCGGTGATGAACAATATTTTGAATCATAAATGTAAGTTTAACCAGTTAAACCAGTTTTTTACAATAAAGCCTCGAATTTAGGAAAACACGGCGGAAGTAAAGTTGTACACCTATGTATATGGATAATCTTAGAGAAACTTCTGATTCTTCGGTGAGAGGATAAATTGCTGGTGCAAATATATTATTTGTGAGTATTCTACTTTTATGATAGAACTCGTATAAATCAGCAAGAGACCTGGGTTTGTTGACTATAGAGATAAAAGTTGACATACAGCTCATAGGAACGATCTGGGATAGTTGATAACAAGCGTAAGTTGATGACAGGCGTAAATTGACACAAGATTTCTAATTTCCATATTTGATAACGGATATTTGCGGATTATTGCAGAGTTACAGAGAATTATCGCCAATATTGTGATATTAGGGTAATAACCCGTGAACAATGAAGGATTTATAATATAAAAATTGCAATTGTTTGTATGTGTATTTGGTGTTATTTTTTAACGTATCTTAATTTATCAAAAAATATAGTACCATGTCAGGTATTTTCGAAAAACAACCTGAGAGAGGATGTCATCTGTCAGCCAATTAAGAGACAAGGTGTCCCCAGTTAGCCAATCAATAGAACCTTAGGAAAAATTGACGTCACAATGATACTGACACTACATACAGACCCTTGTTAATTATACAGTTAGATTATCAATAATTTCAAGTTGTTGCTATTGTATTGTTTTTGTTAGACTTTTAAACAACCTTCGTTTTAAACTTTACAAATGATACCATGCACAGATTCTTAGTGAAAATAATGACACTTTAAGACGTTTATGTAAGATGTCATTAAAGATTTACTTGTACAAATTCATCGCACAGTGACGCAATGAAGCGAATATAAAATGATTAAGATATCACAGCTTAAGTCGAAGTGTTACAAGTTAAATTACCGTTTGACTTCGTAAAACCAACCGTGAACGGAGTATAAAACTAAGAGCAAACGACACTTTTGGGAATTAAGAGAATTTCAAACATTTGAATTAGTTCACGGATAAATTTTTTGTTTTTTTTATAAAAGCGGTTTAAAGTTTGAGAAAATAGGTACATATGGAGCTAACCGTTTGGTACGAAAAGCGATAGAAAAATAACAAAATAATGCAGTTGCAAGAATGTAAAATGCGTAATCCATCCTGAGCGTGGTCCGTCACTGGCATTAATGTTACTTACTTTAGAACGTGGAAAACAATATTTGTAAATGTTGCGAGACGCAACATTTTTAATAAGAACCAGAGCTGTAAAATTAGATTACGATTACATTTTGATTACGATTACTTGAGTAATCGTAATGCACATGTATTTGATTACAATAGTAGTCATTACTTTATAGCTCTGCTAAGAACAAAGCCAATTAATTTAAATTTTTAGGTCATTGTCTTGCAAAGTTAATAAAAAAAAATGGCGCACAGCAACGATGGCTATTTACGCCTAACAAAGCTCATCTTTATGACTAGAATATTATGGATTTATAATATCTAAGTAAAATAATAAACAAATAATTGCATATATTTCTATACACGTACATATAAAAAGAAACCTGTTCAAATACTTGAACAGACTTAAAAAAATGATGGTAGGAGGCTGTAAAGTTGCCAGTTTTCGTCGGATATTACACACAATAATAAATTCATTCAGCATGGACGCGAGAGCGTGAAGTGAACCAAAGCCTTCTGTTTCCAGGTTACGTGACCATATTTTCAATCTGTGTATATTCAGTAAAAATAGTCAGTATTACGTCCATTTTTGTAGCGTACACAGAAAGGCACCTACATTTTATATCCGGTTACGAGCGGCTAAGAAAAACCTGAAATTTTCATAAATATTTTTGCACAAATTACCTGATATAAGTGGCCATAAGGATGGAAATTTTTAATTTTTCCTAATAAAAATTAAATTATAATAGATATTTATTTTCTTGTAATTTGTATTTAATTCAAAAGAAAAGAGAAATATATTGCAACAATTAGAAGAAATTATTTTTACACATTCAGTATTCTACATTGAAATTTTAAAATGCGCCTGGCCAAAAAGTATGGGAATCTTATCAAACATGCTCCACTATGCAATAAACAGCTTGCTGAATTTAAGATTTTAGTATAAAACTTATTCATTATTGTACTGACGTGTTTTATAGCACCATGCCAGAGAAAAAATATTTTTCTTGCGATGTAAACGAAAATTATTCAATTATATCACAGTGGCAATATGTCATCAAGACTCATTTCTGAGGATATCTTTTTAATTTTCATTGTCAAATCCTATTATAAGAAGGAGACTAAATAATATGACTATTTAGCCGAGTAGCAGTAAAAAGCTACTTATTTCTAAGAAAAAGAGAAGGGGTCGATTAGATTTTGCTATAGATCATTTTGAGTGGTCCATTAATAAATGGAAAACGGTCCTTTGGAGTGATGAAAGCAAATTTAAATTGTTCGGGAGCGATGGAAAGAAGTATGTTAGGTTTGGGGATGTTTTTCTTCACCTGGAACTGGTCCAATAATAAGAATCGATGGCATAACTGATCGATTTAAATATTAACATATTCTAGAGAGTATAATGCTTCCATATGTAAAAGAAGAAATGCCTGTGAGATGGTTATTTTAACAAGACAATGTTCCGAAGCATTCGTCAAATCTGGTAAAATATTGTTTTTTACATAAAAACGTTCGCATAATGAAGTGGCCATTTCAGAGTCCTGATTTTAATCCAAGCGAACATATACTGACCAACTATTTATAATTATACGGCAAGAGTGGAAAAACATCCCTCAACAAATTTGTGCTAATTTAGTAGATTCGATACCAAGAAGATGTTTTTCTGTAATTAAAGCAAAGGGCTACGCCCCCAAATATTAAAGAACTATTTAAATTTTTAATTAAAATTTATTTTTGTATAATTTTCCATACATTTTGACCAAATAAATATCATTTATGAATTGTATCTTTCATTTCAAACTTATTATGAATTGTACAATAAATATATATTAAAGTCCTATTTCCTAAATTAATTTTGATATATTATATACATAAACATAACTCAAGTTAAATTTATATGAATATAAAAATTTTCTATACTTATGGCCATCACTGTAGGCAGGAGTTGAATCCACGCCCAAACCCTTGCTAGCGGTCATACAACAAGAACAAAAGAGTTTTGTTAAACTTCCTCTGGACCTTGGATATTGCAACTCGTACAGAACAAAGTGTCGAATATACAGCTTTTCGTGGCTAATAAATACTATTGTGTCAGGTTATGTTCATCATTTATATTATTTGCACACTTTTTGAGTAATTCTTGGACCCTCGAACAATGACCTAAACTATAACCTCACATAGTTTGACCTTCACTTTTGAGACACTACATGTTGTGAAACATAATATTTTATGATATAATTTATTCACTTTAGTTTCATATCTCACTGTCTTGAAAGAAAAACATTTCATAAGATTAAAAATGTTTTTCTCTCACTTTTTGCAATATTCAAAAAGTTAGCATATCATATGAATAGAAAGAATTAATGTATCTTACTTATATCATCATCTTCTTCTTGGGTATGGAATATGAATCGTGAATCCCAGCATTATTCATGTCCAGGAATTTCTGGAAAGAAAAATTCAGTTAAATAAAAAATATGATTAATACCTAAAAAATTCATGAAATATCTAAGTTTAATATCAAAGTTTTAGAACTATAACTTTAAACATTTGTCTTATTATTTTTCTTTAAAATAATACGAGATCAGTATAATGTACAGATTGCTAGACTACATGACATCATGCCTATCAGTGGTTCTGAATGGGGGCCATCTGGCTCCCGAGGTAGATACGAGGGCCATTTTCTAAATAAGAACCGATCTGGTTTAAATGTACCCACAACTAACGTTTTTTCAAAATTTTTATTTATAAAATAATCAGCATCCTTTCGCTATTTTTCGAAGTAATCCCCGTTTCGCTAGAAGATTTTTTTCCGAACAGTCGATGAGCTTGACGATCCCCTCGTCGTAGAAATCAGCCGCCAATCCATTTAACCAACCGTTGACAGTGTCTTTGGCGTCAAATTTGTTTTCCGCCTAAAAATTCCTTCAATTAGTAATAGTATTTGTAAAGAGGTGATAGTCGGAAGGGACCAAGTCCGAGCTATAAGGTCAGTGGTTGAGAAATACCCATTTAAATTTCTCTAGCAACGCTTGCGTTGTGGTAGCAGTATGCATGATTTCGGTTTAGCGTCCTGAACGTTCCTCATCATAGATTAGGGTGAGCATTCGTCCCGCATTTTAACATTTTGTCCCGCATTAAGATGCGTCCCGCAAAAGTCCCGCATTTTAACCTTTTGTCCCGCATTTGGATTTGGGAGGTGAGGACCTTTTTTTTGCTCTTCACTTGGATTTAGGAGGTGAAGACCTTTTTTTTGCTCTTCACTTGGATTTTGGGAGATGAGGACCTTTTTTTTGCTCTTCACTTGGATTTTGGAGATGAGGACCTTTTTTTTGCTCTTCAGTTGGATTTGGGAGATGAAGACCTTTTTTTTGCTCCGTCCCGCATTGCCTTCTTAAGAAAATGGTCACCCTATCATAGATGTATATTCTATCACCATTAAATAAACGACACCACTTTCACACATTCCCTTCATTCATCACACCTTCCTTATACACTTCAACGAGTTGCCGATGGATTTCGGCAGCACGAGTGTTTTTTGCATTTAAAAACCAAGTCAGAGAGCGTAATTCGCAAGAATGTTGCTATAGTTTCAGATGCGTTTGAAAAACTTACCGGTTTCGATCTTCCTAGACACCTATGGAAACAACTTAATCGCAGAAGAACTGGTTACGTTAGATGCAACGACTTTATATTTATATATGAATAAGGTTTGTCATATTCCCCAGAATGTGATTGTGCCTTATCAAACGGTTGATCATATCTGGAATGATTGCCCTCTAGGTAGATTCCCTGACGGTATTTTAGAGCTAAATCTGATCTCCCCAGATGCTCTGTCGGGGTTAGACGGCCTAAATTTTCTTCTTCAACATTTATGAATATATATTATATACTATTTATAATGCTTAGTTATTTTCTGTTTTGCTTTATGCTTCTTTTTCGAAATATATTTGGGCAAAAGTACCTACAGCGGTACTACTACTCGGGGATGTCGTTTGAGAAGGATATTTCTCATCTTATGATTTAACACCTCATGCAAAACTGTCAGTGTTTGTTTCGAAAAACAAATTGGTGATTCGGGATTAATTGTTTCCTCTCATAATCGGTTTTAGTCTTTTGAGCAATAATTCAAAGAGTTTGGACAAAATAGGCAACAACGTAATTGGTCTAAATATTATTATGTTAAAAGGCATGAAGAAGAAAAAATATGAAAAAAACAACTCGTTATATATTATATCCTAGATTTCTCCGCTGGAGTATAGGGCCTTTACAAACTCGCGCCATCGGATTCTGTGAAGCGCAAGCCTCTTAAGGTGGTTCCAGGTAGTTCTGTGGACATCAAGTTCTTTGTGTATTGTTCTCCTCCATGTGGATACAGAGCGACAACTACGACAGGTTCCCTGAGGATTCCATTCTGGAGATGTCGTTTACTGCCTTCCGGAGGGTATGCATAATCCAGTTCCACTTTCTTGCCTGGATTTCCAAGTGGATAGTTTTTTGTGCTGTTGATTCCCAAAGATGAGTACCGGGAATATTAATTGACCAAGTAATGCGAAAAATTCTGCGTAGACATTTGTTAATAAAATCTTGGTGTTTATGAGTAATTTTTTTAGTGACTTACCGAGTTTCGCAGCCATATATCAGAACAGATTTTATATTGGTTTTAAAAATGCGGACCTCAGTGTTGCAAGAAATCTTATTGGATTTCCAGACTTTTTCAACAAGCCGAATGCTTGTTGAGCTTTAAGTATTTTGCTGTCCACGTCCCTCGATGTCCCTCCATCTCTTGTTATTGCACTACCGAGGAAGCAGAATTCTTCCACATCTTCTAAGTCTTCGCCGTTGATGGAAAATCTGTTGATGTTATTGGTACCAGTCCGCATTACTTTGGCTTTCGCTTTATTTATGCTTAACCAACCAAATTTGTTATTACTTAACTCAGCGTTTCCCGAAGTGTGGGTCGCGACCCGGCACCGGGTCGCAGAAAAATTTTGCCGGGTCGCGAAAAAAAATGTAAAAACACAAAAAAGATTTTTTTTGTACATATTATTATTTTTTACATCAGTTAATCACTAGAATAGTTTGTATTCGTGCTCTTTATTACTATACTATATTCTTTATTACTATAATATACTCTTTATTACTATACTATACTCTCTATTACTATTTATTACTCTTTATTACTATAAAGCTATTGCTTTAAAATAAAATTTGTTTTGTAAATAAATGTTTTTTTTTCATAAGGTAGGTTGTGAAAAATTTTAAAACCTCGTACCGGGTCGCGGTCAGAAAAATTTGGGAACCGCTGACTTAACTCGTTACATAAGGCTATTTGCAGCATCTGTCGACTAGAAAACTCGTCGTTTCGCGGCTCGTTTTCTAAGTTCGAGACGTGCGTCAAATCTTGCCTAATGAAACTTGTGTTTTAATATACTATTAATGACAATAATTTTTACCATAAATAAATTCAATCAAAAGGCTTATTAATTGAAACCACCCAATCAGGGAAAAAAACAAATGAAAATTTATTATCATATGCAAAAAATCTGTCGCGACATGATTAGATTTTGTTATTCATTTCGTTTGGTGCGGAAAAATGAACATCACGATGTCAAACACAAAGAGTGCTTTTGTACTCGTTTTTAAAACAAATGAGATATCTCTTTCGGAAAAGGGGTTAAAACGCTAAATGAAAATGCCACTGTAATAAGAACTAAAAGAAATGTTAAAACAAAAATATTGCAAATCTCCGTGCTACGCAATGGATTTTACGGCAAAAATTTTCTATTTATGTTACCGATGTAAACCGTATTTATCATTGAAATGTTTCATTTTTCACTATGAAACTCATATTCTATTCAATTCGATGTTGTCAATGGGTTACATTAATATTGTGAAATATTGGCAATGAACGACGTTGATTCCATGTATAGCTGCTGAAATAAATGACAAAAATTACATAGGTCCGCTTGTAATACTCCTATCCTGTACCAAATATGTTGTCTATTCGCTGTGTTAAATTTGAAGGTCAGTTTTATCCTATCTTATAATACACCCATCGGAAAAGTCTAGGGATATAAAAAAATATATGAAAATAAAGAGCGTATGGTTTCTTTTGTACGTTTATGGTATTTTATCAATTAAAATACTCAATAAAGAATAGTTTACAACAAAATAAGCTAAATGTTATTTATGAAAATAATCAATATATGAAAAAAAATATTTTTTTAATGTACTTATTTATTTATAGTTGAAGGAAATGGGATTCGGACCAGTCAGAAAATAAAACAAATTTATTAACTTCGCTTACGTTTCGATTTAATTTAAATCTTCATCAGAGCATAGTTAATAGTCACGATATAAAATAACACATTAAAAATTAATAAAAAACACATCATATTGTCCGGTCATTGAACTCAGAGATGACCGTACTACTTATGCTACTGATGCTACTTTTTTATGTACAGAATTATAAGTAATTAAAAAAAACAAATGCTAATAGAGAGTATGACCGCCATGTTGGTTGATCACAGCCCTACATATGCGATTCATGAACAAAAGAACATTATCGATGTCTTCTTGTGGTATCTGTGCTCATTCTGCCCTTAGAAGCTCTCTGAATCTAAAATTATCGTGGATGTTATCCATATTTGGAGAAATTTTTCTCTTAATCATGACCAACACATGTTCAATTGGATTTAGATTCGGTGACTGTGTTGGCCATGGTATCGCATCAATACCCTCGTTATCCAGCCAGTTCGTTAAAATTCGCGCAACATGTGGCCGATCATTATCCTGGGTAAGATGAAACTGATCACTAACAGCACCATGAAATACACGCGCAATAGGTTGAAGAATATTATCCAAATATTGTTGTGCTGTTAAAAATCTATTGGGAAAAACGAGATCAGTTCTACCGCCAATGATTATCCCACCCCATGCCATAACAGTACCAACTCTGTAACTGTGAACTTCCTGTACGTGCTTCAAACGTTTCAAATTACAGGATCTTCTCCATACCCTTGTTCGACGAGAATCTGGATGAATTCCAAATCGGAACTCATCAGTAAACAGAACTGTAGCTATCACACCAATATTGAAAATTATGACACCAGTCTAATCTTGCTCTGCGATTGCCTCTAGAGAGGAGTTAACATCTGATTGGTCTTCGAGAATATTAGTTTCGTGGAAACGATTTCTTACAGTATCGCGATTAACGGTTAAGTGATGCACTCGCTGTAACTTCCTTACCACATCGGGTGCTGTAATATTTGGTTGTCTTCTAGCATTTAAGACCAAAAATCTGTTTTGACCTGCTGTTGTACAGCGACCACGTCCCGGATGTTGTTCGGCTGGACTCCCTGTTTCCCTGTAACGCCTCCATAACCGACTGATGACACTTTGAGAAACTCTTATCCGCTAGGATACATCAACTTGCCAGAAGCCAGCTTGGAGAAGTCCCACCGCACGATTTATCTCTTGGATAGTTAAATGCTGTCGATCCATTATTAAAAAAGAATGCCACTACTTAAAAACACTGCAATTATTAATATAAACGTTTTAAATTGAATTAAAATGAAACATGTGATAAACCTACGGATCATATACTGATTAAAATTTGTCAAATTTGTATTTGTTTTGTCTTGTTGTTTATTGTTTTTACTTGTTTTCCATAGCCAACTACTCATTATTCCCTACTTTAATTGAAATACAACATTAAATGTACAATAAGCAATATATTTTCATATTTTTTTCAATGTGGAGATGGTGGTGTCCGTAATGAGTAGAAGTGGAAAGGTTGTACGGGTATCGGACATAAATAAAAACAATTATCTACAGCTGACCAGTTTCGGAATGGTTTATTCCTTCATCAGAGCTGCTACATAAAGGAAAATCAGAATACAGTATAAGTGTATATCGTATATGAATAAATAAATATAAGTATAATATTGTAAGACATACCTGAGATAATAATATTAAGTGTTATGGTGAGATAGATAAAAACGGGTCATGATATAAAAAACAATGTGTTAAAATATATATAAATAAATAAATAATGTAAAACGAAGTGAGAGATTAAAATAAACAATATAACAATTTTTTTTTTTTAAATAATAAATAGATAAAATATGTGAACACAGGTGTGTCGTGATACGATAAGATCCGATAAATGATAAGATACCTGATAAGATAAATCCGTAGTAGAACACGCCGCATCTTGGTTTCACAGGAATAAATTAACTTTAAATACTGGAAAAACCGAATCAATGATGATTTCCACTAAGAAACACGATTTTTCAAACCCCCCGTACGTCAAGTTTCTTGGTATCCACATCGACCCACAACTTCGCTGGGATCAGCACTGTGAATTCTTAAGCCGAAAACTGAGGTCTACAGTATTTTTAATTCGTAATTTGAAAGTAGAAGTTTGCCAAAAAGTCGTGCTAATGACCTACTTTTCGTTATTTCAGTCACACCTGAACTACGGCATTCTTGTCTGGGGACACTCACCAGCAGCCCATAGAATTTTCGCTCTTCAACGCAAAGTTGTTAGGGTCATAGCTGGTGCTCCTTTTCGAGCTGACAGTCGTGAGCTCTTCATAAAATTAAAAATAATGACTTTACCTGCCTTATTTATCTACCAATGCCTAATGTTCATGCACAGGAACTTATGTAACTTTGCCTCTTCCAACCACCGACATGACACACGGCAAAAAAATAATATACGTAGTAATTTCCTTCGTCTTCAAAAATCAAGAAATAGCGCAAACTACTACGCCATTAAATTTTTCAATATGATACCTGAGGAAATAAGATCCCTACCAATCAAGACATTTTCAAACAAACTTAAAGAATATTTATTGACAAATCCCATTTATGAAATTGATGACTTTAATAATTTCATTTTTAATTTATATTATTTCATTATGTAACTAAGACTGACTGTAAACATATTTTATGTAATGTGGTCAATAAATGTATTATTATTATTATTATTATTATTATTAGATGGATAATGATAACATGTTGAGAAAATCACAGATTTGCAAGACTCCTGTAAAATCCTGATATAGAATATACGACCCCATGCTTATGGGGTCGATGACCTGAAACCGCGGATTTTTTTCAATAGATCCTAGACTTTTCCGATACTTTTCCGATATCTGTATGTACGTCTGGTCGTTGGGCCAGAAATGAAATCTGGCCATTTGCCGATGAAAAAACTCTTTTTTTTTTCACTATTTAAATATTGTTGCTTTTTTACCACGCAACATACAGTTCTCATTTTCATAACTATCATTAACTGACAGCAAGATAAAATATATATTTTTTTTAATAAAAGTTACTAAAGTTACTATTCGTTACTATAGTATCTATAGCGGTTGCCTATGCATCGTAGACATTGGATTTATCATTTTAATTCAGAACGACAATCAAGTGAAATGTTTGAGATGTTCTATCCAAATATTCGAAGTATAACATAAAGAAAAAAAATTGATAAAATAGAACACAACTCCGGAACAACCGCAATTTAACCACGTGCACTCAAATGTTCCAGTCCATGATTGCGGTGTACCGGCATGCCGCAGCATGATGCGGCAGCGTGCGACAGGTTCAACAAAACCGCATAATATGACTACTCTCATTTAAAATCATGTGATGTTACCTTCCCGTCAAACTGGACCGATCTAGCAGCAGCGGTAGAAAAGCATAATGTAACTTTTAAATAAATTACTCTATTTTTTTTTTTTCATCATTCTCGTTTTATTTTTTCAAAATAAATTGCAAAAATATTTTTACAAGATCAATCATTCTTTAATTGTCCTCTAAAGATTTCTAAACTGACATATGAAAATAAATTTCAATTCCCAAAACGAGTATTAAACACAAATGGCCTGTAGCATGGTCCAATTCGGTCAGAAAAGGTCACAAAAATATATTCTAAAATAACAAAATCCAAGCCAATAAATTAAGTTATAAAAATAACAAAAAAGAAACCCATTATAATATTTAAAAGACCCAATTTTATTATTTTAGAATAACCTTGTTTTTTTCTCAAGTAAATGAAAGAAATGTGGTATTTGAATAGAATTTTATATTTAAACAAATTATTTTAAACTATTTCTTGTTATTATTGTGATGTTTAACCTCGAGCTCTTTTTTGTGGTTTGGATAGAAAATTGGTTATTTTATTGTTATTTTTGTTTATTTTTATTTTGTAATGCATGCTCAAATGTAATTTTTACAACAATTGTTTAGAAATAATACAGGGTGTATCAAGATACAGTGCATACTATTTTGATGTGTAAACAAGTTGGGAAAAATATTTTGAAGACCTTTTAAATTTTCGGAAAACAAATCGGAAGTACAGGATATCAAGGACAACTTTGATTTTTTAAATAGGAACGTATGTCGAGATGGGTATTTTTGGTTACAACTTTTGAAAAGAAACAACTTTTACTTAAACATTTTTTTAATATCTTTTACGATTTACGAAAAATGTTGTTCTATATAACGACTTGAAAATAAAGTATTTTCATATACAAGTGTTGAAAGTGCCTTCCATTTTAATTTAAACAGTTTCGCATCCTTACTCTTAGGCTATCTTCCGAGCTATCTATAGCTCAGAGTATAATGAAAATAAAAATAATTAAAAATATTTCATTTTGTACTTGAAAGTGTAGACTTAGCTACGAAAAGTCGGAATATTGGCAAAGAAAATATGTAAGACGATATAAGTTTCGGGTTTAGAGAAAACAAAAACAAAATGAGGGGCCATTGAGCGATGCCAAACAAACACGGAGCTGGAGAGAGCGTTGTAAATCTGCGGTTACCAGTTTTAACATCGGCGCTAGAATCCATTTACCGTAACAATGAGATGACGTCACACTTGGTTAATTTAATTACCAATTTCAAAATGAAATGTACCCACATTTTTAGCACTACTCAGTTGTAACATTTGTCATTTATAATTTTTCTAGAGAGGTATCATTTTGTAACGTGCCATCTTTCACTCGGGATTTATCACATTCATTTGACGTTAGAACGTTCGTGATTTTCCGTGGTTAGAAGTGAGGTTATGCTTACGTTTTATTTTGAATTTTACCAAATATTATTATAATAAATATTCTAAAAGCTCTAAGTAGCCGCGCCCAAAGAAGAGCGAGATAATGGTGGGCCTTTAATAGATTTGAAATATGTAACAGTTGTAAGTATTATATTTTGTTTATATCTGTGATCTTTTGACTTGAATATTTCCGAAAAATAATTATTTATTAACATTATAGTGAGTTGCTCAGCATTAGACGTCAGCATTTAAAAAATAAATAAAAATGCAATACAGCAATCTAGAGGTGAAGTGGTTTGTCGCTCGAAAAATAAACAGACACATACTGAATCTGTGGTAGAATTAGCTAATTTTATAACAGTTGGGTACGTAATGTTATTTATGAGATATATTAAATCTTTTGACACGTATTTTAAACGTATTGACACTGAAAATCTTTTCGTAGCCACTAATAAATACATTTGCTTTTAGGCGAGCATGTTTATTAACGAGAATGAAATATTAAATTACACGAAAGGGGAAATATTTCAAAAAATACTAGGTTTAAATATAAAAAGGAAGACCTAAGACATGGTCCAATGGAACTTCCCCAAATCGTCCTGAAAAAAATAAAATTTCTTAAAAAATACATGAAATGAAAAGAGGAAGGAATCTATAAATTTATATATGGACAGGTTCCATATATAAATTTATAGATTAATATTTTTATATCCCTCGCTTCGCTCGTCGTATTCCAAACAACTCGTGTGACAATACATCGTCTTATAAAACTCGTATAATAACATACTATTAAATAAACCTATTTTAATTGCCATTATATGGTAACCACATTATGTGTCTCATTTAGATGTCGTAAATATTATTGTTCCGCTACTGATTTCCGTAGTGTAGACTCCTTGAACTTCGGGCGCATAAAACAGTAAATGATGGAAAGAAAACTGCGGTTATATCTTACCTTCAAGCAAAAAGTAATCCATAAAATTAGTTTCCAGGAATGCCAGCAGCAAAACGAAAATTAATTTCGTTAATTAAAAACCGAGAAGATAAATTCTGTTGCATCCAGCTGTTAACGTACAGGTAGCTTATCCAAACATACAGTACCTGTAAAATTAATACTTAAATATACAGAGTTACAACTGAAACCTTTAGATTTACAAAATAGTTTCAGGATTATCAAAAGTTGTTGCATGTTAAAGCTAACATATGTATGTTAACCAGTAATCATCAGAAGTTTATTAAATTTTCCAGGATGACTTAGTAATATACATTTGTTTATTATCCAGTAGTGTGATGGCTTTGCAGCTTAGAGTAATCTTGAATCGGGAAAGAAATAAAGCCTCGTTTATAATAGGGCCAAAACATAAACACATCGCATAAGCATAATGCGAGTCAATGGTTCATCACTGTTCTGCTTATGGTATAAACATTTGTTTATAATAAACTGACCATTTAATTCATTGATCTTTATGCTTATGCCATGCATATGTCTATTATAGATGATGATTAAGGATATAAATCAGACAGAGCGATTTTCAAAGAATCGATCTTCGAGTCGGCAAATTTTACAACTAGGAATGACAAAAATTAGATATTTCTGGAACCGGGTACTCGCCACAGTTACCCGGATATTACCCGCTATCCGGCAATTACTCGTTAATTACCCACTACCCATCAATATATAAAAATTTATGTGAAGTGTGAATCTTCACACATTTCTGGGTTTTGCAGGTATTTAGTAACTGAATGATGATTATTTGGGATGCCAAAACAAATTTTATGTCAAAATATTTTTTTATGAATTTTAATTCGAATGCCTAATACCATTATTTAAGTTTCTAAATATGTACAGTATTTTATTTATACAGCAAGGTTCAGTAAGATTTTTAAAATTGCGCCTATGGCTTCCATTGGTTAGGTTATATCATAAGTCCCGCCCTCTGATTTCGTCAAACAGAATTAAATTATAATTTCAACTCTTCCCACTGGTTATTAAATTTACGCTTTTTAATAAATGCAACATTTACCAAAATATAACTAGAATTTTGACAAAATAATTTAAACAAAATAGATATGCAAAAAAAAAAAACAGAAAAAAATAAAATTAACAGGATTCGAACTCTGCAACGTTCGCACTGCAATTTACAAAGTGCGTTACGAAACCATCTGAGCTACCAGAGTTTCTTATCTGAAGTGTTACATAGCGAATTAAATATTTAACATATTTTAGTTAAAAACACAAAAAATGCGTTATTTTCCGAAAACATAATCTGATCAAAAATTCCTGTTGTACTATTCCGGTTCACACCAATGTACATTACTTAGAATTTTTTCAGATTTTTAGTTTAAACCATCTGGGCTACAGGGTGTGGGACAAAATTTTTTTTTGCACAATTTTAGCTAAAATCGCATCAAAATAATTTATTTTGCAAAAATAAAATTTTGATCGTTAATCCACGTACTAAGGGCTTTCATTTGATACCCTACTCAGAATTTAAAAAATTTTTTTTTTTTTTCGTTGAGCACATATTTGTTTAGATTTTTAGGGGGGTATGTTTTTTAGATGTTTATTATTTTTCCTATGTGTGGGTCAAAGAGTTGTATAAGCATGCCAAATTTCAACTCTCTAGGTTTAGCCGTTTGGCTACAATTTTTACCGAACAGACAGACAGACAGACAGACAGACAGACAGACAGACAGACAGACGACAAAATGACGGTATAAGAGTTTTTTGGTCATACCTACAAAACCCTAAAAATGAAAAGTTAGTTTAGAAAAATTGATGTGAAGTGTGAATTTTCACACATTTCAGGGTTTTGTAGGTATTTTATAAGTGTAAGAAGCCAACAGAATGCTGGATACCTAAAAATAATTTTTTGATCAACATTTTTTGAAAATTATATTCGTTATTTGAGTACTAAGAGCTTCCATTTATTTTTTTTAAAACTAAATTTAAATAATTAAAAATATAATTAATTTCTCTCATACGCTTTCGGCTCAGATTAACGTACATTACCTATATTTTTTTCAAATTTTTAGTTTAATCCCTTTGGGTATGCAGAAGCTCTTTTTAGCACATTTTTGACCAAAATCGTGTTGAAAGTAATAAATTTAAAAAAAACTACTTTTCGTTCCTTAATCTACTTCTTAAGAGCTCCCTTTTGATAACTGACCACACAATAAATTTTAAAAAAAATAATAATATTTTTCAACGACACAAAAACCAATCTGTTCAAAAATTCTTGTTGAACTATTTCGATTTCTATTAATGTAGATTAATGAGATTTTTTAAAGTTTTTTAGACCAACCCCTCTGGGAGTTATAATAAATTTTTCAATTTTTTTTAGATTTATCGAAAAATATCTCAAATAAAAGTTGCTAGTTATTGCTTTTATTAAATAAACTTTTGTTAAATAAATTTTTTCGAAATATTTTTCTGTTGTTAAATATTCGCAAAAATCTTAAAATCGACACGAGTAAACTCACATTTCTAGTCAACAGATTTTTACCAAAAGTTGATCAACTCGTGCCATTGATGTCAAAAGCTTAAATATGAAGTTTCATAAAAATACTTTTAGCAGAATTTGCTCTGCACGTGTACACAGAGACAGACAGACACAGACAGACAGACAAACCGACAGACATCATGCTAAAAATAGTCAAAACGCTATGTAGATACCTCAATTCGTGGAGATCCATCGAAATGTCGAAATGTCAAAATCTGTATGATCACAATACTTCCCTTATATATGTTGGCTGTTAGTAAAAATTGATGTGAAGTGTGAATTTTCACACATTGCAGGGTTTTGCAGGTATATAATAAGTGAAGGCGGCATGCTGAGTGTGTAGGACAAATTTTGCTTTGTAGTAACCACGGCAAAATGAACGATCTTTTTAAAATAATTTATCGTCTGTTAATCTCAGAGCTTTAAAAACAAATTTTATGTTAAAGTATTTTTTTGTTAATTTTAATTCGAATACCTAATATCATTATTTAGGTTTCTAAATAAGTGCAGTATTTTTTTTATATAACAAGGTTCATTAAGATTTTGAAAATTGCGCCTATGGCTTTCATTGGTTGTCTTAAATCATACGCTCCGCCCCTCTGGTTTCGTATAAATGACTAATAGAATGAAAATATAATTCCAATTGGTTATTAAATTTACGCTCTTGAAAATTAAATTCAAAATTTGCTAAAATATAACTAGAATTTTAACAAATTAATTTAAACAAAATAAAAATTAAAAAAAAAAAACAAAAAAAAAATTGATTCCACAAGCTAGGAACGAACCTGCGTCGTGTATAACAAATCTGTATCGTTGGCGCGCAACATAGCCTCTAGACCACCACACGCTTAACAACTCAGCGTGTTATATGAGTATAAGCTATATGCATCGTCAACCAAAAAACACAAAAAATGCGTTATTTTCCGAAAACATAATCTGATCAAAAATTCCTGTTGTACTATTCCGGTTCACACCAATGTACATTACTTAGAATTTTTTCAGATTTTTAGTTTAAACCATCTGAGCTACAGGGTGTGGGACAAAAATTTTTTTGCACAATTTTGGCAAAAATAGCGTCAAAATAATTTATTTTGCAAAAATAAAATTTTGCTCGTTAATCCACGTACTAAGGGCTTTAATTTGATACCCTACTCAGAATTTAAAAAAAAAAAAATTTTTTTTCGATGAGCACATATTTGTTTATATTTTTAGGGGGATATGTTTTTTAAATGTTTTAGTATTTTTCCTATGTGCGGGTCAAAGAGTTGTATAAGCATGCCAAATTTCAACTATCTAGGTTTAGCCGTTTGGCTACAATTTTTACCGAACAGACAGACAGACAGACAGACAGACAGACAGACAGACAGACAGACAGACAGACAGACGACAAAATGACGGTATAAGGGTTTTTTGGTCATACCTACAAAACCCTAAAAATTACATACCTATAATTCGTGATTTTTTAAAAACTGATTTCCATTCTGTAATGTTCATTCTAGTTAACTATGAAATTACTTCACCTTTCGTTAATTTAATTGCCAATTTTAGAAAGTAATGTAACTAACTTGCAAGCATTACTCAGTTGTTACATTTGGCTTCCTCAAGTTGGTATCACTTTCCTATGTTGCAACATGTTCTGGACGAGTAGGTTAAATTTTATTTTGAATTGTATCAAATATTATAATAAAAATGTCATACTACATTTTATAGCAGAGGCGGTCAAACTTTTTCTGTGTATATAATTTATTTCCAAATTACTTAATTAATCCAATATCTTAATTGCTTTATGATTTTTATTAATTATTAGCGTTTCCTTGTAAATAATTATTAATCGTTTAAAATTAAAATAAAACATTCTGAAAATTTAATGTCTATAATTTACGTGTGTTATTGAGGAAATTTACGCAAACCAATATTCAAAAAATAAATTATGTTGTTTTACTTGTTTTTGTGTTATTAGTCCAAATATAGCTTATAATAATTTTCATAGATAAGACTTTTAAATACAGACGTGTGTTAAAATAGTTATAGGTTTACTTATGAAATACAAGTTACCAGAAGACAAGACAAGAACGATCTAGTATTGGTGTACAAATTACTTGGTAAGATCCGTAAGCCTTTTGAAATTCATTCTGGAATCAAACAAGGAGATACCACCTCACCTTTGCTGTTTAACCTGGTGCTGGATATCAAAACTGTTACAGCTAATACATATAAGGATGAATTCTAAGCAGTGGCGGCTGAGACAGGGAGGCGCTGGGACAGTGACCTCCTAAAAATTTTTAGTAAAAAAGCTAAATTTAATACTTTATTTATACTTCTTTAAAATTGCATTAAAGTAGCTAGATATATCTGTATATTTTTAATTTTATTATTTCTTATTCAAAGATTTTTCATATAAATGTTAGATTTAAAAAATTTTAATCAAGACAACAACGCTCTTCCGAGCGTTGTTGGACACACCACAGAGTGTCCCAAGATACAGCGTTGCCACATGCAATATCTAATGTTCTTATCTACATATGAAGCAAAAATTTACTAGGAACGGCAACAGCGGCGAAGGTTAGTGTTGTATGTATTAGTGAATTACGGCCGGTGTCCCGTAGCTTAGTTTGGTCGTTGTGATTTGTGACAAGTACTTAAACGTGAAAATGAATCGAATGAAGCACGTTAGTTTTATTAAAATATACTGTATATTTTAATAAAACTAACGTGTTTAACTATGAAACAAAATTATTAATAAAAAATCAGCTGTGGCCACCACAGGACCGACCGCCATTATAAAGTACTTGTATAAAATATATTCTAGCAGCAGAGTAGAAATATCTTGGCCTAATATTTTCTAACAGAGATATTATTTATCATGACCATGGAAACGTTTCATATAAGTATGAAAATTTGAATTTTCATACTTATATGTAATATGCATTTATGATAAAAAGAAAATTTACGACAAATTTTTCGAAATTTTTCTTTTCATCATAAAACATCTCAAATAAAAGTTATTAGTTATTGCATTTATAGCAACTTTTGTTAATAAATTTTTTCGAAATATTTTTCTGATGCTAAATATTCGCAAAAATCTTAAAATCGACACGAGTAAACTCCCATTTTTAGTCAACCGATTTTTACCAAAAGTTGATCAACTCGTGCCATTGATGGCAGAAGTTTTAATATGAAGTTTCATAAAAATCCTTTTATCCGAATTTGTTCTACACGTGTACACAGACAGACAGGCGGACGGACGGACAGACGGACGGACAGACAGACCGACAGACATCATGCTAAAAATAGTCAAAACGTTATGTAGGGACCTCAATTCGTGGAGATCCATCGAAATCTCGAAATCGGTATGATCACAATACCTCCCTTATATATGTTGGCGGTCGGTAAAAATATGGGTCCTCATCGGCCAAAATAGAATATTTCCCAACAGGATAAAAATGGAAATAGAACATTTAATAGAAAGTTTAGTGAAAAACAATATTTAAATACAAGTTGGTTGTGTCGATGTGATAAATAAAATGTTTTTTTTTTTTTTTTTTTGTTTCCTGTGTTAGATTTGCTCATCAGACGCATATGAAATAAAAACAGTAAATAGTGTTAAAGATATTAAACATTTCAAAGATAAAGTTCTTAAACATAATGTGTCTCATAAACATATGCATTATTCGGTCAAATTTGCCATGCTGGGATCGGTAAATATACGATTTCAACTTGATACTGCGTATAAACGTTCAATTAAAGAACATAACGAAAAGGTTAAATCTAATATTTAAATACATGTGAATATGTGTAGGTATCTGCTTAATTAATAACCGAATATTTTATGTTTCTGACTACAAAGCATTGTCTTAATAATATTGCAATTTTAATAATAATAATAATAATTATAGAAGTAATAACTACAAAAATGATAATAATAATATTGACCATAAATCTTCATAAAAGTGCCAGATTTGTCAGTTTTTCTAGTTGCAGAACATATTTTCAGGTATTTTTTATTTATTTACTTTTTTCTCGTATAACTATATTTTAATAGATATATATGGGAAAAAAAGTGTCCTCCCAAATATTTTACTCACCAGCCGCTACTGATTCTAAGTATAATATAATGTTACTATAATTTAAGTATATTATATCTTGTATTATATATTGTAGTATTAACTGTATAAAGAAAAACGCTAAAAACTTTGAAGTTAAAGCGTCAATAAATAAAGTCAATGTAAAAAAAAAGTTGTAGTTATAATTTTAAAAGCATGTTCCTCCTTAGGCATTTTCCAGTTCTGGCCATCTTATGATAAGAATTTTCTGGCCATTTATGCTAGTTCAGGATAAATATCTACATTTTTTTACCATCAAGTTAACAGATTTTCTCTCTCTTTTAGGATGCTCCTCTTCTTTAAGTGATTTTTAGGGTTTTGTAGGTATGACCAAAAAATCCTTATACCGTCATTTTGTCGTCTGCCTGTCTGTCTGTCTGTCTGTCTGTCTGTCTGTGTGTCTATCTGTCTGTTCGGTAAAAATTGTAGCCAAACGGCTAAACCTAGACAGTTGAAATTTGGCATGCTTATACAACTCTTTAACCCGCACATAGGAAAAATACTAAAACATCTAAAAAACATACCCCCCTAAAAATATAAACAAATATGTGCTCATCGAAAACAAAAATATTTTTTTTTAAATTTTGAGTAGGGTATCAAATGAAAGCCCTTAGTACGTAGATTAACGATCAAATTTTTATTTTTGCAAAATAAATTATTTAGATGCGATTTTTGCCAAAATTGTGCAAAAAAATGTTTGTCCCACACCCTGTAGCCCAAATGGTTTAAACTAAAAATCTAAAAAAATTCTAAGTAATGATATTGGTGTGAACCGAAATAGTACAACAGGAATTTTTGATCAGATTATGTTTTCGGAAAATAGGGCATTTTTTGTGGTTTTTGGTTCACAAAGTACAAAAGTTATACCAATGTAAGACACCCACATGCAAGGCGTGCGATAGCGTAATGGCTAGAGCACTGGTGTCGTAAGCTAAAATGCGCTGGAAACGAAGGGTTTCGAGTTCGAGTACAGAGTGAATTTTATTTATGTTTTTTTTTTGCATTTTTATTATGTTGAAATTATTTTGTCAAAATTCTAGTTATATTTTGACAAATGTTGCATTTAATTTTTAAGAGCGTAAATTTATTAACCAGTCTTATTATATGATTAACAGACGATAAATTATTTTAAAAATATCGTTCATTTTGCCGTGATTACTACAAAGTAAAATTTGTCCTACACACTCAGCATGCCGCCTTCACTTATTATATACCTGCGAAACCCTGAAATGTGTGAATATTCACACTTCACATCAATTTTTTCTCAATACGGAACTCTTCTTTGCTTGTTTTATTTCAGGTATATAAACCGGCGAAATACGTTATTCGTTGCCATTGTACGCGGTTTGAGTTAAATATGTATGATACTTAATTACTTAAAGTTATGTTTTATGAATTGATAAAGAACGTCTATGCACGAAGGTCGGATATAAAATTGTAACGTATTGTTGGCCATGATTTTTTACGACTTATCACGAAAACAATATTATCAGTAAATGCATATTGCAACCCACGAATAGTCAAGTGCGCATATTTTTGGAACGAATTCAATGGGAAAACAAAATTTTGTTTTGCTTTGAACGAACATCAAAGCAATATCGTTTTATGAGAAACATTATATGAGTTAAAATAAACTCCATTTGTAATAATGCCGACATTAAAATTAAGTTTTAAATACATATTGTGGAAGGTCGGGGTTTTCAAATAAACAAAACTGTTGAAATATATTATTTCCTAACCTCAAATTCTAGGATGGATTTTAACTGATTCAATCTTTAGTATTACATATGTATAACGTAGTAATCTCGCAGCAATAAAACAACGGAGATTACGGAGAATAAGAGCAAGTTGGATTCCCTTTGGAAAATTAAGTTTTATACTAAAAAATCCTAAGATTCCCATGGGTTTAAAGGCCAAAGCATATAACTTATTGTAATATGTTCGGGCTCTTTAAACAAAGACGCCGAATTTTCCAGAAGGTAAAATTGATTAACACTTAAAACATAACACTTATATTTTTGTAGTTCTACGGAATACTAACAACACTTTGCGCCCAGAGACACAAACTGTCTTGCCTGAGTAAGATTTACAAACCGACTGCCTAAATTAAAACATCTCGTTACCAAGTAAACTCGGTTCGATTTTTAAAGTGTTTTATGTAGTTCTAAAGATTCTTAGATTATTCCATGGTTTCCATAGATATGACATAATAGAAGTTTGCAGATTAGTCCACGAAATTCCATCATAGGCGTCTCATGAGGGAAATCATAATAGTATATTTTCTCTTCCAAACTACTTTCTCCACGACCACCAGAAAGAAAAAAAAATTAACAAATAATTATTTTAACAAACATTTTATCTTAACAAATAATTTATATTACATAACAAATTAATCAATTAATTAAATTTATTTTTTTATTTATTATTTGTTTAATTTTAATTTAATTTGCCGCACAGCGGCCACTATTTTAGTACTAAGAAGTTATGTTGCATTTATGTAATGTAAACATTGCATATATTTTAATGTAACCCCACAAAAACACATGACAACAAGTATAGAATAGTTATTCCATAACAAGTGATGGAATGTAATACACGCAAAATGCATAAGAAAATAAGTGCTTTAGAATAACATTCCAACTCTTGTGTTAAAATATTAACTTTCTGTAGTCAAAATTGATTTTAGAATTGGTAAATTCTATAGTGTTCGCGGAGAAAAACATTTTCACAATATGTACTCTCCCTGTTGCTTCTTACGATCTAGAAATGACTGCTCTAACAATAAAATCGGAGAGAAGACTAAGAATTGCCCAAAGAGTTTTGAAACGTGCTCAGCTGTGTGTAAAGACGCAGGAATGAAGAAATACATAATATCACTAGTGTATGTAATAGTCATACAAGACTCCAGTCAACAGCTTCATAGAGTAGTAAACTGGAGATGAAGGAAGTGCCAGTGCAATGTGAGTAGACCTCAGAAGAAATTGTTGAACGATATTAAGATAGTTTTTGGAAGAGAATGATACCAGTTAACCGAAGATATGAACAAGAGGAAGAATTAAGAGAGGCATACGTCCAAGAGTGGACATCCACAAGTTAAAGAAGTAGAAGAGGAAGAAAAAGTATGTATAACCATGAAGCCCTTTAACTATTGTGACGTATTTACCAAAACGATCAGTACTTGCCATCTATTAAAATTTGCTGTCCTATGAGAAAGGAAATTTCAGTTAAATCCATTTTTAAACTTAAACAAAATAGAATATGACGATATCTGTACATGATTTGTGAATTTGAAAGATACTTATATTTAATAAATGGAAGTAAGTGATTTGTTTTCACTCTTAAAAATACAGAATAGGTTCCTAGATATCACATGACTTTAAAGAACCGCTTCCTGAAAATTTTGGATGTCATCACTGGCTACATCCCATATAATTAAATAAAGTTTAAACAGTTTCTGAAAATTTTAGTATTGTCTGAATACAAAAAGTAGATAGAGTACAAAAAAAACAACTTTTTATGTATTGCGTTCGTAATAGGCGCAAATAGCCTAAAAACACTAAACATTTTATTTTATAAAATTGGTAACATTGTTACAATTAATTGTTAAATTGTTAAATTATAATATAATAATTATATAAAACTGTCAAACCAGTCCGGCCATCAACTACATTCACGTACTAAATTCCCTAATCGAGGATATTTTTTGATTATATAATACAAATTTATTATTATTAAGGATATAAAACAGCAAAATAGAAAAAAAAATCTAAAAAACTTATAAGGTTTTTGTCCCACTTGTCGATTAGAAAACTCGTCGCTTTGCGACTCGTTTTCTGATTTCTAAATCATGCTTTATGGAAATGTTTTAATATATTATTTTAAACTGCATTATTTTACCTGTATACAGATTTCATTTTTATTTTATAGTAGAAAAATTGAGAGAAAAATATAGGATCAAAACATCGATAGTCCGATTACATCGATCTTGCAATATTGATGACAAAACCATCAATAATTCGTTAAGAAACATCAACGTCTAAAAATTATCAAATACTCATCTCTAAGATTCATCTGATTTATCACGATGTCCAACTGACTATTAAAAAATTCATTATAACAAAATAATGTAATTTAATTATCAATCAAACATAATTACTTAAGATTTTCAACATTAATCATCTTCAAATTTGTCTTCTCGAACAAAATCACTTTGATTTTAATCAATTAATTTATTTGCTATAAGAATCGCTTTTATTACTTTTCCTTTAATGTTTTTTCAAACTGTTTTCTCATCTCAACCTTCGTTCAAATATTTAACTTCGATTACCTAAGTTTATTTTCATTGAATTGTAACTCAAATTAGCTCTGATACAGCGATTTTGGATTAGAAGGATATTTGGAGGTTTACTGAACATCATTTTCAAGATTGATGACTTTGTCTACATGTATCAATGTATTATGTATGCATCTATTGAGCTGATGTGAAAATAATGAGAATATTGGAGTTTCATTATTAAAATATTGTGTTCGAAAAACATACTATTTTATTTAGTTATTGATATAAATGTATATATAGATAACTAAATCTCCCCACTGGAGCTTAAAGCCTTCACAAAATTTCACAATAAGCTCTATTCTGTGCGAGATGTGTCACTTATGGCCAGGTTTTCCCTTAGATATTCTCTCAGTTCCTGTTAAATTGTTTTTCTGCAGGTGGTTTGTGGTTTGTCCTTTTTACGATTGCCTTGTTGGTTTCAATCGAGAACCATTCTGGATAAATCATCGAATTATCTCCTTGAAGCGTAGCCTATCCTATTCCATTTCCTAATTTTGACCTCAGTTTTAATTTCCTTCTGGTTTGTTAGCTTCCAAATATCTTCGTTTGTGATTCTATCAACTATGAAATACGCATGATTCTTCTTAGGCATTTGTTTGCAAATACTTTGAGTTTTCTATTTATGTCTTTCGTATCCTTCCAAGTTTCGCAGCCATGCAGAACAGACTTTACATTGATGTTGTAGATGCGAAGTGGGTGAGAGTACTCGAGGAAAGAAGAAAGGAATGCGGAGAGGTAAGACAGAACTGAGTACAGGAAGGAAGAAAGAGGCAAAGGAGGAGGAAAGAAAAGAGGGAAGAGAAGTGAAGAAAGAGGGGAAGAAGAACTGGAGTCAAGAAGGAAGGAGACCGGAGACGGAAGCCAAAAAGAGATTACGAAGAAAGAGAGGAACACCGGAAGCAGAAAGTAGAAGAAGATGAAGAAGAAAGAAAATCATAAAATGTATATTATATTATTTTATTTTATTATTATTATGATTATTTTTCTCATGTAATAGTTAAAACCCTATACGCCGCAAGGCCTAGGGGAAATAAAGAATTATATATATTGTCGATGCGAAGTTTTGTGTGACGTATTTATCTACTAGAATTCCAGACGTCTTTAAACATGCCAAAGGCAGGCTTGGCTTTTTTAAATTCTGCTTGTTACATCATCCTGCGGGCCAGGCGAGCGGTACCGTCGCGTCGTTCTGCGCTCAGTGACACCGATTCGATCCCAGAACACTTCCAGACGGAGTTTGACTGGGGCGGTACATTCAAAGAATAACGCAGGTGTCCTAAGGCCAGCTCAGCGAGAACAGAAACCTCATAGAGCACACGCTGGCTTGATCCCGACGTTCAGTGTGCGCAAGGACTGCGAAAGCACGGCCTATCGATCCTTTTGGCTTGACGAGTTTTCAACAAGAGGTGTCAGAAAAGTTACAACAGGGATAACTGGCCTGTGGTGGCCAAGCGGTCATAGCGACATCGCTTTTTGATCTTTCGATATCGGCTCATCCTATCATGGCGAAGCAGAATTCTCCAAGCGTAGGATTTTTCACCAGCCTATAGGGATTGTGAGCTGGGTTTAGATGGTCCTGAGACAGGTTAGGTCGTTGCGATAGTAATCCTGCTCAATACGAGAGGAACCGCAGGTTTGAACATTTGGTCGACGCATTCGTCCAAGCGGGCGGTGGTGCGAAGCTATCATCCGTGGGATTAAGCCTGAACGCCACTAATGCCATTTGGAATACTCCCATTCGTGACGATGATACCTAAACAGCAGAAATCATTTAGGTCTTCAAGTTCTTCGCCATTTATGTAAAATCTACTTTTTTTGTAGTTCCAATGCGCAGGATCTTAATTTCTTTTTTTTTATGTTAAGGGATAGACCGACATATTCCTAACTATAGATTCTAGTTTGGATTCCATATCTACATTCGTATGGGATAGAAGGCAGATGTCGTCTGCACAGTCAAGTTCTTCAAGTCGTTTCTGAAGATCCCATGCTATGCCTCTTTGTGCTGTGTATGCAATCTTCATGATCCAGTCCAGCAAGATGTTAAATAAAAAGGGTGACAGAAGACAGCCTTGTTTGACTCCGTTTGTTACATTTATGATTGAGCTCAATTTCCCACGGTGAATAACTTGAGATAAATGTATATATGCCATTATTGTTTACAACCTGCTACCACCTGTCAATATGTTTAAGAATTCTCACTCGATAGAACCTGACAATTTTAGAGGCAGAAAAGGTAAAAGGAGAGCGCTTTACTTCGTCAACAATATATAATCTTTTTTACCACTAAGTAAAGCTTGCAATGATAACCAATAATAATCAATAATCATTAGGTGCTATATTCGGGTTATATAGTGAATGCAAAATATCCCATCCAAGCTCCTGTAAGTAAGCAGTATCTTGATGAAACATGATAAGGGTGCTTGAAACCAGGGACGTAGCCAGGATTTCAGCATGGGGGAGGGGCAAAAATAACAAAATTTTCTAAATTGGTCGGTACGACCTTAATTACATGGCTTGGGTAGAAAATAACAGCGTTCTAGGTCAGGGGTCGGCAACCTTTCAGTGACAAAGAGCCAAATCTATTTTGAAAAAAAAAACACAATAACATGGAAGATCCGCTAAAAAACATATGCTATATTTCAGAAAAAAACGTAAACATTGTTTATTTGTTTTAAAATAATCAAGTATTACAATAAATTAATATTTACTAATACATTTAGTTTGTGATGCCTATTGTAGTTGCCAGTATATTACAATATAATTTTTTAATGGGACGATTGCTCCTATATAGTGTTCTATAAGACTTCAATATTTGGTGAATATTCAGTAATCTTTAACTTAAGGCAGCAATCTAGTTTCAGGTCAGTAAGATTATTTCTTAACTGACTCTTTATTAATTTCATATGTGAAAAGATTTGCTTACAGTAATATGTGGATTCGAAAATTGTCAGTAGCCCAAAAGTATAACTTTTTAAAAGATTGAACGATTCTGGAAGACGGTTCCAAGCTTCGAAAAGAACTTTATCTACATTTTGAAGATTGCGAATTTCGGTCCACTTATGCGGGGAAGATAAAATTCACTTTTTTCTTTCTAAATTTTCCAGTTCAGAATTAAGTTTTAAAAATATATAATTCATCAAAAAATTCAAATCCACTAATTGAAGGTGATTGTAATTGCTACATATCTAATTTAATTGGTTATGTCAAAAAAGCCAGTGTAGCTTTATATTTTCTAAACTCTTTAAATCTATCTCGAAAAGCTTCTTTCATGTTAACAATAGTTTGTGCAAAAAAAATTGCATTAATAACATGTTTTTGTAAATTAATAAAATGTAAAAATGTTTTTGCACGTAAATCATTCACAAATTCAGATTCCTTATTTTCGAAACAAATAACTTCTTCTAAAAGGAAATATGCAGTAACTCAGGGAATTACCGGGCGTGAATTGCACCGTAAAACATTCTGAAAAATACAAAACCTGTAAAGTACAGGCAGAAAGTTGAAAATTAAAAAATAGATTATATTAAAATAAAAACCAGCCAATTTTCTAAAAGAGCTGTATGAGGCTCCGGAGCCGCAAGTTGCCGACCCCTGTTCTAGGTCTTTTGTAGTATATTAAATAATAAAAGTCCGGTAAATTTATAAATTTTCTTCACCTTTGGTGAATAAAACTTCTAACAACCTAAATTATATTTTATATAAGGTAACCTATCCTGGGGGGGCGGGGGGCAAATGCCTCCTATGCCCCCCCTGGCTACGTTCCTGCTTGAAACCATGCCAAGTCTTTTCAAATGACGAATAACTGTCGACTGATTTAAAACTTAGTCTTGAAGCAAGTTTTCGTTCAAGTGTTTTACCCCAAATTTTCGCCAATGATTTGCTTCAATATATCATCAACATCAGATTGTCATCCGCTACGTGGTTCACTTTTAAATCAAAATCTCCAGACTAGAATTTTTCGTACCAGCGTTAACAAGTGCTCTTAGAAAGTACAGCTTCCGCAAGTACTTCACAAACTTTTCTCACACATTCAACAGTAGTTACACCCTTTTTAAACTCATAAAGCATTATTAAACGTAAGCATATTTCTTTGGATATTATTGTTACTTCAATATTACCAACTACGTAAATAAATACATTGCGGGAAATGTGAATACAGTTGGGAGGACAGAAGAAATTATTCAAGTATTCTTTCATCATATATTTATTAATATTTAATAAATATTTAACACATTGTCACAATGATCATTTCAAAAATAGTCAGCAAAAGTTCCCATTACTTTTGCAACCTATATATGTATGTGTACTCGTATATATGTATATATATAGAACCTTATTGAAATAGGAAACAAACTTTCTATTGTGTTCAAAATAACAAAGAGCGTCAAACAAGGGTGCTGTTTATCACCTTTGCTATTCAAACACATGAAAATGTCCCTTTATCATTTGAATGGAAAGGCCGAACAGATGAAAATCGAAGTGAAAATCCAAGTCCATGGAAGAATAATATATAAAACAATTTTGGTGCTACTTGGTAATAAAAAATAAAATAAAATTAAAGAAATATCTGGAAAGCTTTCAAGATTTTCCAAGAAGTTATAGAATATCTAGCCTCTTAAAAATTTAAAGTTTCCAACAGACAAAGAAAAGTATTGTGCAAAAGAATAGAAGAGAAAAATAAAAGTTGTACAGGGAGAGTAAAGAATGAAAGACACGAGAGGACCTAAAAATATTGCAAAAGACTGTCTTAAAAGGTCGGTAGTGTAAAAAATAGAGAAATAAAAGTGCATTTCACTAGACTCTACTGAGAATACCACATGGATGGACGATATCAAGAGAATTAGCTATTTAGCTTGTTAGCCTAATCAGAAAGTGGAGGAATTCGACTTGTATATGATTCAACATAACGTAGTACACCTATCCCCCGATTTACACGGAAGATAGATTCCTTAGAAACCCGTGTAAATCGATACTGATTGGTATGATGTCACTTTCATCATTCGATAGTACTTGATGCTATTCTGGTACGATGGTTGATGAACCAGGGACAATTTCAGATCGGCAAGACTTGGTAATGAAATTCGTAGTTAACAATTGTGTTTGATTTTTGGTTAAATCTTTTTAGACCTCCTCATTATGGGTTAAACAGTTATTAATATCTCTCTGGAATCGGAGAGCTCGTTCAACATTTGGGTCATTTTGTAAAAAATGATTACCCAATTTTCGCCCTATTTCAAGTCCTAAGCAGATGATTTTTGCTGTGAACGTAACTGCTCCATCGTGTAAAAAAAAGTACCGTGTAAATCGGGGGATAGGTGTATACCAAACTCACCTCATTGATGTTGATGCCCAACAATTGGGATTCCATATCAATAATAAAAATACGTTCAACATACCAATTACACCCTCCACAGAATCCTGAAATCTTACCTATGCAAAAGAGACTGCCAATTTAATGCAGGTAATAAATACAGCATTTTTTTTCTAATATTATCTGGTGTACCATAAGGAAGCGTTCTAGGACCTCTATTATACAGGTCTTTTACTGCTGACCGACATACTATGGATAATATAATACCGTCAGTCATTGCTAATGAAACATTCAGACACCTATCGGTCATTAATAAACGTTTTGCATAATGTTAAATGGATGAATTCATAAAGTTAAATTTTAAATTCAAGAACTGCTCGAGAGAAATTTAGAGAAGAATCACTAACGCAGTATAATAAATGGGAGTGCAATTATTAATGATGATAATAAGGGCTGGAAAATGTACTGACCGAATAAAATATTTTTATTTGCTATAACTAATGATTATATTTATCATTCTATATACAATATGAACTAATGCAGATCATCTCTATTTATTTTGTATTCACCATTGACGCATGAAATTAATTGACATAATAAAATTACATTTCATAGCATTCCATAATTCGGTTCAAAATGTTTTTATAAAATTACAATCTACTGCGTTTTTCTTTTGTTTTATGTTTGAAAATTTCTGGTATTCGAATAAAATTCAATTTAAATCTTAAAATCCTTTTCAGGATACTGCAGAATGAAAATAATGTAATTAAATTTTTGTATTTTGTTTTATGAAAATTTTTAGCTTAGATTTTCCGATCAGATAGAAATAGGAATTTATACTTCGCGAAGAATTGATTTCATGAGATTCTTCTCAAAGTAATAAATAAGAAAATATAATATACCTACAGGGAACATAGAAATTGTAGCGTTTTTAGGGTTTTGTAGCTATCACCAAAAATTCCTGGCAAAGTTGAAATTTGGTATACTTGTACAAAACTTTGACCTACATATAAAAAACTATAGCGTTTAAAGAGACATATCGCGGGAAAAATATAAATCAATATGTACGAGGTGTGTAAATTAAGTATAGCGTTTGATCTGGCAACATTTGGGACGCGGGACATGGACGAGCGGAAGGTGAACACATGATACGCTTTCAGTACGAATTTGAACTCGCTAGAGTAATTTTGCAGTCCGTAGCGATTTTTTTCGTGAAACAGTTTTTTCTAGTGCGTTCTAAAAATGAGTGACATTCATTTCGAGCAACGGTGTGCTATCAGGTTTTGCTTAAGACTTGGGCACAGTGCAACGGAAACTTTTGCAAAACATCAGCAGGCCTACGGAGACAATGTTTTGTCAAGGACCTAGGTTTTTTGGTAGTTTAAGGCAGCGTTTCTCAACCTTTTCTAGCATGGGACCCCCCGAAATTATATCAATATTGTCTGCGGCCCCCCTATATATATGGTGTATCAAGATAGAGGGAACACGATTTTTCTCGAAAAGGCAACTTGTGAGCCAGTTGGGAAAAATTTTCATCTAAAATTTATACAAAACATTCAATGGTAGTATTGAAATTTTCCGGAAGTACAGGATATTAAGGACAGTTTCAAATTGTCATATGGGAACGTATGTCATATTGAGTATTTTTGGATAGAGCTTTTCAAAATAAACAACTTTTACTTAAACATTTTTTCAGTATCTTTTACGGTTGACAAAAAACTATAATATATATGACGATTATATTCCCTACAACGACTTGAAAGTAAAGTATTTTTATTTACAAGTGTTCAAAGTGCCTTATATTTTGATTTAAACACATTCGCATCCTTGCTCTTGAGTTATCTGTAGCTCGGAGAGTAATAAAAAAAATATAATAAAAAATAATGCACTTTTCAGTCGTACCTACTTCAAAGTACAACTTGAATTTTGTTTGCTTTTGATCAGTTTGTTTAGCAAAAACCCATTTTACTCATTATAAAGTTAGCTAGTGACAACTTTAGAAAATTTATACTCCATTTAGTTCCGCTTAAACGTTTGAAATAGCTTGTAGCTTAAATTAGTTGTCAAAATAAGTAATTAGACAGAATAATAAATAAAATATTTATTTTATTTATATTATGAAAGGTATATTTTTCTGAATGTATGTAAATATAAGACTCGTATTTATAAATATGAATAAAATTTATATCTTGTAAGATTGTGCGCATTGCTATTATATTTTCATGTTTTGATCTGGTATGACCTCGCGGCCCCCCGACGAAGCCTTCACGGCCTCCCGGTTGAGAAACGCTGGTTTAAGGCATTTTCAGAAGGAAGAGAGTTGATTGAAGATGAATCGCGCAGCGGAAGGCCTTCATCTTCAAGAACCGATGAAAATATCGACAGAATACGGGATCTTGTGCGTTCAGATCGTCGGGGGACAATCAAAATGATCGGGGAAGAGCTGAATTTGACTCAAACTACCGTTCATCAGATTTTGACAAATGAATTGGGGATGAGAAAAATCTACGCAAAAATGGTATCAAAAAACCTTTCACAGGACCAAAAGGAGGCAGAGGTGCCTTGACTTTTTGGAATCGATTGAAAATAATACCCATTTTCTGGAACGAGTCATTACCTGTGACGAGATTTGGGTGTTTGAGTACGACCCGGAAACCAAGCGCCAGAGCATGGAATGGTACACTGCAAGCTCTCCAAGGCCCAATAAAGCAAGAATGAGCAAGTCGATGATCAAATGCATGCTGATTTGCTTTTTTAATAGCCAGGGCATCGTCCACAAAGAGTTTGTGCCTCAAGACCAAACGGTCAATCAACACTTTTACTAAGAAGTTCTTGAAAAACTTCGAAAAAGGGTTAGAAAAAGTGTTATTTCAAGTACAACTTGAAAGGATGACTTTGAAGAAATATTGTTACGTATTTTTTTCTCATTTCCATGTTCCATGCATGTTCTTATGATAGCCAACATCCAATAAAATAGCAACACAAAAAAAGAAGAAGAAGAAAGAGATTTAAGCACAATTGAACCATTCTTTTTGCCCCCCACTCTCTCCTCCTTTATAACTTTTAAAGCGTTTATTTGTTAATACTGGAATTGAATCAGATATTAACAACTAAACGCTTTAAAAGTTATCCTTGATAGACATATTTCATAAAATACATTTTCCCGTATCTGTCAGATTAACTTAAAATTTACCATCCAAAATGTCAAAGTTCAATAACATATTTACATGTAAAAAGCAATGAATAAAATTCTGCACAAAAAATGTAAATTGTTTACGAATTACGGTATTAAATAATTATTTTTGTCATTACATAAATTTTATGTTTAAACAGTAATTTTTTCAGGTTTACACTTTTAAACTGAAAGGTGAAATCTGACCGTAGGCACTGTCACACAAAGAGATAAATTATGTAAACAAAAAGATTTATATTTATTTACTAGTTGGCATGTTTGTGTGATAGTCCAAGAGAGACACTAAAAAAGTTGGCATTGTTTTAACATCTCATAGCACACTACATTTGCGTTCTAAACTGTGAGGAACTTCAAACAAATTTAAAATGAAAAGAGGGTCGTTGTCTTAGAAACTTCGATACATTTTTGATTTCAAACAAAGATTAAATTCTCTGGAAAGTTGTAAAATTTCTCGCCTAAACTAAATTATAAATGAAGAAATTTCGGACGAATACAAAGGTAAACAAATACATTTTGCTATCACGCTAAAAACAGTTGATTCGTGTTGCAAAAAGTATGTACGACGTCTGTTCAAAAAGTATCGCGAATTTTGAATTTCCGCGGGTTACGTATATTAGATTTTCAATTTTTTGTGGCGTTATGTTGGTACTCATGTCTCTCACTTATGCCGACAAGTTCGGTCATTTTGAATGTTCAGTTAATTTTTGAGAGTTGCTTTGCTTGCACGTGTTTTGGCTCGTTTTCGATTTTTGCCTATACCAAAAAAATGGATCAAAGAATCTGTATCAAATTTTGTGTGAAAAACAAAATTAAGTGCGCAGACGCATTCCGAATGTTGACTGTGGCATATGGTGAAGCTACCTTGGACCGAAGCAACGTTTATCGGTGGTACAAAATGTACTCAGAGGGCTGAGAAGATGTGAACGACGAAGAGCGTGCCAGACGCCCGAGCACGTCAACAACAGACGAAAACATTGATGAAGTGAAGAAAATAGTATTGGCCAATCGTCGAATCACCGTTAGAGAAATTGCTTAGGACCTAAACATATCGATTGGCTCGTGCCATTCGATTTTTACCAATGATTTGGGCATTAGACGGGTCGCCGCGAAATTCGTACCAAAATTGCTCAATTTTTGGGCAAAAACAACACACTAATAATGCCGCAGCCACCGTATTCCCCAGATCTGGCCCCCTGAGAATTTTTTCTTGTTCCCGAAACTGAAGAGGCTTATGAAAGGACGACGCTACGCTACGAGTGAGGAGATAAAGACGGCATCGAAGGAGGAGCTGAACAAGATCGCAAAAATTTATTTTTTCAAGTGCTTCGAGGATTGGAAAAAACATTGGCACAAGTGTATAATATCTGGTGGGGATTACTTTGAAGGGGACAAAATAAATATTCATGAATAAATAAATAATTTTTGAAAAAACACAAAATTCGCGATACTTTTTGAACAGACCTCGTATATCCCCCCAACGATGGGTGCTTTGCAAATCTACACATTCCTTCTTGAATGTGCCTTTTCATGACTGTAGAGTCCAATACGCGACACAAAAGTTTTTCCGCACACACAGCACAAATACTCTCCAGATGACACAGGCATACTATTAAGTATCTTTTTCTGTCGAGCACGAGCAGTCTCAGCTAGTGTTATTCTCTGCTGTTTAAACTGGCTCACTGCGCAAGACACCATGGAGCGATCAGTACATACCTTTTCCCAAGATGAATGTAGGAGGTGACATGATTTGAGTGAACTCTTGACCATATCTTTATATCTACTGTACGGGGCTCCAGGGTTTCTACTGCTATGTGATAGCTCTGAATACAGTACCTGCTTAGGCATACGGTTATCTGGCATTCTAATTACATGTCCTGCCCATTTAAGATGTTTCTGGATTAGGGTAGCTTCAATGCTCAACATGCCTGCTTTTTTTTAGAATGTCAGTATCAAGCACGTAGTCCTGCCATTTAATCTTCAGAATAGATAGTAAACATCTCTGATGAAATCTTTCCAACAATCTGATGTGTCTACGATAGAGACACCAAGATTCGCTACTATATAGGAGTACTGAGAGAACCACCGCACTGTAAACCTTTATCTTGGTGTGATACTGTAGACCTCTAACATTCCAGACCAATTTCCTCAATCTTCGAAACGCAGCAAAAAGCATAATTCGTACTTATTTGTTAAAATAAAAGTTAAAATTTTGGACTCCTCTATATATGTGACGATTGATAAAATTTATGTTGTGTGGAGGAATATAGAATTCGGTGCAAACATTTTCGCCGCAAATCAAAGTTGTTGCAATATAAATATTTACGTCATGCTCTGTGGGTTTGTGATCAACACATTCATTCTGTGTGCGTTGGCTTTTAATTTTTCATCCAGAAAACGTAGTGAGAGCTAATTTTGGTTGCATGTAAATACATTTTCTGAATTTGGTGTCTTTTTAATTTTTTTTGTCCAATTAATTCAATATTTACAGTCTTTAGCAGACATTCGTAAAATAAAATTGAACAGAAATTTTCATCCAATTTTTCCTAACGTGTGGAAAGTTCTTTGTTGCCAATATTTGCAAAAATCTTAGAAGCCTGTGTTGTTGAAAAATTATTTTTTATGATAAAACAATTTATTCCCTGTGAACAGCATGGTTTTTACAAAGGTAGATCGGTTTTGACTAATATGGTGCCTTTTGTTCAATATTTAAGTGAGTGTGTTGATCTTCGGCAACAGGTCACTGCAGTATACACCGATTTCTCTAAAGCATTCGATAAAGTACATCATCCTACATTATTATGTAAACTAGAGAAGTTTGGAATAAGTGGTGATCTGTTGCGGTGGATTGAATCATACATTTTCAAACGTACTCAATTTGTTGTGGTAAATAATTTTAAGTCTCCTACAGTTCATGTCACATCAGGCGTGCCACAGGGTTCCCACTTGGGGCCACTGTTATTTTCCATTTTTATTAGTGACATCGGCACATGCTTCAAATATTCTAAAAATCTAATGTATGCTGACGACTTAAAGTTATTTAAATGTATCACTAAGAACGTACATTGTGTAGAACTTCAGGATGACTTAAACAGACTTGTTGATTTCTGTACTATTAATAAACTAACACTAAATCCAACAAAGTGCAAGGTTATAACATTCACAAAAAACTTGAATGTTATAAAATACAATTACAATTTAAATAATTTGCCACTGCAACCAGTATCAGAAATTAAGGACCTTGGAATCATCTTGGACTCTAAATTAATTTTTGATCAACACATCGACCTTATTGTCAAAAATCACTCCGAAACTTAGGATTTATCTTCAGAGTCACGAGCGAGTTTTCCAATCATCGAGCGCTTATCTATCTGTTTAACAGTTTAGTTAGAAGCACACTCGAATATGCTAGTCCGACTTGGAATCCGCGATATAATACATATATTGACAGAATAGAAAAAGTTCAAGAGAAATTTATCGACAAATTAAACTATAAGTTTAATAGACACCTGCATTTTCGCTCATACGAAGAAAATTTAGAATTCTACAAGATGCAAAGTCTGCGTGATAGAAGAACCGTCCATGATCTAGCTTTCTTATATAGAATATTAAATAATGAAATAGATTCTAGCAACTTAATTCCTTACTTTGGATTTAATTGTAACTCATATGTTTTGAGAAATCGTATGCTGTTACACAATCACCGCTACAACAGTAATCTGGGAATAAATTCACCAATTGCTAGAATATCTTCTTCTTTTAACAGAGTCAACACTGATCTGGACATTCTTTCCTGTTCACTACAATATTTTAAAAAACACTGTCTAGGCAACTGATTATATTTAACTTATATGTACATATATATGTATATATATATATATATATATTTTTTTTCTTCTGTAAGACATTTAATGTAACACATTTATTTTTTGTACTGTGTATTATCTACTTTACTTGTGTTGACCTGTAATTGGGGACGTCTATTAGGACGTTTCTGTTGGTTAACCGTCTTGAATAAATAAAAATAAATAAATAAATAAATGCTAATATATTTAATAATGTGCCACTATATTCTTAATTTTTGTTTTGATAGTTTAGTGCATTGTTCTTCAACGTTTTGCCCCCGCGGACCGGTGAAAATAGAATAAATATTTCGCAGACCGGTTTAAAGCTAAGACATAAATAAAACTGGTATATATAGTATTTTATTATTATATAGGTATATCTCAGTTATGTAATTACAATTTTTAGTGCGAAATCTGCTGATGCTTCTTTGATATACGTGGTTGCAGAGTTGTTTCTGAGAGACGAAGCGCTGCGTTAACATCCATTCGATTTCTCTGTTTCGTTTTTATAATTGACATGGCTGAAAAAATATTTTCACACAAATAGGAAGTCGAAAAAATGACTAATAATTTGATAGCTTTATAACTCAGATGGATATTCTTTTTCTAGCGATTTCCAAAATTAAGACAATGATTGCATTTTATATCTGGACACCAGAGTGACATCACAAGACAACTCGATCAGCTTTTCTTTTTCATGAGGATCAAGTACACATGACTTTATATCTTTCAAGAATGGATTATTAATCCAGAGGTTACCTTTACGAGGATCCTCATTTTCAGGGAAATAATTATTAAAATTTTCCGCTAATGCTCTTAAATGTTGACTTATTGTTAAATATGACATTCTGGTTGACATCAGCAGCAAAAATTCTTAACTTAAAAAAATTGGAAACATTTCTATATCTTCCTCTTATAAGCGACTATTCCAAAGAGCTAGCTTCTTCATAAGTATGAAAAATAACCGCGAGAGGCGTTGTATTGGTGCTAGTAAATATTAAATAAATCATCGTTCGGACAAAAGTTAGGTTCTGCGTCGAATAAAAAAATGTGCTATATACTCATGAATAGAAGTGTGCAACTACGTGATTCGATCGAAATATTTCACGGACCACGGGTTGAAGAACACTGGTCTAGTACCTACGAACCATATTTTACGTTGATACTGCACTTGATGATAATGGAATGACATTTGGTGTTTTTTATAAAAATTAAATCATTTTTATCCGCAGCACCTATTTGTGAATCAGGGCAGATTCAAAATAGTGGCGAGAATAACGCGCCAAGGACGATAAGGATAACTAATTTTTACGATAGAGCAAAATAGCTAAACACATATTTGTAGAATGGACCTTTAGCTACAATTTTCTGTGTCAATTGTGAATATCCGTCACATGGTTTACATGATATCGTTCATAATTCATTCTGTGACCCATAAAAGTTATTTCTGAAATTTCTAACGAATTTCGTATGAAATGGGTCAATTTCTATTAACTCAATGTCGTAGATTACGAATTTGTTATCAAAATTGCGAAATTTGTAATTTTGATCGATTTTTTTCCCAATTTCTAGACATGATGATACTCAGATCAATTCTGTAAAAAGTTACTGTGTAGTAACGTTACTACAAGATAAAATATTATAAAAGTATAATGACTTTCATTCATGATAGTAACTGACCTTGCTCATCGTGACAAATTTAGTTACTATGATCATAGTAACTGAGTTACAGAATTGGTCTGATACTCAACGACTGCAACTCTGCGTATATTAAAATTTTGTTTCGATTCTTCCCAAAGCTGTAGGGCATATATTTGGCTACAAGAATATATGCAAAAATTTTCTCTAAGGGGTCCCAAATGTAAGATAGTGGCCGAAAAGTGTAATGTCTCAACTTTTATTTCGACACCTTTTTTATCGCTTTCGGCCAAGTCGAACTTGTAATTACAAAAATTACTCTACTTACTGGACACTGCCTGCCCAGATTCGACTTAGGGCGAGAACCGTTTATAGGTTTACAGGTATTAAGTTACACTTCAGTTTAAATTTGGATACAAATTGAGCAATAATAACCCTCCATTAGACTAGTGTAATTTTTTAGCCAAGAAAAAATAATGGAGCACTAGAGGGTTAAGGACAAGATTCAACAAGAAATTGTTAAAATATGGCCAGAAATAAGCGGAAATGTTACGGTAAAATATGATTGAAGAAAGTCATATATGTGGTGCGGCCAAAGGCGGTGATTTGACCGTTTCATACTTATATGCCGGGAATTAATATAAATAAGATCGTTAATCTAAATAAACGATCAATAAAAAATAATTAATTAAAAGAGTTTTAAAGTTATTATTAAAAAGTTCTAAGTACAATAAAGTATAAGTATTAAAAAAACAAAATCAGTAAAAAATTCATTCTAAAATCTAGCTCAAAATATATACAGTGAATTTATTTTTTAATGCAACATGTACTGTCATTACCATGGATACAGTTTTTGACAGCAATATAAATCCTGTTCATTTTCATTTGCAACATAGAAAAAACCATATTTACTAGCAAAATCAAAATATTTTATTGAAAATACAAATAAAAAAAAAATAATAATAAATAAATAAATAACTAATAAAAACTTATAATAAATGTTCAAAAGTTTCTCCGTTTACTTGCACACAAAATGTTTATCGATCATAAAAATGATTCATAACATTCAGCAATTGCTCTTGAGGTATATTGTTGGATTCTTGAACAATTTTGTCTTGCAGTTCAGCAACATCCCTAAGACCTCCATTATATACTTTGGCCTTTAAATATCCCCAATAAAAAAAATCATTGGGTGCCAAATCCGGAGATCTCGCTGGCCAATTCATCGACTCTCCTCTTTCAATCCAGCTATTTGGGAAAGTTCTATGTAAATATTTTTTAACTATTCTAGAATAATGGACTTGTGCGCCATCATGTTGAAACCATACTTGTCCATTAATATTCAAGTTTCGTAACGCAGGTAATATTTGGTTTTGCAAAAGGGCTAGATATTTTACGGCATTAGAGTTACCGTCAATAAAAAAGGCTCTATAATATCGGTTCCTATTATCCCTGCCCAAACATTTAATTTTTGCGGCCTTTGAATTCGGGAAGAATGAAACAAATGTAATTTTTTCCACTCCAGTACCTAAAATTTTGTCTGTGTATTTCACCATTTAGAGTAAACGTTGCTTCGTCAGTAAATAAAATTCTTTGAAGCGTTGTTGGGTCGGAATTAATTTTTTCAAACATTTCAAAACAAAAATCCATACGTACTGCTGCATCCCTTTCTAACAATTCTTGATGATTTTGAAATTTGTACGATCGAAACTTTTCTTTTATTAAGAAGTTAAAAACAGATCCAATACTGACACCAACGGTTTGCGCAATTGATCTTAAAGTATTTTGATTGTTTTCTTCCACTTGTAATAATATTTCCAACTGCTTCTCTTCTGTAAGCACGTGGGATGTTGTTCTTTTTTTATTATATTTTGACTTAATACATCCTTCGCGATGAAATTTATTAACTAGTCTTGAAATTGTAGAGGGATTTTGTATTGGCCGATCTGGATAAGTTGCACTAAATACAGCAGAAACTTCTCTTAAACTCATTTGGGAGTTATACCAAGTTACCATCATTATTTTTTCTTCATCTGTATACATGTTGATTAATTTTTAAATCAGCAATGAGCAAAAGTATACACACTAATTGTCTATGTTGCAAATGAAAATTAACACGATTTATATTGCTGTCAAAAACTGTATCCATGGTAATGACATAGTACATTTTGCATTAAAAAATAAATTCACTGTAGATATTCCAGAAGTCATGGAGGTAGGACAACTAAATGAAGATAAGTAGAGTCAGTGTAAGATGTCGAATTAACAGGAAACTGCGAGCTGGTGCATTGTCGTGATGCACTATCCACGATTCATTTTTCCAAATTTCATGTCGCTTTTTCCTTAACAAGCTGTGACTGTTTCAATTATATTGTCAGTCAAATTGTTTTTCGACTGCCATTTGTATACTTACCCTTAAAATGTGACTTGAATAATTATATGTTTGTAATATTTAAAAAGCATTTTGTATGAAAAAAGAAAACAAATTTCTTTGCATAATTATAAGTCAGTAATATTTAAAAAGCATGATGTATGAGAAGAGAAAATAAATTTCTTTGTTGACAGCTTAAGTTTGTTTTTAATCTTGTACACAATATATTTTTTCCTCAAAGAAAATAATTTTCCAGACCGGAATTTTAAGAGGAAGGGTTGATTTATACTGTTCCTACTCTCTCCGCATTTCCTTCGTGGCGCTGGTATCGTACATCCGTTCGTTATTTTCTTTCTAAACATATAAATTTAGGTAATGTTATGCTGATTTTTCCTAGATAGTTGAAGGGAAAGTTAATATTTATATTTTAGTTTCATATGCATCAAAAAATCCGATTTAGAGAATAGTTATATGTGACCTATTAATGACCTATTAACGAAGTAAGTTTCTGCCATTTTCCGAAGCTGTTATGGGATTACTGCTCCGATTTCTTCCTCGTATTCTGCTAAGAGCGTAGGGTATTAAATAAATAAGTTACAAAAATTAAAATTGGATACAAAAAATGTAAATTAATCAGTCAAAAAGCTTTCTATTCTATTTCTATTATCTATATGTTCTATTCTCTATTAATTTTTCAGGTATTTATTGCTCAATTACAGTGATTGCCTTTGCCAATCTGGGAAGTTGCCGGCGAGCACTTACAAAATTTATTTAATAAGCGCTTATGTTATACTGACAAAATTATGTTATGAACGACTTTTGTTATTTATTATTAATTTTATTTATTTTTATTTTTTTTCATTAAATTTCGTATAATGTGTATTGTTATGGATCTCTTATAAACCAGGCTTTACTACGTGGAACACGGCAGCGTTTATTTGAGTAGTACCATGGCATAAAATTGAATTCCTTAATTTAATATATAAATTTGAAATCAATCTTCCCTTTTATCATTTTTTAATCTCATCTTTTCAATATTTCCACATTTTCTTAGATTATAAAATTCTTATCAATATTCTCAAAAAAATCACCTTGACTTTTATTAATAAAAAACTTGATCAATACGAGACAAAAGTTTTCTAAAGATTTTTCTTGAAAATTTTCTTGAAATTTTTTTTTCGAGGATATTAAAAAGTTACACTTTTAACCGAGAAGTTGAAAGTAGCACTTTTAGAGAATGTTATTCACAAAGAAAAGATACATTCTTGTGAGAATATAGTAAACCCAGGAGGGTATTAAAGTTTAATAAAATCAGGGGAAACTTTAAAAGGCTGTGTCCTAAACAAAAAACCCTTTGTCTTATACAAGATTTGGGAGTCAGGTAATGTTCCACAAAGAGTTCCGTTTGATTAAGCACAGCTTCGTGTATTTCAAACAAATTTCTTGCAAAATTATACCAATACAGACAATTTGGTATTACATTTTTAGTATTTTATAGATTAAACCAAGATTATTTTTATATTTTAAAACTAGGTGACGTGTGGTAAGGTTTTTGTTTTGTAAAGTTCATTTTTAGGGTTTTGTAGGTATGACCAAAAAACCCTTATACCGTCATTTTGTCGTCTGTCTGTCTGTCTGTCTGTCTGTCTGTCTGTCTGTCTGTCTGTCTGTCTCTCTGTTCGGTAAAAATTGTAGCCAAACGGCTAAACCTAGAGAGTTGAAATTTGGCATGCTTATTCAACTCTTTGACCCGCACATAAGAAAAATACTAAAACATCTAAAAAACATATTCCCCTAAAAATATAAACAAATATATGCTCATCGAAAAAAAAAAATATTTTTTTACAATTCTGTGTAGGATATCAAATGAAAGCCCTTGGTACGTGGATTAACGATCAAAATTTTATTTTTGCAAAATAAATTATTTTGAAGCGATTTTTGCCAAAATTGTGCAAAAAAAAATTTGTCCCACATCCTGTAGCCCAGATGGTTTAAACTAAAAATATGAAAAAATTCTCAGTAATGTACATTGGTGTGAACCGGAATAGTGCAACAGAAATTTTTGATCAGATTATGTTTTCGGAAAATAACGCATTTTTTGTGTTTTTAACTAAAATATGTAATATATTTAATCCGCTATTTAACATAGTAAACGAGTGAACCTTCGTAGTACAGTGGTAGCGTTGTCGCTTAATGACCTGTAACTACCGAAGAAACTAGTGTTCGAATCCCATCAATTTTTATTTTATTTATTTATTTTTTTTTGCATTTTTATTTAATTTAAATTATTTTGTCAAAATTCTAGTTATATTTTGGTAAATGCTGCATTTAATTTTTGAAAGCGTAAATTTAGTATCCAGTGGGAAGTATTGAAATTATAATTTAATTCTGTTTGAATGTATACGAAATCAGAGGGCGGGGCTAGTGATTTAAGCAACCAATGGAAACCATAGGCGCAATTTTCAAAATCTTAATGAAGCTTGCTATATAAAAAAAAATACTGCACATATTTAGAAACTTAAATAATGGTATTAGGCATTCGAATTAAAATTCATAAAAAAATATTTTTACAAATTTTTTTTGGCATCCCAAATAATCATCATACAGTTTGTCTAAATACCTGCGAAACCCTGAAATTTGTGAAAATTCACACTTCACATCAATTTTTTTAAGAAGACTGTCTATGAAGCTCTGACTATGAAGCTCTGTCTGTCTGTTTGTCTGGAAATGAAAATAAAAAAATTTTTTTTGTGGCTTTGAAAAAAAAATTTTATTTTTTTAAATTGTAACATAAGTGGTGTGTTTGGTAACAAAAGAGCTTTCTTGAATAAACTTACATTGAGGAACGAAAAGTAGTTTTTTAAAATTCGTTTCTTTTAACACGATTTTAGACAAAAATATGCCAAAAATGTTTTTGTCCCGCCCCTTTTTACCTAAGAACATTAAAATTAAAATAATAAATAAATTAATTTACATTGATCTGAGCCAGAAACGTACGAGAGGAATTTTTGATCAGATTTCGGTTTTGGAAAATATTACAGTTTTTGTGTTTTTGAAAAAACTACCTATTTATTTAATTCATTACTAAATTATGGCTAATAATGTTATCGAATTTTTGTATTTATGACTAAGATAGTGTATGTCTTTTATTGATATTAAAAATAAAAATTGTTAACAGATGAGAACGAATCGCCTTCTTAAGGAGCTTGCACTCATAAACTCGAACATTAGGCGTGCAAAAAAAAATCGGTAGGATTTTTTCATTTATATTTTCTAATGACGTAATATTCGCATATTATTTGTCTGTCCGTCTGTCTGTCTGTCTGTCTGTCTGTCGGGCTGTCTGTCGGTCCGTGTACACGTGCAAAGCAAATTCAGCTAAAAGGATTTTTATTAAACTTCATATTTAAGTTTTTGACATCAATGGTACGAGTTGTTCAATTTTTGGCAAAAGTCGGTTAACTATAAATGGAGTTTACTCGTGTTGGTTTTAAGATGTTTACGAATATTTCACAACAGAGAAATATTTCGATAAAATTTATTTAACAAAAGTTGCTATAAAAGCAATAACTGACAACTTTTATTTGAGACATTTTTTGATAAAGCAGCATAAATTAAACAAGTACTTTATGATGGCTATTGGTCCTGTGGTGGCCACAGCTGACTTTTTAGATATTGCAAGCTAAAAATAAATGTAAAATCTATTGATCGTAATGAATCAAAGTGCATTTTTTGTGAAGTTGGAGTCTGTAATTCTACCCTAGAAATACCATTAGGTTTTTTATCCAGGAAAAAGCGACAATGTCAAAAGTTCGTTACCGATTACCGTCAATATTGCTGTAATCACTCATTATAAATCACACATTGACACAGTACTGTTTTTTTAATCATTTTTTAAAAACACTGAAAGCTTTTCGTTCGAAAGAGTTTAAAAGTAAACGCTGACAAAATACGGCATATAAACGTGTATCGGTTGTTATTTGGTTACTAAATTCATATTTTGATCTCGCTGCTCTGACCGTTTGTACCTAGTTAAATATTAAAACGCAATTTGAATTTTCACAACGAACCACAACGGGATTGTATACGCTATTTTATGGAAGTTAAAACCATAAGCGGCGATTTTTTAGTCTTAATTGGGACCGAGAAAAAATGTGTTCTATAGCTCGTTTAAATTAATAGAGAACAGCGTTTCTCAAACAATGGTTCAGACAAGAAATACCACACTATGCTAATGCATAAAATGAAAATATGTTTGTATGTTCTATCTTAAGCCTTGTGAGTGCTATTTGCTATTACACAACACGCAAATATATATTACAAAAAACACCACCCGAAATATGTGATACATGCAATCGTAAATATATAATTAGCAAGTGTGTGTTTGTGATCTGGGTAACATTGTGACGTTATTTTTTCCTAAGGTTCTCGTGACTGGCTAACTAGGGACTCTTGAGGTCTCTTGATTGACAGGTATTTTGCAGATTTATTCTCTAACAGTCGTATTTATAGTCAGCGTGTAAAAGTCGTGGTTGTTATGTACACTTCCACGCATCAAATACGCGTGGATCATAATGGTATTTATATTAGTATTTACACGTCCGTGCAATACTTAGCAACGTGCATTCAAATTTTATGTCACAACATCGCAAATTATAAATTTCTGGTATAATCTCAGCAAGCCAGTATCGTTTGTTTTTGTGATATTATTCTTATGTCATAATAATTGGCGACGTTGTACCGTTCTTCCTGTGGGGTAGCAGGATTTAGTACAGAGTTAACTTATAGTTAGCAGCAGCATATCGGCCATCCCCAATTAGAATGCCATTAATCGCGCCACTTTGAAAATCCCTGAAAAGGGTACTCGCCTCCCAAATTCTTGAATCATGGGCGCTTGATCGCCACCTAGCGTTTATATCCATGATCTGACAGTTAGCATCACATATTACCTGAACGTTCAGGGAAAAATATCCTTTCCGGTTGATGTATATTGCTGGATTAGGACCTCCAGGATTTTTTATTTTTAAGTGTGTACAGTCGATATCGCCCACGATTCCTGGCATTCCCGCAACCCTGTGGAACTCTTCTTTTTTTCTTAGCAATTCATATGCTGTATTTGGGAATTTAACAAATTTGTTTAAATGTCCCGCTAAAGCACAAACAGCTTTTTTAGGGTTTTGTAGGTATGACCAAAAAACCCTTATACCGTCATTTTGTCGTCTGTCTGTCTGTCTGTCTGTCTGTCTGTCTGTCTGTCTGTTTGTCTGTCTGTCTGTCTGTTCAGTAAAAATTGTAGCCAAACGGCTAAACCTAGAGAGTTGAAAATTGGCATGCTTGTACAACTTTTTGACCCGCACATAGGAAAAATACTAAAACATCTAAAAAACATATCCCCCTAAAAATATAACCAAATATGTGCTCATCGAAAAAAAAAATATTTTTTTAAAATTCTGAGTAGGGTATCAAATGAAAGCCCTTAGTACGTGGATTAACGATCAAAATTTTATTTTTGCAAAATAAATTATTTTGAGGCGATTTTTGACAAAATTGTGCAAACAAATTTTTGTCCCACACCCTGTAGCCCAGATGGTTTAAACTAAAAATGTGAAAAAATTCTAAGTAATGTATATTGGTGTGAACCGGAATAGTACAACAGGAATTTTTGATCAGATTATGTTTTCGGAAAATAACGCATTTTTTGTGTTTTTTGGTTGACGATGCATACATGTTATACTCTTATAACACACTAAGTTGTTAAGCGTTTGGTGGTCTAGTGGCTCAGTTGCGCGACAACTACACAGGATCGTTATTCACTACACAAGTTCGTTCCTGGCTTGTGGAGTCAGTTTTATTTTTTGTTTTTTTTTTTTCATATTTATTTTGTTTAAATTAATTTGTTAAAATTCTAGTTATATTTTAGCACATTTTGAATTTAATTTTCAAGAGCGTAAATTTAATAACCAATTGGAATTATATTTTCATTCTATGTGTCATTTATACGAAGCCAGAGGGGCGGAGCGTATGATTTAAGACAACCAATGAAAGCCATAGGCCCAATTTTCAAAATATTAATGAACCTTGTTATATAAAAAAAATACTGCACTTATTTAGAAACCTAAATAATGATATTATGTATTCGAATTAAAATTAACAAAAAAATATTTTAACATAAAATTTGTTTTTAAAGCTCTGAGATTAACAGACGATAAATTATTTTAAAAAGATCGTTCATTTTGCCGTGGTTACTACAAAGCAAAATTTGTCCTACACACTCAGCATGCCGCCTTCACTTATTATATACCTGCGAAACCCTGCAATGTGTGAAAATTCACACTTCACATCAATTTTTCATTATTATCGACCTGGTGAATTGAGAAAAACCATGTAAATCAGAAATGTCTTATTGATATGCCCCTTTCGCTAAATAACGAATAGTTGCTAAAACTTGCCCTTCAACAGATATCGGTAACCCTTTCATATTATTAATAGCCACCAAATCAATTTTTACCAATTGAACAACTTTTCGTGCGCTATACTCATTCATATATTTTTCGAAATTCTAAATCATTATATTTATAAAGTGGATTAATCCGATTTCTATACACCTTTTCTTACCTTGCATTGCGTCGGCCGATTCTCCTAATATTTTGGACATCTTCCATCCTCTAATGCAGGGGTCGGCAACTTTTTTGTCAATAAGGGCGCAATATAAATTCAAATGTTATTGCAATGAACAATATTTTGCAGATTTATTCTCTAAGAATCTACAAATATAATTATATATAGACAGGACCGGATTTACATAAAGCGAGGCCCTAGGCTACTCAAATTTTCAGACCCCTTCAATAAACACCTCTTTTTACCGACCGCCAACATATATAAGGGAGGTATTTATCTTCCTTCGTATCACTTATAATGTAACAGTTAGCCATGCTTAAGGGACTATTACCGGTTAGAAAGGCAAAAAATGACCTATAATTAAATATTTTTTTTCTCGTTTCCTTTATTATAGAACGTTGTGCAACTTTTTTTATTTTATTAATATTATATTCAAGATTATAAAAATTTTTTTTTTTTTTTCAATACCTAGATAATTATATAGATGGCGCCAAAGTTCGGTAACAAAAAATTATGATGCTCCATGGCCCGGGGTTAATCTCGAAATTGACAAGTTTGAAACAAAAAATTCAAAAATAATTTTAAAGATGAAGGTGTCTTACATCGTAATTTACCACCTATTATAAAAAAAAGGGTGTAAAAACAAAATGGCGGATAGGTGAAAATTTTTTTCTAAAAATCATGTTTTTTTCTTTCCCTTTTACCCTTATCAATTTTTTTTTCTTCAAATTTTTTTGCAATTTTCTGGTAAATTACGGTAGATGACATCAAAATGAACAAAATTCACTAAAATTTAAAAATATCCGTTGTGTAGTTATGGAGAATAAGTCTGGGCCGATTGAAAAAACACCATTTCGAGAAAACACTTTTAAAGTTTTTTTTAATATTTGTATTGTAATATTTAAAAAAAAATTAAGTTTCAGCACTTACAATTGGTTAATCAGCAATCTCTGGTCCATATAAAAGTACTCCCGAATCAATCATTTGTTGCTGTTCCTCTTGCTGAGCAGTTTGCTTTGCCAAGCGAGCTTCTTTCGACGCCGCTGTACTCGCTTTATTGGCCATCTCAATGCGTTCCTCATCTTTTTTTTTAACATAATCATACGCAGAGTGTCCAATTATGCATCCCATTACCTCCAATATTTTCAAGAGGGACGTTCTACCTTCATTAAATATTGCTAATGAAATATTAGCAGCCAACTCAGTAACTTCTCTTCCCACAAACGTATGTGTGGGAACAATAGCCCAAAGTGTTTTGTTGTAACACTCATTATTATTTTGGGTATTTTTTCCCAAACATCGTTTCAGCAACTCTTCATCTGTTAGTTTTTCAAAAATCGGTTTAATATAATCTTGGACCTCCGAAAAAGCGCATGCGCTAAAATTGCCACCAATTTTTTATTTTTTTGAATTTCGTTATAAAAATTTAGGATATGATTTCTGAAGGTATATGGAATCAAAAAATGTAAAAAAAAAACGATTTTTTGAAAATTATAACCGGTAATAGTCCCTTAAACAGTTCTCAAAAACACCCTGTATTTGCAAAATGTAAAATAATCACAGTCCAATAATTTTGTGAAGAAAATCACATAATTTATTATTTGAAATGACAATTCAGTTACGACATCTCTAGTGTGTTTGGAACTGTTGATAAATTAATTATCTTTTTGGGATCAAGTTCAGTGGTTAAAAATAAATGAGTTATATTTAGTGGCAGACATAAGTGGTGAATGGTATGGTATGACACAGTAGCACAATGACATACGTATGCACTCGTGAGTTAATATAAAAGCCTCTTGTGCCACTCAGCCAATAATGATAAACTGCATTAACGTCAACTTATTATTGTTAAATTGTTACGAATGGTTAAGCATGTTATCACGTGTTGCATATCTATGCACTACTTAGTTAAATGAAAACTTGTATTAAATATACCAATGATGTTCTTTTTTAGCATCATTGTTTCGTAAAAATACATAGCATTTGTCAAAACTGTCGAAACCACATATCGACTTAAACCAGCATAACGGGTTTGTTCTATAACTATAGTCCATTCAATTGTGAAAATGCAGTACAGGGTAAATGAAGTAGTTCTTTTTCATACTCTCTAATGCGGTGTTTCCCAACGTGGCTCCCAAGCCCCACAAGGGGACAATTTCACTGTCCAGGGGGGCAATTCTACCTAAGTCTTGTTTTCTGAACAAGTTGTAATTAGGCTTCATTTAGGGAATAAATCCATTTTTACCGATCGCCAACATATATAAGGGAGGTATTGTGATCATACCGATTTTGAAATTTCGAGATTTCGATGGATCTCTACGAATTGAGGTCCCTACATAACGTTTTGACTATTTTTAGCATGATGTCTGTCGGTCTTGAGAGACAGGTCATGACAGACCATCTGTCTGTCCGTCTGTCTGTCTGTCTGTCTGTCCGTCTGTCCGTCTGTGTACACGTGCAGACGTTATAACGTTTTGACTGATTTTTTAATATAAAAAAATATGTATATGTTACATAGGGGGGCATTTTTGAAAAAACTTTAGAAAAACTTTGGTGGGGCATGGTAAAAAAATCAGCTGTGGCCACCACAGGACCGATCGCCATCATAAAGTACTTGTATAAAATACTTTCTAGCAGCAGAGTAGAAATAACTTGACCTAATATTTTCTAACAGAGATATTATTTATCTTGACCATGGAAACGGTACTTATAAGTATGAAAAAATTGAGACTTCGATAAGGATGAAAAAATTTCGAAAAATGTTACATACATTTTTAGAAATTTTTCGTTTTATCAAAAAACGTCTCAAATAAAAGTTATTAATTATTGCATTATAACAACTTTTGTTAAATGATTTTTTTTCGAAATATTTTTCTGTTGCTAAATATTCGCAAAAATCTTAAAATCGAAACGAGTAAACTCCCATTTCTACTCAACCGATTTTTACCAAAAGTTCAACTCGTGCCAGTGATGGCAGAAGCTTAAATATAAAGTTTCATAAAAATCCTTTTGCCCGAATTTGCTCTGCACGTGTACAGAGACAGACAGACGGACGGACAGACGGACAGGTGGAGAGACGGACAGACGGACGGACGGACAGACGGACAGGCGGACAGACGGACAGACGGACGGACGGACGGACAGACACACCGACAGACATCATGCTAGAAATAGTCAAAACGTTATGTAGGGACATCAATTCGTAGAGATCCATCGAAATCTCGAAATGTCAAAATCGGTATGATCGCAATACCTCCCTTATATATGTTGGCGGTCGGTAAAAATTGATGATTTTCATTTCAGGGTTTCGCAGGTAAGTGAATGATGATTATTTGGGATCGGAAACAAATTTAATGTTAATTTTTTTTTTTTTTTTTGTTAATTTTAAGTCGTATACCTAATAGCATTATTTAAGTTTCTAATTATGTACAGTATTTTATATATATATATATATATATGTATTACATAAGTTATTAAATATTTTACATGGTCAAGCAAAAAACACAAAAAAATGCGTTATTTTCCGAAAACATAATCTGATTAAAAATTTCTGTTGTACTATTCCAGTTCACACAATGTTCATAGATTTTTTTCAGATTTTTAGTTTAAACCATCTGAGCTACAGGGTGTGGGAAAAAAATTTTTTTGCACAATTTTGGCGAAAATAGCGTCAAAATAATTTATTTTGCAAAAATAAAATTTTGATCGTTAATCCACGTATTAAGGGCTTTAATTTTATACCCTACTCAGAAGAATGGTGCAGGAGAATGGTGTTATCAATCTAATTTAAAAATAAATAAATTTCATGACAATCTAGATGACTTTTTCTCATCATATTGTATTATGTGTTTAGATATTATAAAGAAATATTTTATTATTTTTAGTGTGCCCTCATAAATTCTACCACTAGGGACCTCCAGCGGACTTAATCTGCCCCTGAATATAGCAAATAGAAATCAGCTAACGGAATATTTAACAAAAAACCTGGCAATATCTGGTACTTAACAAAGCAAGATAACATGATTTGTGTGAATCCATAACTCAATTAGACTAATATTGTATCAGAAGTAAAGGATAAACCAATAAATAAACTTAGTTGTTTAGTATTTTATTCCCTACATATCCCAAATCTTCTAATTTTCTCAACAAAATAATGAAACAATTTCTGCAATTTTCTATTATCGAGAAGATATGAGACATTTCTTTCGTTGGAAGTAATGAATAGAGTTTGATTAGCTACCGTTCGGCCATTAATCCGACATGCCATTTCTCAAGAGCGAGAACAGCTGAGATATTTGATTCCAAGGGTCGGAGATTGGAAAGTCGCAGATATCTCAGTCTCAGAGCTGTTTCACGTTTCGATCCAGTCTCCCGGGCCAAATTTTATCCGAACAACATACATCAATTGAAAAATAAAACCCTGTTGCCAAACTTACAATATTACCAAATGTCTTCAATATTTTATATTCTTAAAGGGAAACTCTGGTAATACCTTATTTTATTTAAAACGTATTTATAAATAAATTAAAACATAAAGCGAAATCCAAACTTTATTTAAAATGTCACTTCTCTCTAGAAACACGTTAAAGCTCTACAAAAATACAGAGTATACAGAGTATTCCCTTGTAAATTAGTTTCAAATTTTGCTTTAAAAATCGTGGTTTTTTATTTGGTGTTTTTAATTTATATACAAGATGTCTCAAAAGAAATTTTATATTTATTTAGCTTACTGCGTGAGCGCAACGTATCCGAGGGGCGCGGGGGTTATGTCAATCGATAGCCTGGCTCTTGGGAATTGAGTCGCTATGGAGCGTTTCTCGGGAGCAGACCGCGCATTATTCGTGCGAGAGTTTTACAAAAACGGTGATTCGGCGACTGTAGCGCGTAGAAAATTCTGCAGTATTCGAGGTTTTCGCCACTTAAATGATGCGCCAAGCATTCCTCTCATTCGACATTGGGTTAAAAAGTTTGAAGAGACTGGTACAACGCTGGATAAATCAAAATCCGGGCGACCTAGGTCATCAAGAACGGTAGAAAATGTGGAGAATGTTAATCAAGAAATCAGTCTGTTCGTGACGACCCGAACTTTTCAATCCGGAAGCGCGCAAGTGCTTTAAATGTGCATAGATCATCATTACATCGCATTATGCACAAAGACCTAAAGCTGCACCCCTACAAAATTCAATTGGTGCAAGAATTAAAGCCCCAAGATGCCAGTCAGAGGCTTAATTTCGTAAATCAGGTGATTGAGCGATTTTCAACGTTTACCAACATTTTGTTTTCGGATGAAGCTCATTTTCATTTTAATGGCCACGTAAATAAGGGTTATCTTAAATCTAAAGTTTACGCCAATAAACCGATTTCACTGGCGCATTTGAAAGAAAATATCCGTCACGAAATGGCAGCCATCCCTGAGTCCACCTGCCGAGACGTCATAAGTAATTTTACTGTTCGATTAAATGAGTGCCGAGAACGCGAGGGTCTACATTTAGACGATATTATTTTTAAGAAATAAATCCCCAAAAAGTGTATTTTAATAATTAATAAACATTTTTTCTATATACGGCTTACTTTTTTTTTAATCGATCCACTAAATATAAAATTTCTTTTGAGACACCTTGTATATGAGGGCTACCTTTTAAGGTTTCACAAAATCTAAGAAAGAAAAAAATTTTTTTGAGCAAACTGTTTTATTTCTTTTCAAAATATGAACCTTTAAGATTTATACACTTTTACATGCGTTCAAACCAATTCTCGAAACATTTTTTCCACTCTGAAGTTGGTATATCAAAAACATAGTTTTTGAAGGCTTCAACAGCTTTTTGATTTGATGAAAATCGCTGTCCACGCATTTTTTGTTTGATATTGGGGAACAAAAAATTTCGTTAGGGGATAAATCAGGTGAATACGGGCAATGAGGCAATTTTTCTCCTTCAAATAATCAATTGTTTGACGAGCTGTGTGGAAGCTGGCATTATCATGATGAAGAATGATGCGACGTTTTTGGTAGTTTTTCCGGATTTTGTTGATGACTTCTGACAAACAAATTGTTGTATTCCATTCAGCATTAACTGTTCTCCTATCCTCTAGGAATGGTTGCGACTCCAGTTCAACCGAAGAAACAAGCGATCATTTTTTTGGAAGTGCTTCGTAAACGAACAACTTTTGTGGGTTTCTGTTCATCTTGGACAACCCAAACAGTGGATTATTGCTTAGTTTCCGGTTCATATGAATAAATCCAAATTTCGTAAACTGTAACGATATTGTATACGGATTTTGCAGTGCCTAGGTTGAATTTTTACCGACCGGCAACATATATAAGGGACGTATTGTTATCATACCGATTTTGACATTTCGAGATTTCGATGGATCTCCACGAATTGAGGTCCCTACATATCGTTTTGACTATTTTTAGCATGATGGCTGTTTGTCTGTCTGTCTGTCGGTCTGTCTGTCGGTCCGTGTACACGTGTAGAGCAAATTCGGGCAAATTCAATGGCACGAGTTGATCAACTTTTGGTAAAAATCGGTTAACTAGAAATGGGAGTTTACTCCTGACGGTTTTCAGATTTTTGCGAATATTTCACAACAGAGCACAATATTTGCTATAAAAGCCAGAACTAACAACTTTTATTTGAGACATTTTTTGATAAAGCAGCATAAATTAAACAAATACTTTGTGATGGCGGTCGGTCCTGTGGTGGCCACAGCTGATTTTTTAGTATTCCTTTACACAAATCAACACGAGCTATTTTTAAAGCTTCGGTTGGAAACGGATCTTTTTCACAGCTTAATGTTCATGCAAAATCGAATGTATTGCAGTCTGCGATATGCCCAAGGATGCCTCTATCTCACAGTAAGTCACATGCCGATCTTCTTCAATCATTTTCGCACAGCATCGATGTTTTTTTGAATCACAACCGATTTTGGTTGACCTTCACGAGATTCATCACTGACGGACGCACGACCACGACGTAATTCTGCAAACTAATTGTAAACAATCTTTTCTTATGGTGCTTCATTACCAAAAGTTGAGCAAAACGATTCTATGCATTGTTGTTGAGTTAGGCCTTCACTAAAATCGTAAAAAATCATCCAACGAAAACCTTCACTAGTAATATCCATTATTATTAACGCTCACTGTCAACACTACTCGGTCAATATTAAGTTGCCACTGATTTTACAATAACAAATTTTACGTATATAGTAATGACACATTTAAATATTGCCATCTAGTGGTCGTATGTGAAAACATAAAAGGTAACCCTCGTATCTACCCTGGTTGAGAATCCCAGAGCCAATATAACAATTCTGACCTTTATCTACGCCACTGATTATAATTATGTTCTTTCCGTAATATTTTGTGTGTTTTAATTAATTTCAGTGTTTCAAAACACCATTAAAAATATACCAGCCTTAACTTATATTGTAACATTTCCATTTTCTTAATAGAATTTTAAGTTACCCTTTTAAGTGTTTCAGTATTTCTTCCCTTTTATTTCTTTCTTACTTTCCATTAGTATACAATTTTAATGCCTTAAATGCTTCGTAATGCGAAAATTTCCGATTTCTATTTCTGTTCTTCGATTATTGCCAACAATTTCTTCGCAAACAGGAACACATTAACGACTAAACAAACTTATTATCAGTTAAGGTAAAGTTATTGACTTTACTGGTAAATATTTTAGTTAGAGATTCGGAATCCTTATAAAAGTTAGTTATTTAACGCCGACAACACCATCTGTTGTTAGAAGTTACGTTAATAATATGTCATTAATTTTACATGCTAATTAACGTAATGAATATGTTTTAAACAGTAATTTTATAGATATTTCTAAATAAAATACGTGTTATTTATGATACTATGTTAAATAATTATAAACCTACAATTGATTTATAATAATAATCATTCAAAGCACTTAAACTATAGATATTTCAAACGTTTAAGCGGAACTAGAATTTGAAATATAGTATTTTTTACCAACCGCTAACATATATAAGGGAGGTATTCGGCCCAATTCTGTAAGCAAGTTACTACGAAAAAGTTACAATAAAAGTTGCTAAATACAAGGTCAGTAACTTTTTTAGCAACTTTCACGAAATCCGTATTCTGTAAGAAAAAAGTTACTATGAAATTAGTAACTAGTTGCTAAGATAGTTATTATGGATAACAACTAACAGAAAGCAGTTGCTACACTTAGTAACTTCAAAATAACTTGTTAAATTCGTAAAAAAATCGCAAATTTTCTGTTGAATGCAATATAATGAATCATTTCAAGAATTTGACAATGAAGAGCAACATAGAGACAATACTTATAGAAGGATTTTTATTTTATTTTCTGTATAGCACATAAGGGAAATATAAGTCATAAGCAATACGTTGTGTAAATAATTTTATTTAATATACTTTTAGAACATAGTTTTTAGACAATTACATTACCAGTCAATTGTAATTCTTCGAGTTCTCTATTTGACTCTAGTTCAATTTCTATTTTTCTTTTTTTTTTGTTTATTTACATTTGTTTTATAATATTATAACAGTACAATATTTTTTAAATGTATTACCTACGAGTCAAAGGCAGGCGCGCACACAAGGGGGTGGTCGACGAGCTCTGAACTCTCCTCCCAGGAATTGAAAAATTATATACTTATTTATTAAAACCCAAGCGATTGAAAATAAAAATCTTTGTTATTAATAAAAATTAAATTATATTCAAAATTAAATTAATATATAAGTCCATAAAAACACAACAATACATTTGTATTATTTTACAGATATTTTTTTCGAAATTGACTGTTCAATGGCTATCCGAACTTTTTTAACTATATTCCACCTAATTCATTTAAATTTAGACTATAACTTGCACCACCACATAGAGAACAATAACCTCACAGCACATTACCACAGCACCACCACTTTTTCCTGTCAATTATTTTTTTAACTCATGTATCACCGACCATGATCGGATTATTTTCCAGGAAATTCAACAGAATTTCCATCTGTTTGAAATTCTTTTTCTGATTTCGTTTATAAAACATTTTTTGTTTAACCTCCGAAACTCACATGTCAAACTCAAGTGAAAACGAATACCTCGCCTGCGCAGAACGTAATCTACTTCTAGCTTCATGGTTCTTTGTAGCAACGTTACTAAAGGTAACTTGTTATAAGAACGTTGCTTGTGCTTATGCTTGGAGAATATCAATTGTTTGGCGATGTTACTATAAAAGTTATTTCGTAGCAACGTTACTCAGTAGCAACTGACGTAGTAACTTTTTATAGAATCGGGCCGATTGTGGTCACACCGATTTTGACATTTCGAGATTTCGATGGATCTCCAGGAATTGAGGTCCCTATATAACGTTTTGACTATTTTTAGCATGATGTCTGTCGGCTGTCTGTCTGTCTGCCGGTCTGTCTGTCGCTCCGTGTACACGTGCAGAGCAAATTCGGCTAAAAGGATTTTTATGAAACTTCATATTTAAGCTTTTGACATCACTGGCATGAGTTGATCAACTTTTGGTAAAAATTGGTTAACTAGAAATGGGAGATTACTCGTGTAGGTAGACACCAGAGAAATATTTCGAAAAAAATTATTTAACAAAAGTTGCTATAAAGCAGCATTTTTCGATAAAGCATCATTAATTAAACAAGTACTTTGTGATGGCGGTCGGTCCTGTGGTGGCCACAGCTGATTTTTATTTATTAAATCGAACTTTTGGTCGTTTTTTGTAAGCTTTGTTAATCATACTCACATTGCAAATTCTAGGTTCAATTGACTGGCATTATAAAATGTCAATATCATTATACTGTGGATATCGTTTATAACGACGTTGAAGGAACCATTGAAATTCGGTCGTTATAACCGTGAGTCGCTATATCCAATCACTATAAATACAATGTTGAAAAATATCTATGTACATTTTATTGTACATTTGCATGAGTGCAAGAAGCTTTAAGGGTGCGCACAACCGTACAGTTTCCTATACAAGACTAACAACCTGAAATAAAATTAGTAACAATCTATACATCAAAATTTTCAGCGAATTTTTATCTATCTAATAGAATATTTTTAATTGTAAAAAGAACTGTCATGTAATTGTAAATAAACAAATTACGTTATAGACGCCATCTTGTAAACCATTCGACGCATATTTGTGTACCATGCGGCAAATTGTAGCTAATGCTCCATTCTAGAAATATGTTTGGAGATAATTTGTTCTATTGTGAAAATTACTTATAGTTATTGTACTTGGTAATCTACTTTTGCCGCCAACTCGTTTCTGCCGTGGTTTTTAATATAGATGCTGCGGATAAAAATGATTTATTTTTTGTAAAGAATACTTATACCAAGTGGTATTTCATTATTATCAAGTATAATATTTTTCGACGAAGGCTCTATACTATAAACAATCATGTCGAAAATTTTTTGTCGTATTATTTGAATATTTCTACACAAAAATATATAAATATAAAAAATATTTGAAACACACAAATATATTTAAAAAATTACAGAACATTGTTGTGTGATACCTATTATTAAGTTATTGTGCAGTAACATTTTTACAATAATTTTTTCTACAATCAAAAATATCCTATTAGATAGATAAAAATTCTGTGCAAAATTTGATGTATAGATTGTCACTAATTTTATTTCAGATTGTTAGTTTTGTATAAGAAACTAATAATCTCTGGGGGTTGTACGTAGCGTTAAGCAACAAAAACAATATTTAAATGTTACAAAACATAAAAAAAATCCAACTTATTTTACAAATAACTTAACACTTACATAATTTTACATACGTATGTATGTATACATATTTAAATTTTAACAAAAAAATCTGTCATTTTGGTTTGTTTTCGTGATTTTTGGTTTACTAAACCGTTTTTTTTTCAATATATTTTTCCATATGTAGCAATGCAAAATCTGCTTTAGACTCTTTTAAGTTTTGATTAAATGTGAAAAAATGTTGAATTTTTTCAATTGGTGAAAATTAATCCTTTATAGGTGTTTGGAACTCGGTTGTTTCTTCTATTTCCACTTCGTCGTTGTTTATTTCTAACTCCAAATACGAATCTGACTCAGCTTAAATTTCATATTCCGTAATATCCTCTTCCGTTTCGATTTCTTCATCAATATTTGAAAATTTTACAATAATGCTTTTCGTTTCACCATACAGACGTCGATGACGTAACTTCAATTCGTAGTTAACCACTAAATGAATATGTTTATCTGTCGCGTTTCACCTTGCTTTTTCAAAAATCGGTTTTTCGCGTTAGGCAGTAGTGATACGTCATTATAAAAGATATTTTGAGCCAAATTTCAAACCATTTTTGTCGTTATATTAATTTCGTCGTAATATCCGATATCGTTATAAGCCATAAGTCTCTAAGCGGGTATTTTTATGTACCCACCCAAAAGGGGCAAAAATGTTCTTTTCAAGTTCAGCAAAATATATGCACAAGTCAGTATACATTGTGAAATATTGGATGAAACGTTATAAAATTAATAAAAATGTTGACGATTTACCTAACCGTGGATTTAAAAAAAGCCTACTAAAAAACAAGATAAAGTGATTTTTAACGTTTTTAAAAATAATCCTATGTTATCTTTACGTAAATATCAGGCAATTATGTTAAAAAAGAACATTAAGTTTAGTCTAATGACCCTGAGAAGTCGTTTAATTGTAAATGGTATTAAATTCAGGAGCACCAAACAAAACCATTGTTATCGGTGAAACATATCGCAAAACGACTCGCTTGGGCCAGGAAAAATTTAGACCGCGATTGGAATGATGTGGTTTTCTCTGATGAATCTAGTTACATGAAGTATAAGCTTCGAACAATAAACGTTTAAAATTTGAAACAGCTAACTCCTCAAATATGGCAGATATGGATATCACTGCCAAAGTATGCCGAAAAGCTGGTAGAAAGTGTACCGAAAAGATGCTAATAATTGATAGTAATAGTGATTGAACCAATTATTAAGTAGTAGCGAAATAATATTTACAGTAATTTTTTAAATTAACACAAGGAAGTCTTATTATACAGACTATATAAATAGGATCTGGAAAGAAGTAACGAACATTCGTTGACCAGTAATCAAACAACAGTACCCGAAAAGAAGATAAAGAGCATCCTAACAAAATTTTGTCCTCTATCATAAAAGACGTCCGTAGTTATAATATAGTGCAAGTAGGTTATTTTTTCCAGCAAGATTCCGTATATAGTTCAGTTTCTTTTAGTACTGGTGGAAGTAAACGTCTAGTAAAACGATTCAATAAAACTTTAATGTATTTATAAATTCTTCCTTAAAGGATCTAAGATAAATGTAGCAGATATAAGACATAAACTGCCCGGTTGGGTAAATCATACATTATGTAATATGGTACTCCATATGAAACATTCATATGCTTCGACTAATTCCTTGATACCTTCAATGTTTTATTGCCACCAGAGGCGGTACTAGTTGATTATCTAAAGAAGGCACCGTCAGGTACAAATATAGAACTAACCGGTATTCCACTTGTATTGAATATTTTATCTTAGACGACTGTGATTTAAAGGTAAATACATGGATAGCTAATGAATCCCACAACCCAAAAATTTGGGGAATATCAATAACAGAACCCAAGAAACGACGTAACCCAGGAAAGCCAAAAAGGCGTTATACGAGGGACATTCAATAATTAAAGAGACAAATTGATGTAGAAAAAAAAATGTTTGTAGGAGGAGTTTGGTACTTTCATGACATTAGGTTGGCATCACTGGGATGAGCTGAGAACACCTGACGGAAAAAAATTGGTTTGTTTATAACCTCAAAATTGCATTTAACGATGGCGTGTACGCTTGAAGTTTCCACATTAGTTGCGGTATTGGCTTTCTGAAGGTGAAAAACCAGCTAAAATCTTTCCTCGAATGATTTTACAGTATGATGAAAATTGTATGAATCGCGGAAATTTTTATAAGTGGGTAAAACAGTTACTGACGACAACGTCCTGGCCGGCTAGTTGAAGTGTCAACTCCTTCGCTTGAAACCCGCATTGATGACATTATTCGTGAAGACCGACGTAATTCTGTTGAAGATATAGCAAAAAACTTGCAGTAAGTGTCGGCACAGTTCATCACGTTATCAATGACAAGTTCAAGTACAGCAAAACAAGTGCAAGGTGGGTCCTGAAACAGTTAACGCAACAAAACAAGGAAACAAGACTCAAAGTTTTTACAGACTTGAAAGAAGGCTATGAAAGGGAAGGTGACCCTTTTCTAAACAAGATTTTAACGTGTGATGAAACTTGGGATCACCACTTTGAACCAGAATCCAAAAGACAAAGCATGGAATGGAAGCACACCAGCTCACCTGTCCGAAAGAAATTCAGAACGCAAGCATCAGCGGGAAAAGTCATGTTGACTTTCTTTTGGGATACCCGAAGTGTCGTCTTTTGTGATTATTTGGAAGATCAGCGTACAATAAACAGTGCCTACTACTCAGATATGCTGATGAACAAAGTAAAGCCAGAAATGAGAGAAAAACATCACGGATCTCAAAGAAAAGGCGTGATATTGCTCTACGACAATTCTCGCCCTCATATCGCCAAGCTGGCCCAAGAAACCATTGACAAAATGGGTTGGGAGATACTACCTCTTCCTCCCTACAGTGCAGATTTGACTCCCTCTGATTTTCACTTGTTTGGTGCACTCAAGGAGGCATTACGTGGAAAAAAGTTCAGCGACAACGAGGAAGTCAAAGAATTTGTGGGAAACTGGCCCAAACAACAAGATAAAGATTTCTTTGCATCAGATATAAAAAAACTAGTTCATCATTGGGACAAGTGTATTAATATTCGTAGGGATTATGTTAAGAAGTAGTAAAAGTCTCATTTCGTAAAACTTCACAGTTTTTTTCTACATCAATTTGTCTCTTTAATTATTGAATGTCCCTTGTATAATACCCCAAATCTTTGCCGGATCCAACATCCACTACATTTATTAATGGATAGGCTGCAGAAGAAACACCAATTTCATTATAAATATTCAGATTGAAATTTTGCAATGTGTGCTCCATTGATACACTATCCTACAAATAGTAAACCTACACCTCTCAGAATGTAGCAAACATCGTTGTAAGTGGAGCTGTTTCTAGTGGCACGGATTAGAACTATTGGTTGTTATTGATACTAAACTGAAATCTGATAATGCATTCAATCTAAACATATTAGATAATGCATTGCTCCTAGCAATTAAGCAGGGACAATGACGAAGGCTTATTTCAATAAGACAACGTACCTTGATATTGAAGTTAACGTTGTTGCAGGCTGATTCGTGGAAATGAGAGTACCGAAAATTCTGTTTTAAGCCCAATAGAATACCTGTAAAATATTGGAATATGGAGTAAATATAGGCCAGTTTGGCCAAAATTTATACGGAAACTTGAAGCTACTCTCTAAGTATAACACTTCATGACGTTCAGGGTCGTATTAGGCCATGCAGGCGCCCTTGGGCACACAAAGAACCCTTTTAGAAAGTCAACCAAAAAAAAAAAAAAAACAGCTGTGGCTACCACAGGACCGACCGCCGTCACAAAATACTTGTATAAAATACATTCTAGCAGCAGAGTAGAAATAACTTGGCCTAATATTTTCTAACAGAGATATTGTTTATCATGGAAACGTTACACATAAGTATGAAAATATAGATACTTTTGCTTTTATAGTAACTTTTGTTAAACAAATTTTTTCGAAACATTTTTCTGTTGTTAAATATTCGCAAAAATCTTAAAATCGACACGAGTGAACTCCCATTTCTACTCAACCGATTTTTACCAAAAGTTGATCAACTCGTACGACTGATGTCAAAAGCTTAAATATGAAGTTTCATAAAAATCCTTTTAGCCGAATTTGCTATGCACGTGTACACAGACAGACGGACGGACAGACGGACAGATAGACAGACGGACAAACGGACAAACGGACAGACAAACGGACAGACGGACAGACGGACAGACGGACAGACGGACAGACGGACAGACGGACAGACGGACAGACGGACAGACGGACAGACGGACAGACGGACAGACGGACAGACGGACAGACGGACAGACAGACAGACGGACAGACGGACAGACGGACAGACGGACAGACGGACAGACGGACAGACGGACAGACGGACATCATGCTTAAAATAGTCGAAACGTTATGTAGAGACCTCAATTCGTGGAGATCCATTGAAATTTCACAATACCTCCCTTATATATGAGCCGTTGATTTTGAAAGTTAGACAAGTCCACTTTTAGTTATTTCTAGATTTTAATGTTTTGCATTTGAATGGAATTAAAAATATTCGTAAGGAGTCATAGACTTCTTTTATATTTTTGGTATTCTCAATGTATGTAATTTTATTATACGATAAGTGTTATCGGCGTTATTTGAAAAAAGTCGTGGTTTTGGTGTAACTCAATGGACTGGTCTCACTTTCAAAGACAATGATTTGCTGAAAATGTTGATTTCTTTTAATGAAATGGAATTATAGTAGCAAACAAATTAAAATTTTATTTAATTATTTATATTATTTCAATATAATTTTATTCTTTGTTAGAAAAATAATAATAAAAACAAAACAAAACTTTAATTTTGTACGAAAAATTGAAAAAATATGAAAAAATATTCAATTATAAGTTGTATACATATAAATTATATTTTGTTAGTTTAGACTTTTAATATTTTTAAAGTATTCATGATGAATGGGTGGTATATAAAGTAATAAATCCATCATATCTTTATATTTTTCTTTAGTAATAGCCCTAGTATTTTCATGTAAAGATGGTAACATTATTTTTCTGAAATTACACGGCCTACCGCGCTTTGGAGATAAATTAATAGTTTTAAATTGTGAATCTTCTTCTATTGACGTTTTATAAAACATTTTATATGGCGCATTTCTCAAAAATCTTATCCAGGAAATATTCAACCAGTTAACTATTTCTCCATCAGTATTTTTCCTTCTTCTTAAAATTGCCTCCTCGAGAGGTTTGGTAGAATAAAAGTCTTCACTTTTCATTTCATGTACTAAAAAGGGATTATGCTTGCGACATTTTTGTATCAATTTATAATAATTCTGGGGTATTAATCGGGTTTCGGTTCGAGAGAATTTATTCGAGTGAACTTGTCTCACTTTCAAAATCAATGCATTTGAAATACTGTTGACCATATAAACTAACAGTAACAAATTTGTACTGATATTGAGTCGATATTTATTGTAAATGATTAAAAACATGAAGTTAATCTGAATTTGTAATAAGACGTAACATACTAAATAAGACTTATCTCACTTTCAAAATCAACAAATGTTGATGGTTGATGAAATGTTGGCGGTCGGTAAAAATGAAAACTGATTAGAGCTTAATTTTAATGTTTTAAGGCCCGGTCTTTCCACCTTCAGATAAAGTTCCAGGTAACTATCTGACAGATAAGGTTATTTGTAACTTCATCTGCTGAATAAATGTCAATACCAGTCAGTGAATCCAATACGTCAGTCTCATTATACGTTAGATAAATATCCGATAGATACATGTGTATAGAAAGAAGGGATGACATTTACTCAGCAGATGAAGTTACAAATAACCTTATCTGTCAGATAGTTACCTGGAACTTTATCTGAAGGTGGAAAAACCGGGTCTAAGTCGAGTTATCCCTAACTCAAGATAAAAAGATATGTTTTTGCAAGCTGTTTTGTCTCGAATTAAAACACTTAAGTCGTAACTTTAGTAACCGGTCATAAGTAAGTAATAAACAGGCGGAGTCAAATGTAATTTACCTGGTGACGCCACTGAAGTCATCACTTAAATCTACTTCGTACGTAAACATTTACGACAAGACAACATTAATGGTACAAGATCGTTCTGTTTTATAGTTAATTTACCTAACTGGAATCATGTACTTGGTTAAGATGCATTTTCAAACCGTTTATGTACAATGTTGTTGACAATCAGTCTGTCGAAACAGCCTTGAACAAAGACAAAAGGTTGTCGCTATTTTTATTTTGGCGGAAATATTTAAACATTTTTGTACATGAGTATAATTTGGTAATTATATTGTAATTTTTATGGGATTTACAGATAATTTTAACAGCGTTACTAGACATGTTTTTTGGTAATAAACAATTTAATTTACAAAAACAACAAATTCTCGTAAATTTGAAGGTTAGTTTGAACAAATTGAATAACACATATCTTCCATTAAATTTTTATTTTGACCTACAATAAATTATTTCGATATACAATCAGTGGTATGTCCGTAAATAATTAACCGAAAAAAAATGCTGGAGGAAATGCCGACCTATACGATTGTTTGTTTCATACTCAAGCCCGACAAGAGGGGGGGGGGGGTAACCGGGGATTATTTCCCGGGGCTCCGAGGTTCTTGGGGCCCCAGGATCCTGGGCAGGAACGGCCTGGCATCGGGGAAAGGGCCAGGGGCGCATGGCCGTCACTTTTTTATATTTTGGAAGTGAGGAACTTTTTAGGGTTTTGTAGGTATGATCAAAAACCCTTATACCGTCATTTTGTCGTGTCTGTCTATCTGTCTGTCTGTCTGTCTGTCTGTCTGTCTGTCTGTCTGTCTGTCTGTCTGTCTGTCTGTCTGTCTGTCTGTCTGTCTGTCTGTCTGTCTGTCTGTCTGTCTGTTGAGCCACATTGTATCCAAATTGAAATTTGGCATGCTTATACAACTTTTTGACCCAACATCCATATTGTCAGCATAAGGGCCGAGAGTTCCAGTTGCTAATAAACTGTCCTATAAATTTATTAGCAACGTATTTTTTTTTCCGAGAGTCCCACCCCGAAATAGTTATTAGGTTGCTAATAAATAGGCTTATTTGTCTAATAACTTATAGGCAACATGAAGTGCTTAATAAAGTGACATATAACCAAAAACAAGCAAAATTTGTTAATATTTCAATTTTAATTAAAAAACAGTATAATTTTAAAAGAATATACAAATGTGTAGTTTTTATACATACATATTTTTTCTATAATAGTGCTTTTAGTGTTTTATATACATTTTAGTTGTATTTTGACGAAATCGACGATCTGTTTGGATGAATTTATAAATTATAGACAACCGTTTTTAGAATATTTTGGTCATTAATGTAAATGTGGTATATAAAGAACAATATATAAATATATATATTTTTAATAAACATTGTCTTTTATTTTTACATATGTATTTCTTTCAATTACGATTACAATACATTACAAATAATACTTTAAGCATTACTATTTATATAAAAATGATAGAAAATAAGAAGATAGACGCAATTATTGGCAGAATAATAAAAATGTGTGGCTGAAAATGGTTGATAAGTTTAATTCATATTGTTTAAGAAATATAAAATAAAGCAAAATTTTGCTGTCTTTTTATTTTCAATTACTTTTGTATCATAAAATGTTATTTTTATTAACTCCTCTTCTATCTATATTATCCTCGTTTCCTGTGGTAAAATTTGTTGAACGCCGTTTAGTTGTCATTTTAACAGTAACACAAAAATATACATAACGTCATTGAATGTAAAGTCAAACTATTTAAAGCAAAAATTTGCTGTCTTTTTATTTTCGATTATTTTTGTATCATAAAATGTTATTTTTATTAACTCCTCTTCTATCTATATTATCCTCGTTTTCTGTGGTAAAATTTGTTGAACGTCGTTTAATTGTCATTTTAACAGAGAACCTCGGAGCCCCGGGAAATAATCCCCCGGCTACCCCCCCCCCCTCTTGTCGGGCCTGAGTATGAAACAAACAATCGTATAGGTCGGTATCTCCTCCAGCATTTTTTTCGGTTGTTTATTATTTACGGACATACCACTGATTGTATATCGAAAAATATACATAACATCATTGAATGTAAAGTCACACTATTTAATGTCAAAATATTTAATATCAAAATATTCAATTTTTAAAATTTTTTCTCACTTTAGATCTACAAATTTACGTATAGCTCTATCCCTCTTGCAACGTGTTACTATCTTCATAAGAAATATAAAACAAAAACAAAATATTATGTTGCTAATAAACTATTGGAAGGATTTTGTAAGTTGGAAATCACCAATAAATTTATTAGCTTCATAAATATGTGTCTAATAACTATTAGGGAATTTATTAGGAACTGGAACTCTCGGCCCTTAATTATGTTATTTTAGTATCAAAATATAACAATGGGAAATATGTATTTCTGTTTGTTTTTAGTTCCTAAAAGGAACGACATTTGTTTGTGTAGTGTTCGAAAACTAAATGGGTTTTGATAGAAGTTACTGAGTTACATTAACATTTATAAATATGCTTTTACATATTGAATTGAAATATGCACTTAATTTTTTGTTATTTGGAAAAGTTTTCAATTTAAACGGTGCAATTTTTTGGAAAATAAATAAATAAAACTGTAAAATCCCTGAAAATTTACCAATATTTTTACATCACTTGGAGGCGTTGTGACGAATTATAGCAGAGTTTTTCCCGATGTCTAATACAAAAAGCAAGGAATGTATTTTCTACACTTACCAACATTTCGAGATGTAGGAGGAAAATAAAAATTTGATGTAAAGTGTACATTATCTCACACTTCATGGTTCTCTACAGTTTCAAAAGAAATTAAAAACTGAATTCTAAAAAAGGACGTGTTAAAGGGACTTTATGGTATACTAAAAAATTGATGTGAAGTGTGAATTTTCACACATTGCAGGGTTTCGCAGGTATATAATAAGTGAAGGCGGCATGCTGAGTGTGTAGGACAAATTTTGCTTTGTAGTAACCACGGCAAAATGAACGATCTTTTTAAAATAATTTATCGTCTGTTAATCTCAGAGCTTTAAAAACAAATTTTATGTTAAAATATTTTTTTGTTAATTTTAATTCGAATACCTAATATCATTATTTAGGTTTCTAAATAAGTGCAATATTTTTTTTATATAACAAGGTTCATTATGATTTTGAAAATTGGGCCTATAGCTTTCATTGGTTGTCTTAAATCATACGCTCCGCCCCTCTGGCTTCATATAAATGACACAGAATGAAAATATAATTCCAATTGGTTATTAAATTTACGCTCTTGAAAATTAAATTCAAAATGTGCTAAAATATAACTAGAATTTTAACAAATTAATTTAAACATAATAAATATGAAAAAAAAAAAACAAAAAATAAAATTGACTCCACAAGCCAGGAAACGAACCTGTGTAGTGAATAACGATCCTGTGTGGTTGTCGAGCAACTGAGCCACTAGACCACCAAACGCTTATCAACTTAGTGTGTTATAAGATTATAACATGTATGCATCGTCAACCAAAAAACACAAAAAATGCGTTATTTTCCGAAAACATAATCTGATCAAAAATTCCTGTTGTACTATTCCGGTTCACACCATTATACATTACTTAGAATTTTTTCACATTTTTAGTTTAAACCATCTGGGCTACAGGGTGTGGGACAAAAATTTTTTTGCACAATTTTGGCAAAAATCGCCTCAAAATAATTTATTTTGCAAAAATTAAATTTTTTCGTTAATCCACGTACTAAGGGCTTTCATTTGATACCCTACTCAGAATTTTAAAAAAATATTTTTTTTTTCGATGAGCACATATTTGTTTATATTTTTAGGGGGATATGTTTTTTAGATGTTTTAGTATTTTTCCTATGTGCGGGTCAAAAAGTTGTACAAGCATGCCAATTTTCAACTCTCTAGGTTTAGCCGTTTGGCTACAATTTTTACCGAACAGACAGACAGACAGACAGACAGACAGACGACAAAATGACGGTATAAGGGTTTTTTGGTCATACCTACAAAACCCTAAAAATGTACTTTTAGTGTATCATGAAGTCCTTTTCGTGTTAAATATTTACGCTTCTTTTCTGATTAAATTAGTATTAAGTTTATACTTACTTACTGGTTAAATTATAGTGTTAGAAAATAAAATAGTGTTAAAGTAGTGTTAATTTTGATACTGAAAAAGTTATATTTCATAAAAATAACACTATTTGAATAAATGAAGATTTACACGGTGATTTGGTTAAAAATAGTGAAAATTTTAAACAAACTGAGAATGAACTTTTGCACTTATGATTTTTTTGCTGCGTGTTCGTTACATTTTTAGGGTTTTTAATTTTTGACCCCAAACATTTTATAATACAAATTAAAGTCGTACGATAATGAATTGTTTTACTGCCAATTTGAAGCTACTTTACTGACTGTTTCTCTTACTTTACTGCCGATTTCAGAACGAAGTGTTTTATTTAGTTTCATTTATTGTGATTTTGTTTACCTACCAAAGTCTTGTTTGCCAAAGAAAATTTATTAATAATCATATTTCTTTGTTATGTAATTAAAAAAGAAAAATAAATAGTTTTGAAATAATATTTTTATAAAAGTTTAAAAAACATATTTTAAGGGTTTTGTAGGTATGACCAAATAACCCTTATACCCTTATACCGTCATTTTGTCGTCTGTCTGTCTGTCTATCTGTCTGTCTGTCTGTCTATCTGTCTGTCTGTCTGTCTGTCTGTTCGGTAAAAATTGTAGCTAAACGGGTAAACCTAGAAAATTGAAATTTGGCATGCTTATACAACTCTTTGACCCGCACATAGGAAAAATACTAAAACATCTAAAAAACATATCTCCTTAAAAAAATAACCAAAAATGTGCTCATCGAAATATTTTTTTTTTCTTTTAATTCTGATTAGGGTATCAAATGAAAGGCCTTAGTACGTGGATTAACGATTAAAATTTTATGTTTGCAAAATAAATTATTTTGATGCGATTTATGTCAAAATTGTGCAAAAAAAATTTTGTTCCACACTCTGTAGCCCAGTTGGTTTAAAATAAAAATCTGAAAAAAATCTGAGTAATGTACATTAGTGTGAACCGGAATAGTAGAACAGGATTTTTTTATCAGATTATGTATTCGAAAAATAACGCAATTTTTGTGTTTTTTGGTTGACTACGTAAATATTTAATATGTTCTGTAAGACAGTAAACCAGTATGCCTTCATGGTGTAGTGGTTAGCAACTCACTTCCTTCTTTTTTTTGCTTTTTTATTTTTTAAATTATTTTGTCAAAATTCAAGTTTTATTTTGGCAAATGTTGCATTTGATTATTAAAAGCGTAAATTTAGTAACCAGTGGGAAGTGTTGAAATTATAATTTAATTCTATGTTTCAATGTATACGAAATCAGAGGGGCGGAACTTATGACTTAAAACAACCAATGGAAGCCATTGGAGCAATTTTCAAAATCTTAATGAACCTTGCTATATAAAAAAAATACTGCACATATTTAGAAATCTAAATAATGGTATTAGGCATTAGAATTAAAATTAACAAAAAAATATTTTAACATAAAATTTGTTTTGGCATCCCAAATAATACCTGCGAGACCCTGAAATGTGTGAAACATCACACTTCACATCTTTTTTTTTTTTAATCGGATTTAGGGCCTGTTTCTGAAAGCTTAGCCGAGTTTAATCCTTTGGTTAAACTCGGTTACAATATAACAATCCCATAAGTAGCCATAGCAACCATTTTCTAACTATTTAGTCATAGTTAACCCATTTAAACCTGAAACGTTTTTTTTTTAAATTGTTTTTTTGTAAAAATGTAGTTAATTGTGTATAAATATGCATGAAAATGATTATAATTTTTTTTTTACTGATCAGAATAGCCATAACATGCTGTACTTTTTAAAGGACGGTAGGACTATATACTACTATAAGAATAATAACAACCTATTTATTTAAATGCTTTATTAATACCAAAATTAATCAAAATTATTTTATAAACTCTAATATAAACTAAACTATAAAATCATTTACTTGTATGATAGTCCAAAAAACTATTTTTAGGATGTAAACCTACATTAGGTACATTTTTTACAATCAAAATTAGCTTTTTTTTGCAAACAGCGCAACGTCTTTGAACAAAATAAATGGATGGTCAGGGACCTTAAAGAGTTGTGTTTGTTTTGTTTGACTCTGGATGGTCAGGGACCTCAAGGAGTTCAGAGGATTTCTGGATGGTCAGGGACCTCAAGGAGTTGTTGGACCTAAAATGGTCGTGTTTGTCTTGTTGACTCTGGATGGTCAGGGACCTCAAGGAGTTCAGAGGAACTCTGGATGGACAGGGACCTCAAGGAGATGTGTTTGTTTTGTTCGACGCTGAATGTTCAAGGACCTCAGGAGTTCAGTGAAACTCTGGATGGTTAGGAACCTCAAGGAGACGGACAAAACTAACATTATGTTTTCGTTTACTCTGTTTTATTTTGCAGTTATTAAATTCTGAAGATGCCGCGAGGACGTGGCAGGAGCAGGACGACCGTGTTACGATAGTAAGTTGTTTTATTTTGAGTAAATAAAGTTAAATAACATAAATTTCACTAATGACATAATCCTACCGTCCTTTTAAAAGGACGGTGGCTTTATTCATTGAATATCGTTTGCTGGTTTCAACAAAATTTAAGTTTTTGAGGTTATGTGTATATAAAAATATACAGTCTAACATTAAATGTATTTTATAATTTTAAAATTTAAGAATAATAATAAAATAACTTTCCTAGAATTAGCCATTGTCAATGCTCATAAAACGTATGCGATTGAAACGCCAATAGAATTTACAAATATGACAATAATTGTTTGAAACTTACTATAAATGATGTATCATAAACACAGTGATCATAACATATTACGCCATTTCAAATTATTTGATTTTACTAATTAATTTAGCGCGATTTTTGAAAATCCTTTTAAAAGGACGGTAGGTTTAAATGGGTTAACTAAGCTTTCTGAAACCGGCCCTAAGTGTATGATTTTAATTCTTAATAAATAATTGTAGTTTTCTGCAATTTAATTTAGATAATGAGTTTATCAACTGATTCGCAATTCATGAAAATTTAACAACCAACTTGCGAAACCACACCGGCATGTTCCAACACACCACTACAAACAAAATATTTACTGCTTAAATACAAAAGATACGAATATACTGAAGGTAAATTTCGATCAGAGCTTTTAAAGTTTACATTTTAAGATAATGTATGCGGAAAAACGCGTCCTATGCACGAGGCGGAGAGATCAAATTTCTGTTTGTCTTTAAGAATATCTTAAAGATTCCATTTCATAGCTTACATTTCACCCTATATAAATTCCTATTACTCCTGTAAAAGTTTCCACAATATGCCTATATTTATCCCTGTTTCCCAGTCCATGATTTTGCTTCCGTCTTATTACAAGGGTCCTTCAATATAAGATACATTTTTCAAAAAGAATGAGATGTTTAATGTCTCTGATGATCCTGAAGCTGAATTTTGTCTTGGTGTTTTTCTTCAACAAATCGTCATCAGTACCTTGATGATGATGCTTGACAGATTAATGAAATATGAGAGGTGTTTGACAAGTTGGTGACTTTGATAAGAGATGGCGCTCAAATCGCAAGTTTGACACTAATTCTGACATTCCCATTCTTTGTAGACATACATAGTAGAGGTGGGAGATGCGAATCTTTTTAAGGATCCGTTCATTATTCAATACTCTCTAAAAGGATTCGTTCTTTTGGAACGTTGGCGTGCAACAAATCTATTGTTTACTGTCTGCGTCACGCTGTACGTGGCTTTGTTATTGCATAGTTGTGTACTAAGAACTGAGAACAGTACCTATACATACTCCTGTAGTCGCTAGTAGTTCGCGAACGGCGAACGTGTTAATATACGTAGTACGTGTACGTATCACGTACACGTACACACATTGTACGGCACAGTGTATTGAGTCTGCCGTTCAACTGTCGCTCGTGTCATGTTCTAAGTTCGCCCATCCAGACTGAACCTACGTACCAGACTACAGTCATAGATGTACGTGTGTTCCACACTACACAGCCACCAGCCTGAGAACTGTGCCCGACCCTCGTTCTGTTCCGTTCTGATTCGGTCTTCATTGCAATTCATCAATTCATTGCAACGATTCATTATTTTATAACGAATCGTTCGCGAACGAAACATCTCTAATACACACTAAGTTTCAAGTAGATCTGTGCAATAGTAAATTTTTAACAGCGTCCCTAAACGAATTAATCTGTATTTATTTGCTACAATGGAAAAAAGTGAATTTCTTGTGTTGATAAAACACTACTTTCAAAACAGTGGATTTTTCCTGGCGAACGTGCTCCCAGAAGACAAAAAAATATTCCCCAGTTGGAAAGGTCATAGACAAGATTTTCTGGGATTCGAAAAAAATAATCTCCATAAACTATCTGAAAAAGGAAAAACGATGACAGGACAATATTATGTCGCTTTATTGGATTAAACGATATAGACATCACAATAATATTGATGAAGAAGCGGCCCCATTTGGCGAAGAAAAAAGATATGTTCCATCTTGACAATTCATTAGCACACTCTTTCACAATTACAACTGCCAAATTAAACGAATTGCGCTGTGAACTGCTCCCTCATCCACTCTGTAAGTTCTTTCTCTCTCCAGGCATGAAGGAATACATCTCTAGATGCAAGGGCATAGTTGCCCAAGGGCAAAGGATGGAGCTGAATCCAGCTAAATGTGGGGCTAGTGTAGCTCCTCACCTTACCAATGACCCCAAAAAATATTTTTGCTATAGTTATTAGATTTAACATTAGTTGAAAAGCAACAGTGTATTGTGTTTAAATTTGTGTGAAATTAACAGATCAAGATAGAGGACTTATGTGAATGAGGCTGAAAGTCAAACAGACTGTCGAAAGAAGTAGAAGAAGAAAAATATCATAATGTCCTAAATCCCTCTTAGCTATCACTCAATCGCTAGTATTATACAGTGCGTCATTTAGGGTTTTCAATAGCCTAAATGAATTTGCAAGCTAAATATAAGTTATTTTTGACTTACTTTGGTCTAGGCTGACCAGATTTTTTTACAGAAAAAGAGTATACTAATAAAAAGGGTCACATTCCAAAAATACAAGGAATGAGCAAAATAAAGAGGTTCTCACAAAAAAAAGGTCCTCACTCCCAAAACAGAAGTGATGAGAAAAAAAAAATCTTCACACTTCCAAAATACAAGTAATGAGCAAAAAAAACAAAAACAAGTCCACACTTCCAAAATAGAAGTAATGAGCAAAAAAAGGTCCTCTAAAGAAAAACAAGTCCACATTCCCAAAATAGAAGTAATGAGATAATAAAAACAAAGGTCCTCACTTGCAAAATAGAAGTGATGAAGCAAAAAAAAATATCCTCATTCCCTACAAAAAAACAAAAACAAGTGACCAACAAAAAAGAGTATATTCAAGGTTTTTTTATAAAAAGTAAGAGTATAAAGGATATTACTCGAAAAAGAGTATAATACTCTAAAAAAGAGTACGTCTGGTCACCCTACTTTGGTCCCCAACACGTTCGGTATAACCACGAGATGACCACTACGCTACTGTAAACGTATTACTGTAGTACCATTATTACTGTAGTAGTAATACCCAGAAATTATAAATATGTTTTTTAGTAGATAGGTAAATTTTCTTTTTGTTTGTTTTGAAAGTATCTATATAAAATCCAAGTTTAAAATTCATAAATTACTATAATTAACAATTTGAGTCTAAAGTGTTTTATGAACTTTAGAATTAAAAGTAAATATAAACTTCATTAAGTTTAAATAAAGCACCTATTTGTCTTTTTTATTAACTGTTTATAGAACATTCTTATACCTTAATTATATGCAATAAACAACTTTCAAAAATACTCTTTTCTTCATTGTAAAAAAACAGTTACGTTAAAACAGTACAACCGACAAGGGTTAAATGCTCTGGAGATAGACTTACTAAGAAGTTATAGAATATCTCATATATTTTTTCCCATAATCGCAACAAAATTAACAAGTTTTAAACATCAGTTTTCGTTAGATAATCTAAGAATTTAGAGTTTCTCTTTAATACTTAAAATTCATTTATAAAAAATACAAAAAATACTATATTTATGATAAAAATATTTAATCAAAATTACGAGCATAGGCGAAGCTGGGGCATAACGGGCACCTTAAGGATAATCTTTAATAAAATCTTAAGGAATATCGTAAAAAATTTCGAAATACTTTTATTCGTAAGATGATTTATTGTTTAATTATCACAGACAGTAAAAAAAAACTTGCGGGGTATAATATGCAATCAGCTAAAATCTGGCGCAGAATGAACACATGTGAGTGCATTTCTCATCGATATCATCTTCTCTAGCGCAAGAACAGTGTGCCCACTTGCCACATGCTCTGCATTGGATATCAACGTCTGGATATGTGTGAAAAATATATCAACACAGCAAAAAACACGTTTCACCAATTTACAAAATGTAAACGCCAGCTCTCAGTCATACAACAACTCTCGGAAGACTCTAGCGAAGTACTGAACGTGATTGGAATACATTCAAACATGGCAGCATGCTTTAACAGCCAAAAAGTAGTAGTAGTCTTTTTTTTCTTTTAACACGATTTTTATCAAAAAAGTGCAAATAAAATATTTTTTCCCACCTTCTGGGCAATGACATTGTAAACTGAAATTATCAACAGGAATTTTTGATCAGATTATATTTTTGGAAGATACCGCATTTTTTGTGTTCTTGTCAAAATTGATATTTTTTAAATTTCATGGCTAAATTACGGCTAATTTATGATAATTTGTATAAATAATTTGTGTAAAAATATTTATACAAATTACCAGTTCTGCTAAGCCGTTCGGAACCGGCTATAAACTGTAGGTGCCTTTCTGTGTACGCTAAAAAATGGACATAATACTGACCATATTACTCTTGAATGTACATTGCTCTTGATTGAAAACAATGTCATGAAACCTGGAAACAGGAGGCCTAGCCTCAACTTGGGCTGTCGCGCCAATAATAATGAATATTATGGCTTTTTTTGTGTTTATAGCTGAGCAAGCCTGTAGCTGCAAGCGTTAATACGTTTGTACTTGCTATTTGATCGCTAGGCAAGGGTACGAACGTGAGTTTAATTCCTGCTTATGTCAAATATTTTGTGTAAAAATATATACAGGGTGTTTGTTTGAAACGGGGCACCCCGAAAATCTCCTTTATTTGTAAAGATACAAAAAATCTTCAGAACAAAAGTTAAACTAGACAAAAAGGCTCATCTAAAGGTTACTATAAGAATTCTGAGGCACTTCCGGTTTCACCGGAAATTATGTCAACTTTTGATCTAGCATAGGGAATCGATAATTTTTTATTTTTTTCCTAAAAGTACATTAAATTAGCTTTACAATAACACCAAAAAGTCATATTTTTATGTTAACCATTTCAAAATGGCGACCATTTATTTACAAAATAATAATCAACCTAAGTTTTACAAAGTTGAACGTAGCAAGCTTTGAAAACAATAAAAAAAAGAAACAAAATATCTCTAAAATAAACTGTTATAACTAGTTATTATATGAAATAACGTTTGTATTTTTTTTTTTTTTTTTAAATAATTGTAAAAAGTAATAGTTTTTTTTTTTTTTTCTAAATAGTCAAATAGTTTATTTTAGAGATATTTTGTTTCTTTTTTTATTGTTTTCAAAGCTTGCTACGTTCAACTTTGAAAAACTTATGTTGATTATTATTTTGTAAATAAATGGTCACCATTTTGAAATGGTTAACATAAAAATATGATTTTTTGGTGTCATTGTAAAGCTAATTTAATGTAACTTTTAGATGGGCCTTTTTGTCTAGTTTAACTTTTGTTCTGAAGATTTTTTGTATCTTTACAAATAAAGGAGATTTTCGGGGTGCCCCGTTTCAAACAAACACCCTGTATACAAATTACCAGTTCTGCTTAGCCGTTCGCAACCGGTTTTAAACTGTAGGTGCCTTTCTGTGTATGCTAAAAAAATAGACGTAATACTGACCATATTACTCCTGAATGTACATAGATTTAAAACATGGTCATGAAACCTGAAAACAGGACGTCTAGGCTCACCTCGAGCTGTTGCGTCAATGATGTTGATGATGTGTTTATAACTAAGATAGTGAACGTCTTCTATTGAAATTAAAAATATAATTCAATTAAATAAATAAAAAAAAAGAAAAAATAGCAGCTAAGAATCGAATTCTGTAAAACAAGTTGCATACCGTTCATGTGTAAAAGTTTAATTGTTCATTGTTAATTGTGACTAAACATTTGTAAAATTACAAAATTACAAATGAAGCTACTTATACACATATTTTAAAAGACTAAGGCCTGGTCTTTCCACCTTCAGATAAAGTTCCAGGTAACTATCTGACAGATAAGGTTATTTGTAACTTCATCTACTGAATAAATGTCAATACCAGTCAGTGAATTCAATACGTCAGTCTCATTATCCGTTAGATACATTTGTATAGAAAGAAGGGATGACATTTACTCAGCAGATGAAGTTACAAATAACCTTATCTGTCAGATAGTTACCTTGAACTTGATCTGAAGGTGGAAAAACCGGGCCTTAGATCCAAAGCAAATCGAAGAAAAAATTGCTGGGATTTTTTTTATTTAAATTTTATTGTGACGAGATTCTCTCAAATTATTTATATTAATATGTTCTTAGTACTCAAATTAACGAATAAAATTGACTAATAAAAAATTTTTGATATCGATGTAATTAAAGTAAATACATTGTAGTAGACATCCAGTTGTCTTCTTACACTTATTAAATATCTAAAGTGTAAATCCCTGAAGTGTGTGAAAATTCACCCTTCACCTCAATTTTAATTACATTTTCTAAAATTTAAAAAAACCGCCGAAACATCTGTAATTGTCATTATAGTGAGGCTATCTGTGACAGTCGGCCTGTGTTAATTATAAAGCAAACATTGTTTTGGCTGTGTTCGTGAGATGACACGGGACATTTAAAAGCGGGCTAAACGACGCCACCAGAAATAAGAATAGACGGCAACAACTGCATGCCTCTGCTTCTGTCATACGGCAAGGTTGTTAGACCGGCCAACAAAAATATTACATTAAAATGATATTTTTTCTTGGATTTGGTTAAAAATTCTGTTTACTTATCTTATAGAATTTGTATTTATGTAAAACGGTTATTAATTGATGCACAGTTGTGTAGTTTGGAGCCAAAGGAAGATTTTTAAACTATATTTAGCACTTTATTGGTTTCGCTCTGGTCTAATGTTTTTGAATTTCATGTGAACGAGGGCTACCTCTTAAGTTTTTACAAAAATTAAGAAAGAAAAAAAAATTTTTTTTTGAACGATCTGTTTTATTGCTTTTCAAAATATTCGTCTTTAAGATTTATACACTTTTCAAACCAATTCTCGAAACATTTTTTCCACTTTGGTATTCGTACGATACATACCAAATTTCAACTGTCTAGTCCCAGCCATTTGGTCTTAATTTCTACCAAATAGTCATTGAAATTGTAGGATTTCTTGGTTATACGAGGGTTACCTCTTATGTTTTTACGAACGACCACTAGATGGCAATACTGAAATGTGCCACTACTATATACATAAAATTTGACATTTGTTATTGTGAAATCAGTCGCATCTTATAAATTGATCGTTTAGTTTGCTGACAGTGTTTAAAAAAAACAAAATTGTGAAAAAATGGATATTACTCGTGAAGGTTTTCGTTGGATGATTTTTTACGATTTAAGTAAAGGCCTATCTCAACAACAATGCATAGATTTGCTTTGTTCAACTTTTGGTAATGAAGCACCATCAGAAAAGACTGTTTACAATTAGTTTGCAGAATTTCGTCGTTGTCGTGCGTCCGTCAGTGATGAATCTCGTGGAGGTCGACCAAAATCGGTTGTAATTCAAAAAAACTTCGATGCTGTGCACATAATGATTGAAGAAGATCGGCATGTGACTTACCGTGAGATAGAGGCATCTTTTGGCATATCGCAGATTGCAATACATTCGATTTTGCATGGACATTTAGCTGTGAAAAAGATCTGTTCCCGATGGATTCCGCATAATTTGACCGAAGCTCATAAAAAGACTCGTGTTGATTGGTGTAAGGGAATGCTAAAAAACTTCAACCTAGGTACTGCAAAATCCGTAAACAACATCGTTACAGTGAAGAAACTTGGATTTATTCAAATGAACCGGAAACTAAGCAACAATCCACTGTTTGGATCTTCCAAAACGAACCGAAACCCACAAAAGTTGTTTGTTCACGATGCACTTCCAAAAAAATGTTCGCTTGTTTCTTCGGTTGTACTGGACACTCGCAACCATTCATTTAGAGCAGCGGTTCTTAACCATTTTATATTTGGGACCCTCTAAAAAAAAATTTGAAATAATATTTTAAATGTTCTTAATAATTTATTGTTTGGTAAAACTGGTAAAAATTAATTTTTCGTTTTAATTTCGGGACCCTCTTTTTGGGACCCCTCGGTTAAGAACCGCTGCTTTAGAGGATCGGAGAACAGTTAATGCTGAATAGTATACAAAAATTTGTTTGCCAGAAGTCATCGACAAAATCAGGAAAAACAACCAAAAACGTCGCATCATTCTTCATGACAATGCAAGGTCCCACACAGCACGTCAAACAATTGATTATTTGAAGGAGAAAAACATAAAATGAATGTCTCATTACCCGTATTCACCTCATTTATCACGACTTTTTTTTTGTTCCCCAATGTCAAACAAAAAATGCGTGTACAGCGATTTTCATCACCTCAAGAACTTTTGAAGCTTTTGAAAACCATGTTTTTGAGATACCAACTTCAGAGTGGAAAAAATGTTTCGAGAATTGTTTTGAACGCATGCAAAAGTGTATAAATCTTAAAGGCGAATATTTTGAAAAGCAATAAAACAGTTTGTTCAAAACATTTTTTTTTCTTTCTTAGTTTTTGTAAAACCTTGTAGCTCTCGTATAAATGTTTATTGCATCCCATGATTTTATTATTCGTCACATATCACCGAGATTTGATTTTTTTCTACTTATTAGCGCATTTCTAAATGAAATCGGGTAAATTAAAAACTTTTGTTTTATTTATTATCTTGATTAGATGAGTTACGTCCGTATGTTAGTAATTATAGTTGAAGGTAATGGGATTCGGACCAGTCAGAAAATAAAAACAAATTTATTAACTTCGCTAACGTTTCGATTTTAATTTAAATCTTCATCAGAGCTTAGTTAATAGTCACGATATAATTTTTTTTTTTTAATTTTAAAATTGTTATTTTATATCGGGACTATTAACTAAGCTCTGATGAAGATTTAAATTAAAATCGAAACGTTAGCGAAGTTAATAAATTTGTTTTTATTTTCTGACTGGTCCGAATCCCATTACCTTCAACTATAATTTATTTATTATGTAAGTTAGATTAGGCTAGATTAGATTAATAATCGGTGGCCTATTAATCGGTATCGGCCGATACGACAAGACCGATTAATCAGTAATTGGTAATCGGTCAATTTGCTTATCAATGCAACCCTTATACAAACAAGCATATGAGATAGTTAATTTAATAATGCTATTTTTATTCTTGACACCTCTTTCTGTAGAGGGACCGCCTTATTTATGTTTCAAAAAATATTTCTCTGACAGTCAAAAACATTTAAAAATCACATCTATCATATTTTAACAAAATTAGGAGCATCAGTATTTTTAGTTTAGTTAAACGACCCTGGATACTGTCTTTGACATTGATTTGGCAAGCCAGCTTATAACTTGAAACCTTCAGTACCCCAAAAACCTTTCACACGAGACAATTTCAAAAATTTCTACTGCTTCCGATTGAACGACAGAAGTTTTAGTAGATACTTAAAACTAGAAGTTTTTGGCGCCGGAAGCTGAGATGAATATGAGACCATTGATTTTTTTCGATTGAATGCTAAAGTACCAAAGTTTCATAAAACTATTTTACTTTTTTCATAATTTAGTTGGTAGTACTTAACATTACTTTTCGCTACATAAATTTTTATATGGTTAAGTTGCGAAATTTTTAACAGCCAATTTGCCACAGAAATTGGTCTATATATTTAAGTACACTTTAAAAATTTTATTTAACAGTAATATAAAATAATAGTTATTGGGTGCTGGAAATTGTTAATCCTTAACATCTTTTCTACTCCATATACAAAGTGTCTAAAAAGAAAATTTATATTTAGTGGATCGATTAAAAAAAAAGTAAGCCGTATATAGAAAATATGTTTATTAATTATTAAAATACAGTTTTTGGGGATTTATTTCTTAAAAATAATATCGTCTAAATGTAGACCCTCGCGTTCTCGGCACTCATTTAATCGAACAGTAAAATTACTTATGATGTCTCGGCAGGTGGACTCAGGGATGGCTGCCATTTCGTGACGGATATTTTCTTTCAAATGCGCCAGTGAAGTCGGTTTATTGGCGTAAACTTTAGATTTAAGATAACCCCATAGGAAAAAGTCCATAAGGGTTAAATCTGGACTGCGTGGAGGCCAATTTATGTCACCTCTCCGGGAGATCAATTTGAATGAGAAAATTTCACGAACACGTGGCAGAGACATATTGGACGTGTGTGAAGTTGCTCCGTCCTGTTGGAACCATGTTCTTTGGTTATAGCCAGGAAAGTTTTGCAGTTCAGGTACCAAGAAGTTGTCTAACATCTCCACATAACGCTCTGAATTCACTGTAACTGTACGCCCCCTTTCGTCTTCAAAAAAGTAAGGGCCGATAATTCCTCGCGCCGACATCGCAGCCCATACGGTCACTTTAGGCGAATGTAGGGGTTTCTGATGTTTGCGTTTCGGATTCGTTGCACTCCAGTAGCGGCAGTTCTGCTTATTTACGTGGCCATTAAGATGAAAATGAGCTTCATCCGAAAACAAAATGTTGGTAAACGTTGAAAATCGCTCAATCACATGATTTACGAAATTAAGCCTCTGACTGGCATCTTGGGGCTTTAATTCTTGCACCAATTGAATTTTGTAGGGATGCAGCTTTAGGTCTTTGTGCATAATGCGATGTAATGATGATCTATGCACATTTAAAGCACTTGCGCGCTTCCGAATTGAAAGGTTCGGGTCGTCACGAACAGACTGATTAACATTCTCCACGTTTTCTACCATTCTTGATGACCTAGGTCGCCCGGATTTTGATTCATCCAGCGTTGTACCAGTCTCTTCAAACTTTTTAACCCAATGTCGAATGAGAGGAATGCTTGGCGCATCATTTAAGTGGCGAAAACCTCGAATACTGCAGAATTTTCTACACGCTACAATCGCCGAATCACCGTTTTTGTAAAACTCTCGGACGCATAACGCGCGGTCTGCTCCCGAGAAACGCTCCATAGCGACTGAATTCCCAAGAGCCAGGCTACCGATTGACATAACCCCCGCGCCCCTCGGATACGTTGCGTTCACGCAGTAAGCTAAATAAATATAAAATTTCTTTTGAGACACCTTGTATTATACAAGGTAGCTTTATAAAGTTTACAGAATTATTTTACATAAACAAATAACATTAACAGGATTTACACTAAATTTTCTTCAAAATACAGTCGAACTTCCATAACTCGAACTTCTATAAGTCAAATTTTTCTATATCTCAATTTTACATAAAAAATTGTTTCTATTGAGCCGTTGATTTTGAAAGTGAGATAAGTTCATTTTGTGAAAAATATGAGTTAATGTTACGTCTTATTACAAATTGAGATTAACTTCATGTTTTTAATCATTTACAATAAATATAGACTCAATATCAGTACAAATTTGTTACTGTTAGTTTATATGGTCAACAGTATTTCAAATGCATTGATTTTGAAAGTGAGACAAGTCCACTCGAATAAATTCTCTCGAACCGAAACCCGATTAATACCCCAGGATTATTATAAATTGATACAAAAATGTCGCAAGCATAATCCCTTTTTAGTACATGAAATGAAAAGTGAAGACTTTTACTCTACCAAACCTCTCGAGGAGGCAATTTTAAGAAGAAGGAGAAATACTGATGGAGAAATAGTTAACTGGATGAATATTTCCTGGATAAGATTTTTGAGAAATGCGACATATAAATTTTTTTATAAAACATCAATAGAAAAAGATTTACAATTTAAAACTCTTGTTTTATCACAAAAGCGCGGTAGGCCGTGTAATTTCGGAAAAATAATATTACCTTTATATGAAAAAACTAGGGCTATTACTAAAGAAAAATATAAAGATATGATGAATTTATTACTTTATATACCACCCAACATCATGAATACTTTAAAAATCTTAAAAGTCTAAACTAACAAAATATAATTTATATGTATACAACTTATAATTGAATATTTTTTCATATTTTTTCAATTTTTTTCTATAAAATTAAATTTTTGTTTTGTTTTTATTGTTATTTTTCTAACAAAGAATAAAATTATATTTAAATAAAATAAATAATTAAATAAAATTTTCATTTGTTTGCTACTATAATTCCATTTCATTATGAGAAATCAACATTTTCAGCAAATCATTGCCTTTGAAAGTGAGACCAGTCTGTTGAGGTACACCAAAACCACGACTTTTTTCAAATAACGCCGATAACACTTATCGTATAATAAAATTACATGCATTGAGAATACCAAAAATGTAAAATAAGTCTATTACTCCTTACGAATATTTTTAATTCCATTCAAACGCAAAACATTAAAATCCAGAAATAACGAAAATTGGACTTGTCTCACTTTCAAAATCAACGGCTCATATCTCGAATTTTTGTAATGTATATTTTCTCTGTATTTTGTATTTTGATACTTACGCGATAATTCTGGACCGCCGTCCAGTCCAGTTGCATCTTCAAGTTAGGCTTTTTCCTTATAAAACAAATATTTTGACTGTTTGTCTGGTTTTGATATCAAAATTGGTGTTGCTTTGGTCAATTCCCACTTCAGATCAGATTTTGACTTAATGTCAGAATGTTAATTAAATTTAATTTCTAATAGACGTACTGTGGATAATGGCGTTTATTTTTCAACGTGATTATTCCCGGGTTCAAAAAGAAATTTTCCTGTTTTTCCGACTTTTCTATCAATTTTCTAGGGATTTAGGAAATATAAAATTACCAATTCATTGCCGAAAATTCTCGAGGAGAAACCTTAGACAGGTTATATTCTACTCCGCTACTTTTTAACATGTATTCCGAATCAATCTTTAGAAAAGCTCTTCAGGATTGCAAGGCCGTCGGCATAATTGTAAATGGCAGGACAATCAATAACATTAGATATGCCGACGATACGGTTGTCCTTGCAGATAACGTTCAAATATTAAAAATGCACTGAATGAAACAGTTTATTGATAGAAATGAATATAGTTTCCTACTATATTTTAACCGTTCAAAAACTACTGGTAACTAATATGATAATCAGTTTAAACGGCAGAGTAAAATTTACTTCACTTTGAGCATTGTTAAATCTACTCTAATATGAAAACAGGTTCAAATTTATCTATATGATAATAATAATAATAATAATAATCTTTATTACCACTAATATCTATAGTACAAAATTACAAGATTAAAGTAATTACAAAATTAAGTATAAAGACAAAACTACTCAAAAATGCTCATAGTTGAGAGGGATACCCTTCCAATTATTAACAGGGTAGTTATACCACGAAGACTGAAAAATCAGTCAGTGTATGGTTTTCAATAATTTATTTTTATTTCTATTTGAAAATTGTCCTAGTGAGGATAGCACAATATATTATATCTTCATTACATAACGGACGTGATAATAAGTAGGTGTGTATAAAATATATATTTTTTTTTTATTTATGTTTTTTAAGAGATACATTGAAGAATTTTGGATACGTCTACATGTTTCAACCATTCTATGGAATATTTCTTGAAATTTCCTTTGTTTATCGTTATATCATTATTTGTTATAAATTTATTAAAACTATTGTACACTTTAGGCAAAAAATTTAAGAAGTGTTGTTTTGCTAAGCTTTTATTAGCTTTAAAATATTTCATATTGTTTTTATATCGAGTACTATAATTATGATTCATAGTTTCAATTTTAGAGTTATTTTTGTTCATGTATTTTAATAGATGTAGTAAATATATTTGTTTCAAGTTAAACAAATTACTTGTCTGAAACAATTTAGAAGTCGAGAAAAATTTTGATTTACCTAACATTGATTTAATTATCATTCTTTGTATAACTTCTAATTTATTAATATGTTTTTCTCTAGCTCCACTCCAACCAATAATACCATAAGACAAAATAGACTGCACTAAGGCATAGTAAAATGTTTTTAATTCACGCATCGAATAAATGTTTTTAATTTTCTTGAAAATAAAAATATATTTCCTAAGTTTTTTAACTAATGAGTTTATTTGCTGATCCCATTTAAGGAAACTATCAAAAATTACTCCAAGATATTTACATTTATCTGTTTTCTTAATTATCATTTTACATTTACAAGATAGTATTACATCCTTGATCATGTACTCTTAATTGTTTAAATGGTGATTGTTTGTTGTTGTGTATTGAAAAGGATACAAAATGTGATTTATCAAAATTCAATGATAAAACATTGTTATCCAACCATGTTCTTATAAGATCCAGATCCCTCATCGCTGCATCTCCGAGCTCCGACCAATTGGAACCTTCGATAAATAATGCTGTGTCGTCAGCATAAGATAATATTTGACCCTTTAATTTCAGGGTAAGCATGTCATTTATGTATATTATGAAAAATAAAGGCCCCAGAATAGTGCCTTGCGGAACCCCGTAGACGATAGTTCCTTCCTGACTTCTACAATTGTTTATTTTAACTTCTTGTTTTCTGTTTGATAAATAACATTTCAAAAGTTCCAAAGGAATAACTCTAATTCCATATCTCTCTTGTTTTTCCAGCAATAATTTATGGTTCACAGTATCACAGTTCACAGATATGTGTTTAATATCCGCCTTGATAAATGTATACGGCCCTGGATACGGATTTTTATTTTTTGCGGATCATCCACTTGAATCCCGAAGTTGATGATGAATTATAATCGTACTCGGCTCCGACTCGTACTCGTTGTTCATTCCTAGTTTCTGGAGGTCTTTGAATGCACTATTCATCCATCTGGTACGTGGATTTCCCCTAGACACATTATCGGTATTTGGCAACCTGATCAAGTGCCCTAACCAGCGTATTCTGGTGCCCTTGATAAACCCGATAACATCATGATCTTCATACAGCCTTCGTATCTCTTCATTTCTCCATATATTCGGAGGAGTACTGTCCTTTCGAAAATCCTGGGCTGTTCATTTTGCTCTTGTTGGAGTGTCCAGCACTCGCTACCATACGTAAATACTGGCCTAATTATTGTTTTGTAAAATCTTATTTTGTATTCTTAGATAGAGTGTTAGATTTAAAGAGGTCCGAGAGTGAATAATAGACTTTGTTTGTTGCGAAAATCCTAGCGTTGTTAAAGTTAACTATACACCTAGATGTTTAAATTCATTAGCTTCTGCAATTTGTAGCTCTAAGATGGTATCTGGACAGTCCCATTTGGTCAATCTAGAAATTTTCAGGTATTTAGTTTTATCTAGGTTAATTTCTAGACCTATTTCACTGGCTTTGTCCTGTAACGATCTGTAGGAATCAACAAGCGTTTGTTCTGAGGTACTTACTATCGTGATATCGTCAGCATATCCTAGTATTTGGTCTCTATTGCTGAAGAAGTAATGGCTGTGCTGGATCAGGTTTCTTTTAGTTACTGTACCTAATACCATATTGAAAAGTATAGGGGAGAAAGATCACCTTGTCTTAATCCAATATTTGATGTTATTTCTTCAGACTTTTTCGTGCCAATTTTAACTTTGTAGACTGTGCCTGCTATAGTTTGCATTATCAGGTTGCTTATCTTTGATGGAACATTGTAATTTGTCATTGCTTGCCAAACTGATTCATGTTTGACACTATCGTAGGCTTTTTTAAAGTCGACAAAATTTTTGTGCATATCGATCCCGTACTCATATGCCTATTCCATTAACTGCCATAGACAGAAAATTTGCTATGTCGTTGATTTTCCAAGCCGAAAAGCTGCCTGGTAGTTGCCTATACATTTTTATAAATAACCATATTAAAATTTTAACACAAATATGCTTAGCGAATAGAATACACGGTTAAAATTAGTCAGTTTCTGAGGCAAAAGGAGCGTCGACCGTAGTAGACGTAACTAAAGAATCTTATACAGTCAGGGGCGTTGACAGACGGGAGAAGCCAGTATAAACTACTGGGGCCCGGGCAGAATGTAGGGCCCGAGACTGGATTATATTTTTTTTACAGATTACTATTTATTTTTAGTATTAGTAACTTTGTTACATAATTTCTTTAATTTACTTGTCGATAATTATTGTAATACTTAATAATAACTGAAATAATATTGTTTATACATCCCGGTACAAGACTCGATTTGCCTGCGCACTAGAGATGCGGAAAATAATGTAGAAAATAATCGATTAATCGATTATGAAATAAAATAATAAAAAAAAAAAAATCCAACAAAAACAATGGTACTGTCTTAATGTTGTATTTTAAAGGCTGATATAAAATTATTTAACCGTTTTATTGGAAAACTATAAATAATGGGATGTTATACATTGTCTGCACAAACAAATATTTTTTGTTGCTAATTAAACAGGCTGTAACAATAAATAATGTCCGTTTGAACGAAGACTATATAATATCGCGTATTAAGTACGTCAGTTTTAATACAAATGACTCATTGTGAAAATAAAATTTTGCCATTAGTTAAGATGGTCGCAGTATTCGAATATCGCTGGTGTTTTGGATGTAGCCAAAAACTCTATTAATTTCGCCATAAAGTGTTGTCAGCGAACAGCATCAAGAAATTTGGTATTTTCATCAAACTGTCCAAAGACGACTAAGGAAACAAGGGCTTGTATCTAGAAGACCTGTAACTTGCCAGGCTTTCCTCGAAAATTATCGAGTTGGAAGATTGCGTTTCGCTCGTGAGCATTTGAACTGACTGGACGCAAACTATAGCAGTATATTATGCAGAAATGAGTAGTGATTGAATTTAATTCTCCAGATGGGCGAGAACGAGTGTTCTGAAGACCTAGTCATCTAGGGAATTGAAAAGAAGAGAGCAAAGACATCGATAGATGATCGACCAGTCTCTCAACAATACAACTAAGTAACTTCTTGAAAATAAAATAAATTTATCAATTAATAATAAATTCATCGATTAATTGAAACAAAATCGATTATCTCAATCATACGATTAATCGTTGCCATCTCTACTGCACACTTCGTTTATATATTTAGCTGCCATCACTTATCAGTGTTTCGGGCCTCTTTTTTGCGTTTCTCTCGGTAGCTTCCGCGTGGATAATGAACATATCAAGCAAGCATATCTTATTTATTATATTACAGAAAAAATAAGAAACAATTACTATCTACGCGCAGTTTTTTATGTATCATTGGGCCTGTAATTATCGTTTTCCTAGTGTGGGGTGGAGTTATTGTTTTCCTAGACCCGGAATTGTGTTATTTAGGCCTAGGGCCCCTTTCGAAGTCACTGTTGACAGTGGTTTGGTTGCTCAACTATAGATCTATTTAGAGCTGCTATTGAGAAGTGACATTACCGTTGGCGGCACTGTATTCCAAGGCAATATGGCTGTCGTGTCTAGTATTCAGTTGTCAATATGCCAACAGCGAACCGGTTAATTTAAGCACAGTACATTTTTATTTTATGAAAATGCGAGTAAATATTTGCGAAATTTTTTAATTTTTAAGCGCTACACATGTATCGAGGTGTGTAACAGAAAGTGGGCATTACAGTATTTAAAGTTTAATTTCAGTAGATTTATTGAAGTGTAATTTGTAGATGAGCAGGTGTAAATGCCGGGCACGTAATTTTATGTGGTACATCTCAGTGTCGGTCATTTGAATTTACAATATATGGATTCTGTTTGCAAACAAGTGTATTATGTTCATTGCCTCATGAAATAAAATTAGTTTTAGTTGGACAGGGGCAGCTAAAAGTTAAAATGCAACTTGAAAGTGCAAGCATATTAGCGTAATTTTGTTTTTCTGCGACAAATGTAATGAACAAACTCGCATAGTATCAGTCACTTTTTAACTCAAAATATATTCCCATGCCTTCCTCCTGGCCATAACCAAATCTTTTCCAATCTGGCCTGAATATTAACTTTCCCTCCATTTTTCTTAAGAATAGAAAAAAACTAAGATGCCTATCTTTGTCCTTGAATGATAGCCAAAAACACTACAATTTGTTCTACTTTTACAGTTTTTCACAACTTCTAGAGGCATTCTAACAAAAAATCACCACTAGAACATGTGTAATAAGTTCAAACAGTACTACAGGCGCCTAGTACAATATTCGGTGTCAGGACAGAATTACACTGGACAAAATTACACGGGACAAAATTACACAGAAGAAATTACACATAGACAAAATAACACAGGGAAGAAATTACACAAGGACGAAATTACACATACGAAAATTACACATACGAAAATTACACTAAGACAAAATTACACATTTAATTTTTTTGTGTTTATGAATTTTCTGTTTGTGTTCTTTTATATAAAACATTTTTTTTTAAAGGGTTGGATTAAGTAAGTTTTGATGTTTTTTTTTGGAAAAATAAAAAATTGTATTTTAAGGGTTGGAAAAAGTAAATTTTAGTGTTATATGAATTAATAAAAAAATTGTATTTTCAGGGCTGGATTAAGTAAATTTTAGTGTTATATGAATAAATACAAAAAAATGTGTTTTCAGGGTTGGCTTTAGTAAATTATCGTGTTTTTTTAATACATTTTTAAAATTGTAATTTAAGGGTTGGATTAAGTAAACTATCGTGTTTTTTGAATAAATTTAAAATAAATGTATCTTAGGGTTGGATTAAGTAATTTTTGGTCTCAAATATGAATAAACACAAAAAAATGTATTTTCAGGATTGGGTTAAGTACAATATTTTTTAATTTAAGGATTGAATTAAGTAAATTCTAATGTTCTTTTTAAAAAATAAAAATATTGGTTGGATTAAGTAAGTTTTAGTGTTTTTCAGGAAATTGAGATATTTAATTTAATAGGAAGCTGTAATGTACATTTTTTTGTTAATTTCAATATTGAAAAAAAAAATTGAATGTGTGAAATGGAAATATGGTATCGATTGTCGATTGTCGACTTATTCTAAAAAAAACTTTTTTTTTCAAAATATAACTAAAATTTACTTAATTCGACCCTTATATATAATTTTTTCTATTTATTCAAAAAAAAAAAAAAAAAACACTAAAGTTTAACTAATCCAAGCCATAAAATACATTTTTTTGCTATTCAATATGACCAAGGGTTACGTAATTCAGCCCTTAAAATACATTTTTTTAAATTTATTTAAAAAAAAACACGATAATTTACTAAAGCCAATTCCGAAAATACATTTTTTTTGTATTTTTTCATATTTGAGACCAAAAATTACTTAATCCAACCCTTAGAATACAATTTTTATTAATTCATATAACACTAAAATCTACCCTCACCTCCCCCTTAGTAATGGACAGAGTACCAAGAACTCTGGGCGAAGAAATTTTGCGAATATATAAAATTTTATTTGATTGTAATACAAATTTTTATTTATTCAAAAAAAAAAAATAAATAAAAACTTACTTAATCCAACCCTTCAAAAAAAATTTTTATATAAAAGAACACAAACAAATTAAATGTGTAATTTTGTCTTAGTGTAATTTTGTCCAGTGAAATTTCGTCATGTAACCTAATATTCGACCACCACACTGCGTATCCGAGCGCGTCAGTTCTCAATAGAATAGTAATAGAATTAATAGAATAGAAAAAATAGAATAGCCCTGTTGTTACATTCCAAAGGAGATGAAAAAAGAAAAGAAAACAAACACAGAAATTGTTAATTAAACACTTTCTTTGATTCATAATTTCCACAAAGTTAATTCATTCATTCGGAAATTTTATTTATTTTACTCACTTCTAATCCTAGATCTATCGTGTTTCTCTCCTTGTCGTTTCATTAAAATATTTCCTCACCTGTAATAAAAAAACAGACATTAAAAACCCATCTTTAATCATTTAAATTTATTATGTAACTTAAGTTTAAAAAATAAACATTATCACATCCGTTTAAAAGAATATTTTTATTTTCTTAAATACTCCAAAATAAACAAACTGTTTATTTTTAAACGTAAATTGATTTTCATGGAAGAGTGTAGTAATTTCTTCATCCTATAATGAAAGTCTGAAGTGCGTGTTGAAAAGAAAAACAATAAAGATGATGTAAATATTCCATGAAAAATGTTTGTTTCTTGACGTTTTGTTGAAGTCCATGACAGCCGTTTATTTATATTACCACCTTGTATAGTTAACTGTTATGTAAATTTACTTAATATATATTGATACTGTTTCATAAATATATTATTAATACTTTACCTGTTTATTGATTCGATAAAATATGAGAATATTTATTGGAAATAATATTATGCTATAATGACCTACTATATCACTGTCTGAAAATTAATGGTATTATATTCGTTTTATTCTTCAGCAAAATTAAGCTAATTAGGCATTTCACTTGAAATTGCATTTTTAGATTGGTCGTATTACCAAGGGACTGCTTAAGGAAGTACAGTCTGTCCTCATTTGCAGTGGACCTCGTAAAGTTTGAGGCTAGCCCTGCGCGTAAGCAAATTTAAAAAAAAAACAGCTGTGGCCATCACAGAGTACGTAATCTAATCGTAATCTAAGATACATTTTAACAGATTTTAAAAAGACAAAGATGGTAATAGAGGTGCCTTGCGTTGCTGGTAAATTGCCTTAGTAGCAAAGGCCGCGAAAAGAAAAATAACGCATAAGAAATTCAACGCGAAAAGAAAAATTAAGAATTTCAGTTGGCGTTTCCACACGTCGAACGCTCATCCAAATGGTAAATTTAGTAAATAAAATATTTCACCAAATCGAAATAAATAGATAAATAAATAAATAAATAAATAAATAAATAAATAAATAAATAAATAAATAAATAAATAAATAAATAAATAAATAAATAAATAAATAAATAAATATTAGGAAGGTAAAGAAGCACTGATGTAACCTGTTATGTTACTCAAAAATGTTAATATTAATCCCAATAGTTATTTACAGTATTTTATATATATATATATATATATATATAGGAGAAATAATAGTTCTTATTTACTCGTCAAATTATATTAAAAAATATTATTACAAAATAATAATTTTATGAGACGTTTCGACTGGGACATCCAGTCATCTTCAGTCTATAAATAAAAAATATACAATTTTACAAAATTTTATAAATCAGTCTCAAAAAAATATAATATAAATAAAATGTGAAAAACACTTAAAAATCACGTTAAAAAACATTAAAGAATTATAGATGATTAAAACAAAGTATTAAAATAATAAATAATAATAAATAAATGAATAAAAGTTAAAACAGTTAAAAAATTTAAAAAAATTTAAAAAATTTTAAAATGGTGCCTAGCACCATTTTGTGAGAGAAATAAAAAATTTTTACATATAAATTACCATTAGAAAAGATTACAAACAAGTACAAAGAGTCACAGAAAAATATATGACATACAAAACTGTGTGACAAAAAGGAAGGATGTGTTCTTAACTGGACAGACTTACCTAAAGTTAAAAAAACCAAAACTAATTAAAAACTTCTAAACATATTTTAGCAGCTAGACCACTATGTGTACGTAGAAGTGCGACATGTTGTGTCAGAGCAGGCAAGCCCGTTACTGACATAACACCTAGACAGTCAGACGTCACAATGCTGATAAGCTAAAGACCAAATGTAACAAGAAAAAAGACAAACAGCTGATGTCTAAGAAATTAGTTTAAAATATGATTTATTTAACCCGACCGTGTCTGTTTTCTTGTTAACACATTTGTCTTTAGAGGAATGGATGTGTAGCATCTCTGAGATCATCCTTTTTTGAATGTGGCTTTCTTTATCAAGAATTTTGACATTCTCATAATTAAAAATGTGGCCTGTCGTATTAGTGTGTACCGCTAAAGCTGTGCAATTGAGTTTCAATCTAACGTCACTTTTGTGCTGGTAAATGCGTTTCTTTAAAATTTGTTGTGTCGTTCCTATGTAGTTTTTATTACACCCATTACACGGTATTTCATAAACGACGTTTGAAGTTTCAAGTTTTGGGATATCGGCTTTAAGTTTGGAAAAATTACGGTTGTTATTGTTATCAGAGCTGAAGGCTAACTTAATATCATGTGTTTTAAAGATGTTTTTATAATGCAGGAATTGAGAATTGTGATATGGGAAGCTGAGGTAGTTGTTAGAATTGGCAATATTATTGGTTGGGTTTGTGTTATAGGCGGCCCATATTCTTTTTTTGATGCAATTATTAATTAGATTTGAAGGGTAATTGTTGATTTTAAATTCTTTTTTGATAATTTGAAAATTTTTAGTCCTGTATTTAGGATGGGACAGCTTGATAGCTCTATCCAACACATTGTTGAGGGTGTTAATTTTTAAAGACATAGGATGGTTAGATAAATAATTTAGGTATCGCCAACTGTGGGTACTTTTTTGGAACCAATTAGTGATGATGGAATTGTCCTGTGAACGTATCAAAGCCACATCCATAAAAGCAAGCCTACCATTTTCTTCTTCCTCATGTGTAAAATTTAAACGGGGATGGAAGGAATTGAAACTATCTAGCAAGGTGTTAATTAAATGTTTAGGGTATATTAAAATTATATCGTCCACATATCTGTAGTATATAAGGGGAGAAGTTGATAAGTTTTTCAAACATTGGGATTCAATTATATTTCTACTACATTACAATGGAATCCGGGTATTATAGATTCCTTAATCAAACTCTTGGAACCAATTATCAATACATCAGGACATATGAAAAAACAAGAACTAAGCTCATCAAGACCAAAAACAGAAGAAATTTTCTATTAAGATGCCGTTCAGAAAAGATTTTTCCCAAATTTATAGACAACTTAAACCACAATGGCGTTAAACACCTATGGAATCACAAACGATTTAAAAACGCCTTAATTTTGTTCAAGGTAAGTGTTCTTAACGTGGAAATTGAGGACAGTATATATCATTTTCAAAAATTAGACAAAAAATTAAATTATTTACATAAATTAATTTCAAATTTTGACATTGAAAATTTTAATTCTAAACAATATTTTACACACATTGACACTAAATTTAACAACCAATTTTTAATAATAAAAAACAGACACATGGATAAGTTTTCTTGTATACAACAGCAGAACCAACCACCCATACAAATGCAGGACAATTGGATAAAAAACATTAGTAACACCGCCCTTCCAACAAACGTGAAATTATGTCTAAGCCTGGGTCCAAAATTTAATTTTGAACCACCCAAACTTACACAATCAACAGTACACAACATAATTAAATGCACAGAAACAGCCATCCATCAATATAAGATTGAAGACGGGCAAGAATTGATTGATAAAGTCACTAACTACACTAAAACATTAATTAACCTTAATAATAATAAAAAAATCAAAAATAATAATAATATTAACTTTTTTCATAAAATTAACAAGGAAACCAACATTTTTTTAAAAGACCATCCAGAAATTCTTGTTAGCAAGGCGGATAAGGGTAACATCACGGTTGTTCAAGACAAACAAGAATATCTCACCAAAGCTAACACATTGTTGGACGATGTTGACACGTATAAGCTAATAAAAAGTAATCCTACCACCAAATTACAAAATGAAAATAACTCTATTATTAAAACTTGGTTCAACAACAAATCCATTAGTGACAAAACCAAACAATCTCTTCTGATCACTAATGCGAACCCACCACGCATTTATTTTTTGCCTAAAATACACAAAGTTAATGTTCCACTACGTCCCATAGTTTCCAGTATAGACTCTCCCACATATAAAATGTCAAAATTCCTATCTCAAATTTTATCCAATATTGTAGGCCATACCAACAGTAATGTGAAAAATAGTTTCGAATTTGTCAAAAACATCAGAAACATCAGAATTCCAGATAATCATATTATGCTTTCGCTCGATGTAGAATCACTATATACGAATATTCCTATTGACCTGGCACTTAAAATTATTGATGAAAAATGGGACCAAATTCAAGATTTCACTTCTCTTTCTAAAACCGAGTTCTTGACAGGTACTAGATTTTGCCTGAATAATACATATTTCAAAGCATTTGATAAATTGTATGCTCAAACACATGGTTGTGCCATGGGCAGTCCTATTTCCAGTGTTGTAGCAAATCTTGTCATGGAGGAACTTGAATCCCAATGTTTGAAAAACTTATCAACTTCTCCCCTTATATACTACAGATATGTGGACGATATAATTTTAATATACCCTAAACATTTAATTAACACCTTGCTAGATAGTTTCAATTCCTTCCATCCCCGTTTAAATTTTACACATGAGGAAGAAGAAAATGGTAGGCTTGCTTTTATGGATGTGGCTTTGATACGTTCACAGGACAATTCCATCATCACTAATTGGTTCCAAAAAAGTACCCACAGTTGGCGATACCTAAATTATTTATCTAACCATCCTATGTCTTTAAAAATTAACACCCTCAACAATGTGTTGGATAGAGCTATCAAGCTGTCCCATCCTAAATACAGGACTAAAAATTTTCAAATTATCAAAAAAGAATTTAAAATCAACAATTACCCTTCAAATCTAATTAATAATTGCATCAAAAAAAGAATATGGGCCGCCTATAACACAAACCCAACCAATAATATTGCCAATTCTAACAACTACCTCAGCTTCCCATATCACAATTCTCAATTCCTGCATTATAAAAACATCTTTAAAACACATGATATTAAGTTAGCCTTCAGCTCTGATAACAATAACAACCGTAATTTTTCCAAACTTAAAGCCGATATCCCAAAACTTGAAACTTCAAACGTCGTTTATGAAATACCGTGTAATGGGTGTAATAAAAACTACATAGGAACGACACAACAAATTTTAAAGAAACGCATTTACCAGCACAAAAGTGACGTTAGATTGAAACCCAATTGCACAGCTTTAGCGGTACACACTAATACGACAGGCCACATTTTTAATTATGAGAATGTCAAAATTCTTGATAAAGAAAGCCACATTCAAAAAAGGATGATCTCAGAGATGCTACACATCCATTCCTCTAAAGACAAATGTGTTAACAAGAAAACAGACACGGTCGGGTTAAATAAATCATATTTTAAACTAATTTCTTAGACATCAGCTGTTTGTCTTTTTTCTTGTTACATTTGGTCTTTAGCTTATCAGCATTGTGACGTCTGACTGTCTAGGTGTTATGTCAGTAACGGGCTTGCCTGCTCTGACACAACATGTCGCACTTCTACGTACACATAGTGGTCTAGCTGCTAAAATATGTTTAGAAGTTTTTAATTAGTTTTGGTTTTTTTAACTTTAGGTAAGTCTGTCCAGTTAAGAACACATCCTTCCTTTTTGTCACACAGTTTTGTATGTCATATATTTTTCTGTGACTCTTTGTACTTGTTTGTAATCTTTTCTAATGGTAATTTATATGTAAAAATTTTTTATTTCTCTCACAAAATGGTGCTAGGCACCATTTTAAAATTTTTTAAATTTTTTTAAATTTTTTAACTGTTTTAACTTTTATTCATTTATTTATTATTATTTATTATTTTAATACTTTGTTTTAATCATCTATAATTCTTTAATGTTTTTTAACGTGATTTTTAAGTGTTTTTCACATTTTATTTATATTATATTTTTTTGAGACTGATTTATAAAATTTTGTAAAATTGTATATTTTTTATTTATAGACTGAAGATGACTGGATGTCCCAGTCGAAACGTCTCATAAAATTATTATTTTGTAATAATATTTTTTAATATAATTTGACGAGTAAATAAGAACTATTATTTCTCCTCATATCATTTTTCGTCAAGAACCATATTTCTACTATATATATATATATATATATATATATATATAGCAAGGTGCATTAATATTTTGAAAATTGCGCCTATGGCTTCCATTGGTTGTTTAAGTCATAAACTCCGCCCCTCTGATTTCGTATACATTCAAACATAGAATTAAATGGTTATTAAATTTACGTTTTTAAAAATTAAATGCAACATTTGCCAAAATATAACTAGAATTTAGACAAAATAATTTAAACAAAATAAAAATGAAAAAAAAAACAGAAAAAATAAAATTGACGTGAATCGAACAGTAGTTTGCAACTTACGAAGCGAGAACGTTACCACTGGACTACGGATGTTCACTCGTTTACTGTGTTAAATAGCGGATTAAATATTTTACATATTTTAGTTAAAAACACAAAAAATGCGTTTCTTTCCGAAAACATAATCTGATCAAAAATTCCTGTTGTACTATTCCGGTTCACACCAATGTACATTACTTAGAATTTTTTCAGATTTTTAGTTTAAACCATCTGGGCTACAGGGTGTGGGACAATTATTTTTTTTGTACAATTTTGGCAAAAATCGCATCAAAATAATTTATTTTGCAAAAATAAAATTTTGATCGTTAATCCACGTACTAAGGGCTCTCATTTGATACCCTACTCAGAATTTAAAAAAAATATATTTTTTTTTCGATAATCAGATATTTGTCTTTGATATTTTTTAGTTGTTTTATTATTATTCCTATGTGCGGGTCAAAGAGTTATATAAGCATCCCAAATTTCAACTCTCTAGGTTTAGCCGTTTGGCTACAATTTTTACTAAACAGACAGATAGACATACGACAAAATAACGGTATAAGGGTTTTTTGGGCATGCCTACAAAACCCTAGAAACATGAACCATGTGTCTTTTTCCCAATAATTCTAGTGTGACCCTTGCATACTTTATCACTACGCCAGTCGGTAACAAGTGTACCTAATTAATTTAACCCATAAAATAATTCTTGACGCACTGCATGACATCTTTGTTGTCTCGTCCAATAAATATAAAACAAAATATTTACTTACATCACATGTACATTACTTAGAATTTTTTCAGATTTTTAGTTTAAACCATCTGGGCTACAGGGTGTGGGACAATTTTTTTTTTGCTCAATTTTGGAAAAAATCGCATCGAAATAATTTATTTTGCAAAAATAAAAATTTGATCGTTAATCCACGTACCAAGGGATTTCATTCGATACCCTACACAGAATTGTAAAAACATATTTTTTTTTTCGATGAGCATATATTTGTTTATATTTTTAGGGGGATATGCTTTTTAGATTGTTTGTATTTTTCCTATGTGCGGGTCAAAGAGTTGTATAAGCATGCCAAATTTCAATTCTCTAGCTTTAGCCGTTTGGCTACAATTTTTACCGAACAGACAGACAGACAGACGACAAAATGACGGTATAAGGGTTTTTTGGTCATACCTACAAAACCCTAAAAATGTATTTTTTAAACTTTTATAAAAATATTATTTCAAAACTATTTATTTTTCTTTTTTAATTACATAACAAAGAAATATGATTATTAATAAATTTTCTTTGGCAAACAAAACTTTGGTAGGTAAACAAAATCACAATAAATGAAACAAAATAAAACACTTCGTTCTGAAATCGGTAGTAAAGTAAGAGAAACAGTTAGTAAGATGGCGTCAAATTGGCAGTAAAGCAATTCATTATCGTACGACTTAAATTTGTGTTATAAAATTTTTTGAGTCAAAAATTAAAAATATAAATTACTACCTAATTATTGACTTAACAGCAAAAACTTACATAACAAATATTGTTAAGAATCTCTCTCTCTTTGTCCTTTTAGCTCCCAAGTGGAGCATAGGTGCGGGTAAACGCGTTTCTATAGCCGGTAAAAAAAGTGGTTGGTTGGCTAGACCAACGCACTTCACTTCTTCTTATTTTCTTTTTAGTTGGTGTTTCAGTTATTCTCATTTTCACATATTTTTTCAACAATCTCTCCACTTTTCTCTATCTTTTGCTTCCTTTTAATTTCATTCCAGATCTTCCAGTTTTCCGTTTCCCTTTTGGATTATATTCTATTGTTTGTCTTGCTATGTTTTCCATTGTTTTCTTAACGTGTGTCCTATCCATTTCCATTTCTTATTTTTTATAGTCCTCCTAACTGGTTCTTGTTCTGTTATTTCCCACAATTTTTCGTTTGTTATTTTTTCGGGCCAGAATATAACCAAGATTTTCCTTAAACAATTGTTAAGAATAAGAAGACAAATCTTTTATCTAAATACAATTTTTTGATTGGATAAATATTTGGAGAGTTGTGGCGGAAAAAAAACCAAAAATTATAAACTTAAAAAATTAATCTGTTTTATTATAACAAGGTGTTTTAAGGTTTTTCGCCTTCTTTTGACATGTAGTATAACCCAATAAAAAGAAATAAGAAGACTGTAAACACCCTGTATATTAAATAACACATATTTAAGCTTTTCAGCATTAAAGGAAATTCTTTTACTAAATTTTGAAACCTTACTTTCCTTAACAATTTTCTTTATTTCTATTTTCTAATTTTTTTCTTCTCCGTATGTGTCCCTCTAATGGCTTTGTGAACATTTCAAGAAATAAAAAAAGCGACACAGAGAATTTACTGAGATGCTGTGGGGAGATGGCCCAGATGTGGTGAGAGTCAAGGGGTGTGTCGGGAATAAGAAGTTGCGATAAGAAATAAATGGATTAGTGTGATTGAGAATAAATTGGCGACCATTCAAGTGATGAGCAAATAAAAGGGATTTATCAAGGAATTTACTAACTTAAGTGAATAGATTTTAACGGAAATTATGTTTAATACGTTTTTAAATTGGCTGAAATCACTACCGGATTTAATGAAGTCTTCCCACTGGTCGACGGATTTTTCATCTTCCTAACCAAATTTTCTTGTACTCATAGATTAAATTTTGATGATAATCAGTATGATATAAAGCCTGATCCAATTTGGACTCTAGGATTTGTTTTTTGAATAAAACACAACATATTGAAAAAATCCGAGTTTTATTGTTATTAGCGTTAAGTACAGACTTGGCGAATATTTATCAAATATGATGTCGGCCAGATTCCCTCAAAAACTCCGTTGACATGATACCATTCTTTTAGCGTAAGTTTTTCGTAATCGTTTCCAATAAATGCGGTTCGATTTCAGCAATTGCACGTCTGATGCTCTTTTAGTTCTGGAATCGTAGCAGGCTTGTTGACATAGACCCTTTCCTTCAAAAAGCCCCAGAGAAAAAAGTCTAATGGGGTTAGATCGCAAGACCTCGCTGGCTAATTGATGTCTCACCTCTGAGAGACAACATGACCAGGAAATTTGGTTTGAAGTAAAGTGAGTGTTTCACGTGCTGTGGGACATGTTGCTCCATCCTGTTGAAACCACATGTCATTTAAGTTCAAATCGTTGGTTTAATTGAAAAAGTTGTTTAGCATCTCCCGATAGCGTACACCATTGATAGTAACAGCGTTACCAGCTTCGTCCTCAAAAAAGTATGGGCCAATGATTCCTCCAGCCCATAATGCACAACCCAACAATGCATTTGGATGCATAGGTTTTTCTTGAATAGCATGTAGATTTTCACTACCCCAGATGCGACAATTTTGGCGATTAACAAACCCATTCAAAAGAAAATAAGCTTCATCGCTCCATATGATTTTTTTGCAAAAATCAGCATGTGTGTTTCAACTGTGTTTTCTATAACCCAGTTCACAAATGTACGGCGTTTCTGGTGATCCGCTGCTTTCAGTTCTTGCGTCAGTAGAATTTTATACGACTTTAAAGGCAGGTCTTTTTTTAAATTCGTTGAGTAGTGCCATATGAAAGATTCAATTGCTGTGAACGGTGACGGATTGACGTGCTTGGTTCTTCTTGCACACTATCACGTATACGAGCAATATTTTTACCTGAACGATCTCTGCGTTGATAGCAAACTCATGGTGTACCAATAAGCATACCACTTGTTTCAAATTTTTGCAGTAGTTCACGAATTGCACGCTCACTTGGAACATTATTCCGTCCAAAAAGTGGTCGAAGATTTCTTCGCGTAATCGTAACTGATCGCCTGTTTTCATAATAAACTTGCACGATATTTATGCGTTGCTGCACAGTATACGGCGCCATGATGAATTTGGAATGTGTGTATATACCATCTGTAAAAATGCAAATTTCCAACATTCAATGAACGAAAATGGCGCGCAATTCAAATCCCGGAGTTCAATTTGGATCACTATTTATAATATATATTTTAAAATATATAATTATAATATGTACATATTTTTTGCATGTATTGGTCTATCTGTTACTACACAGTTGACCGCCTTTATATAAAATAAATTCAGAATTAGTTCGTACCCTCATGAGGCTAGCATCTGTCATTTGGAGGGTTAATTAATCCTTGAATGAAATAATTTTCCCATTCGGAAAAACTATTTAAAAAATTTCATAAGAAAGACATTCAAAAAGAAACGAACATCGTACAGAAACCACAGAAAACTTAATTGTATAAATAAACAAAATATTTATAATACTCCACTAGAGGTTTTAAATGATTTTTCAAAACAGAGGATTTTTGTTAATAATAAATATTTAAATGATCCCTTAAAGTAACAAGTAATAAAGTTAGTAAAAAGATGAAAAAAAAATATCAACTGTATATTTATAACTACCTAGCTGGGGTACCCGTGTTTCGCTGCGGTATTTAACTACTTTAAATCCAAGAAAGTAGAACATAATGCTCACAACGTTAGAATTAAACTTGATTAGATGAGTAACGTCTGTAAGTTAGTAATTAAAGTTGATAGGTAATGGGATTCGGACCAGTCAGAAAATAACACTAATTTATTAACTTCGCTTACGTTTCGATTTAATTTAAATCTTCATCAGAGCTTAGTTAATAGTCACGATATAAAATAATAATTTAAAATTAATAAAAACCACATCATATTGTCCTGTCATTGAAGTCAGAGATAAGCTAATTAGCTTGCTGTCTGAATGTTTTGACGAAGAACAATAAAAGAGCGCACTGAGTATAGATGGAATCCAAACGTATATGCAAGACATGTATAGGTAGGTATATGTGGAGTTAGGCATGGTGGGGTTCTATTGCCACTCTTGCTCAACGTATACATGGATGGTGTAACCTAGATTTCTGAACAAAGAATGCGTTCGCTGTGTGATTGGTTCCACACTTAATAGATCATATCAGCTACAAAGATGGTATGTTTTACTTGCTCCATCAATATCCTACTTGATTCGGCTTGAGAAAACTAAAGTCACTGGATTATACAATGTAGCGCAAGCCTTTGAAGAAGCCGACAGACCCCAGGGTTTGATTGGCAACATTGCTTCCCCTATTAAGCAAACTAAAGCAGCAATTTTTACGTTCTTAAGTTTACGTCTGCGCTGTCACATCTCCCTCTCTCGCTCTCATTTAATAACCTTCTTTGTCAGCGGTTAAAATATTTAAGGTTAAGTTTCATTTAAATTTATATATTATATCCATTTTATTTAATAAAAATTAAAAAAATAATTGAAATTGTACCACAATTTTGTTATAGTGCATCTATGATTAAAAAAATCGTGATTACAATGTTTAAAATAAAAACTAGTTTCTTATTTTTGTAATGTTGGAATCACTGAACATCATTTGTGTTGGCGACATTTTTAGCCCCAGCATGGCCGCCGTTGCGCTACTTTGTATAATCTAGTGACTTTAGAGAAAACTACTAGGAATTTGTGAATCATATGCTATGTAACATGGTATGGTGTACAGCAGCGGTTTCCAAACTTTGTTCAGTAACGACCCCCTTAGAAAAAATCCCATCTCTGCCCCCCCCCCTATTTCTGCCACAAAAGTGGCAAAAATATGTAATGTAAATAGTTTTTCTAATTCCTAAATATTTATTTTCACAACATAAATCACGAAAATAATATAAAAATAAATTATATTAATATTAAATATGTAATACAAATTAAAAATGCAATAAAAATCAATTATAATGTGAAGTATGGGCTTGTTTCTTCGCACATAATTCGTTAAATCGCGGTTTATATGAAGAAAGAGCCACTCTTATTTCGTCTTCCACTAGTAACCGTGCGCGATATTTTGTTTTAATAACAGCTAATGTGGAAAATCCTGCGACCCGCGACCCCCTGGTGAATCTTGTACGCGCCCCCCACTTTGGAAACCGCTGGTGTACAGCGTTATAGCGACATACAATCGAATATGTCGTATTCCAGACAAAATCTAAGAGATTTGAAGTGCCGGGTTTATGTTTGTCCGTGAATATGTGAAAAATACCCCATGTGTGTTACCTCAGTCATGTGATTAGCGATAATCTCTCTGATTATTTAAATATTGATCTGAAATGTCGCTCTTTGTGTGTAATAGGAAATTTGTTAAACCGGAGATTTTTTAAATGCAGTAAACACATACGCAGATATTTGTTAAATTCATTTTGTAATTGTTTTTATACATCCGTATAATGAATTAATGAAATCCAATCTAGCGTACGTAAATTAACTGCATCATATATAATAATGCATTTTATATAACCCATTGTGTTATATAAATATTGAAGCGCTATTGAAATATTTGAAAAGAACAATGTAGGTATTTGTATCACTGTCCTAAGAAAAAACTGCCTAACACATTAATGGAATCTGTGAACGAGCTTGTCCATAACTGCGAGATTCTTCTCCTTCCAGCACACCTTGTTCCTACCATATTTCCATAGAATATATTCTGCAATCGATGGAATCAGCTTTGATTCCTCATGTTCTGACCGAAGTACTGAAGCTGTCTTGTTTTCATAGTGGTCAACAGTTATTTTGTTCGCTTTCAAGATGGCCGTGAATCAATTGAAGATGATGAGTTGGGAGACCCGGCACTCCAAAAACCGGAAAAATCGTGAAAAAAAATCTTGATAACCGTCGAATTACATCGATTTGGCATCCAGAGTCATACCAAGATATTTTGCAGTGTTTGCGTATGGGACAATAGCTTAATTAATTGTTATTGCTGGAGAGTTTCTCAGTGTTTTATTTGTAAAATGGATATGAACGGATTTTATTTCATTTAATTTATTTTTCAACTTTTTGGTCCATTCGTAAATGATATCAGTAGGTGTTTGTAGTTTTTTGGTGAAGATTTTATCTGTTTTTCCTGTTGCCAATAATGCTGTATTATCCGCGAATGTAGCTAATTTCACCTGATTCACTTTTGGAATACTACTGGTGTGGAGTACATACAGGACAGGTCCAAGGACACTCTCTTGTGGCACTACTGCTTGGATTACGTTCAGTTCTGAATAGGCTTCTTGTTTTATTCTAAAGAGTCTATTAGAAATATAGGAATTTAAAATTTCCACATATGGGTAATGCAACATTTTCTTAAGTTTCCAGATGAATCCTTCGTGTCATACTTTATCGAAGGCTTGTGCGAAATCAATAAATAGGTCTTCCCTAAGATGAAAAAAAAAACAATTAAAGGACAACGAGTTACGACCATTAAAGAAATAAAAGAAAATCGTTGAAGGAGCCGAATAATATACCAAATCTATGTTTTATAAATGTTTCGAAGACTGGAAAAAATGGTGGCATAAGTGCCATTATATCCGATAGTGACTATTTTGAAAGAGACAATATAAACATTGATGAATAAATAAATGTTATTTTGTAAATTAAAAATTGCGCGAACTTTTTGATCACACCTCGGATAATGTCGGCTAAATGACCGCCTCTTCGATATTTCAATTATTGCTGCTCGAATATTGTTCTTTAGCTGTTCACTCGCCGTTAGCTTGTTGGCACAAACACATCCTTTAAAATAACCTTAATGAGAAAACCTGGTGCCTACGGGAATATGATTAAGGACCCCTCGTTTAGAGCCACTTTTTTAAAGTACATTTTAAAAATATTATTTTAAAGAAACTCACGATCCTTATTTCCGGCTGAGTATTTTTCCGCAGATTTTCATAATAGCCTTTGACGTTAATTGTGATAGAACAAGAGCGTTGAAAATTTTCACTTTTTAAATAACGGTGTAATCGACTTTCTCGATTTCGTGAGCTTTCAGGCGTATGATTATTATTATAAGCAGTGCTTTCCGTGCTCACTGCTTTCTATGAAGGTTATATCGCAAAACAAGTACAACAAAAGCATATTGTGAGCAAGAAAGGTTGATATTAGCGCATAATTAATTAAAATATTGTCTAACAAAGGGTCTACTAAATTTTTAATTTTTAATTTCACCAGATTCAAGGAACTTCCAGGTAAAAATTTGAAAAATTCCAGGATAATTTTCCATAATTTATATATTATTCGAAATAAATTCGACAAAAAGAAATATCACATAAATTCACACATTTTCATAATATGCCAGAAATGGCGTAACTAGTACTAAACAAGATTAAGACATGTTTAAGGGCCCGAGAGAAATAGGTGCCCAAAAAGAACTGAGGCATGAATTTGGTTATTCAGGTTTTGTTTTCAAAGTTTGCCCCCCTGTCATTACTTGAATTTTTTTAATTTTCAGTCCCGGTCTTCATTTGATATTTTTTGTAACCCCCCCCCCCCCCTGTCCTAATCTTCCGTACCTTTGTGTTTTACCCTAAATTGACAAATTTCTGGATTCTCTGTAGTTTATTTAGTCTAGAAAAAAAATTAGATTTTAATCATTTAATGTTTTTTGAAATTATGATAATCTTTTTAATGGCATAATTTACATTATTTGTAATAATTGTAAATTTATAAAAATCAACTCAAAAACAGTTAGAGAAAACGACCTGAGGTTAGAATTTTTGTATTCCTCGTAGTTTATTTAGCCAAGAAAAAAAATTGAGGCCATTCTTTATGTCTTTATGGCATTTCGTTTTAGAGATACGTCCATGCGAAGATGAATATTTCTTATAAAATACATCTTATTAAAATACACAATATTCGTTTTGTTAAATTTAAAAATTAAAAATTTTTTTGCACTATTTTGACAAAAATCGCTTCAAATTTTTTTATTTTGCAAAAATAAAAATTTTATCGTTAATCCACGTACCAAGGGCTTTCATTTGATACCCTGCTCAGAATTATAAAAAAATATTTTTTTTTCGATGAGCACATATTTGTTTATATTTTTAGGGGGATATGTTTTTTAGATGTTTTAGTATTTTTCCTATGTGCGGATCAAATAGTTGTATAAGCATGCCAAATTGCAACTCTCTAGGTTTAGCCGTTTGGCTACGATTTTTACCGAACAGATAGACAGACAGACAGACAGACAGACGACAAAATGACAAAATGACGGTATAAGGGTTTTTTGATCATACCTACAAAACCCTAAAAATGGTTAGGGATAGAAATATGGGGTTCGAATTTTAAAAATTCTCATATATTGTTTATGGAAGAAAAAAAAAATGGGCTTAAATAAACCAAATATTAAGTTTTGTATGGGCAGTACTCCAAAACCCTTGAAAATGGAAAAAAATCGTAAGGGAATAGAAAAAACAAAAAAAAAAAAAATGCGGACACCGTTATTTTGGACGTTTGCCATTGCTGATAGTACTAGGCTAGAATAGTACAATATAATGAGTATTAGTATCAAAAAGATATAATACTTCATGAATATATAAAAAATATAATAATAATGGACCATTGCAAAATAATTTCAAAGATAATAAATATTTCAAATATAATAATATTGGACCATTGCAAAATAATTTCAAAGATATTAAAAAAAAAATTGTCTCCGATTTTAGTACAAATTGGAATAAATATGTATTTTTATATATGTAATACTTCAATAATATAATATATAATACGCAAATTTTTTTAATGGGCTATTCATTTTTTTGCATTAGGAGGACCTCTTTTACGTTACGAGAACCTTATTAAAGGAGCTGAAAATTTACACACTTTTATTTATTGTACTTAGAGACAGAGCCGCAGTAAGGGGGGCCATTACGAAGATGATGACCTTTTTTTTTGCTTGTCATTGGATTTTGGGAGGTGAGGACCTTTTTTTTTTGCTCATCACTTAAATTTTGAGAGAGAACCTTGTTTTTAATTACCAAGGGCGCTAAAACACGGCCCTGTCCCTAGCGCAAGTTTTCCTTACTGCGGCTCTGCTTAAAGAAAACAATAACTATTTTTTTTAAGTTCCATTTGTATATGTGTATCAATTGTAAATACTGAAATAATGAATAAATAAATCGAATTAAAACTGCGGCTTCCTAAATTTTATTTTTTGTACGTTTTTTGCTAAAATGGCTCTTCGTTTTCAAAAGGTTCCCAACCCCTGGTCTACACTGATGTTGCGAAAAGCTTACATGGATTAGCAATGACAAAATTGTAGTGAATATTAATATTGATTATTTCACAAAATCAGATCAAAATTCGTTTTATTAAATTGCTACCTTGTAACAATGTTTTTGGTATAACCTTTGTATGTAGACGTTTTTTTTTACAAAACACAATATATTATTACATTCGTTGTTGTATATTATTAAACTTTTTCTTGATTATTTAATCCATAATTCTGCGCAGTATAATTTTAATAGTTATCAAAAAAATCTGTGAGAAATTAAAACAGTAAGAAAACAATAACGACATAAAATCACGATTGTACAAACGAAAAAATCCAATTTGTTTATAAATTGTTCACATTAGCTTATTGATCTTGCCTATTAATGTACATTAACTTGTTTTTATTTACATTATCAAACAATGCAGACTGGAAAACAAAACATTAATGATGATATTCTGACCTTGTAAGAAATGTGATGTAAGTAAACATTTTGTTTTATGTTTATTGGACGAGACAACAAAGATGTCATGCAGTGCGTCAAGAATTATTTTATGGCTTAAATTAATTAGGTACATTAAATGTTACCGACTGGCGTATTGATAAAATATACAAGGGTCACACTAAAATTATTGAGAATAAATGCAAAAATAATGCAATCAAACCTTTTTCGGAATACGTTCAAAATAATCATGAATTGCAGCATCAGTCTCATCATCAAACAAAAATATTCTACTCGGTAATTTTTTTAAGCCCAAAATATAGCTGTACATTGCAAAATCTGGCGAGTAAGGCGGGTGTTCTATTACTTTTATATTTTTTCAGTAAAAAACGGGGCGTTCAAGCAGCCCTTTGGGATGACGCATTATCATGATATAACATAATACCTTTCTCTGGAACTATACTGAGCACTTCAGGCATTTTTTTTTTTTTCTGTGGACCGTTTAGCTGTAACTGTCTTCTGTCCATCCACCGTAATTGCTTTAGCAGGCCCATACTTCTATGAATACTGCACACATTACTTTTTTCATGACTCGCTGCATCTTGGTTATTGTTGGAATTTCCCCTTTTTCATTAATACACACTCTTAGAGTGTAAGTACGTCGAAAAAATGAATATAAGTATTATCAAGTCACAATTTTTGAAAAAAATGTTGTCCACCACTATTTAGGAGTTTTAAAATATCATGACAAATTATTACAAGTTCCGCTTTTTTGAATTTAGAGAGCTGATGTGGCACAACACTTTTTTTAAATGCAGGTGATCTTGTATGCTTCTGTTAATAGCTGAGGACCCAATATAAAGTTAATGCTCTATTACCGCATAAGTGACTTTATTGTTTTCCTCCATTATCATCCTAACAGAAGCAATGTTTTTTTTCTGTAACAACTGTATGAGAACACCCTGTTCTTTTTTGAACAAAATTCCTACCTCATTCAAATTCTTTACACAAATGGTAAATTGTAGCCAAAAAAGGCGCTTATTCACTAAAAACTTAATCTAAACTTTCTCTGCACTCATAAGTGCTTAAAACTTTTTGAAAATCATAATAAATCATGATTCAAAATGCTCTCTAGTTAATTTCATATTTTGACTTACAACGATACTTTAAAAAATTAATTAACTGAGTTCTAACTAACCTATAGTCAGTTTTTTTTTTGGTCTAAGAGGAACGAGATTTTGCAATCTAGTAATTTTGAACGTTTGAATGAAGGTTTTGATCATTTTATTTAGCAAAAGCTGTCTAGCAAAATCGATACAAAGTGCGCTCTTGACAGCTAAGAAAATTTAGTTCCGCCTATATCTTTTACAACTTAACTGCAGGTAAATAACTGCATAAAATGATAGTGCTACTTTTGTTTTCAACGACCAGGTGATTTTCTTAATCTCAATAAATCTAGCGTAACCCTTAAATATATGCTGTAGACATTTTATGCCACATTTAAAAAAATCTAAGCCCTGAGCCTCGAGATGACTTGGATGTCCTTAAGACAATAAGATATTGAAAGTTTTCTTAACTATTTTTGTAATGGTCATTATGAAAATATGTTTAATATTTATTCAATTACGAGCAGTGTATATTGTAGAAGACAGTTGAAATTATGGTATTCTCCTTTGTTATCTTGTTTCCATTTACGTAGTTGGTAATATTGAAGCAACAATGGCGGCCAAAGAAGTATGCTTACGCTCAATAATGCTTTATGAGTTTAAAAACGGAGTAACTTCTGCTGAATGTGTGAGAAAAGTTTGTGAAGTGTTTGGAGAAGGAGCACTTTCTAAGAGCACTTATTATCGCTAGTACGAAAAATTCCTATACAGAGATTTTGATTTAAAAAATAAACCACGTAGCGGAAGATTATCTGATGTTGATGAGGATATGTTAAAGCAAATGATTAATGAAAATCCGCGCTAGACTAAACAAGAACTTGCTTTAAAATTTGACAAAATTAGATATGGTTCAAACTGCAATATCGTGATTCATCAACATAATGTACAACCGCATCCATCGATGAATACGCAACTAAAATTATACGACACTAGAAGGGATATTTTAACGCATCCACCATACCCCCTGGATAATAATAATAATAATAATAATAATTTATTGATCCAGTAGATCAGCGTTTCTCAACCGGGGGGCCGTGAAGGCTTCGTCGGGGGGCCGCGAAGTCATACAAGATCGAAACATGAAAATATAATAAAAATGCACATAATTATACAAGATATAAATTTTATTCATATTTATAAATTCGAGTATGTTATATTGATATTCATAAAAATATACCTTTCACAACATAAATAAAATAAATATTCTATTTTTTTTTATACTTAATATATCTATTTTGACAACTAATTTAAACTACAGGCTATTTTAAATGTTTAAGTTGTTACTAGCTAGCTTTATAATGAGTAAATGGGCTTTTACTAAACAAAATGATCAAAAGCTTCAATTAATCGATAAAAATTACTAGATTTGAAAATCTAGTCCCGCTTTAACAAAAGAAACAGACTATAAGTAGACTATATCAAGGTCAAATAAATTGTATGTGTCGGTTAATGGGTTTCTCTGACAATAGTTCGCGTTGGAGGTACTTCAAGTATTTTTAAGTTATGCGTTGAAGTACGATTTGTAAATGCAATATTTGTTATTATATTTTTTTTTTTAATTGCTCTCTGAACTACAGGTAACTCAAGAGTAAGGATACGAATGTGTTTAAATTAAAATGGAAGGCACTTTGAACACTTGTAAATAAAAATACTTTACTTTCAAGTCGTTATAGGGAAGATAATTGTCATTTAAAAATATCACAGTTTTTTTGTCAACCGTAAAAGGTATTCAAAAAATGTTTAAGAAAAAGTTGTTGAAAAGCTCCATCCAAAGATATCCAATATGACATGCGTTCCCATTTAAAAATTCGAAATTGTCCTTGATATCCTGTAATTCCGGTTTTTTCCGGAAAATTTCAATACTACCATTCAATTTTGTGCATAAATTTTAGTTCACAATTTTCGATGTGTGAGCGACGTGTGAGCAACGTGTGAGCAACGTCGCCATTTCGAAAAAACTGGTGTTCCCATTATCTTGATACACCCTATATATATATATATATATATATATATATATATAGGGGGGCCGCAGACAATATTTATATAATTTGGGGGGTCCCAGGCCATAAAAGGTTGAGAAGCACTGCAGTAGATCATATACATAATATTGGACAAGTCAATTTTTAAAATACAATCAGTACATTAAAATAAAAAATTATTATTACAGTCGATAATAAAATTAAAATGTCATTAAAATTAAAGTAAAATTGAAATAAAAGGTAAAATTTGTTGCATTTGTTAAATATATATATACAAATAGTCATATTAAAATATCTTATTTTCCAGTTTCGTAGGAGATGCTCATTTAGATTATAATAATATTTTTCTACTAAAAAATCTGCAAAAGTTTTTTAAAATATTGGATTAGTTTTACAATCTTTTATGTATTGTGGCAGTTCATTATACATTCTTCTCGATAATATAGTTGGATTGTTAGCCGTTTTAGCGTATCTGACTAAAGGTATTTCCAAAATATTTTTATTTCTTGTATTATATGTATGTACATCTAGTCGTCTTGCAAAATCTGACAAGTTTTGTCTTACATACAGGCAAGCCTGATAGATATACATACATGGTAATGTCAAGAGATGTCAATTTTTAAAAACTGGAACACATGATGCTCTATTACTGCATCCAACCATATTACGAAGAATGCGTTTTTGCAGTCTAAATAATCTAATGAGTTCGGAACTTGTGCCCCAGCATAGTAAGCCATATGATAGCACTGAGTATATGTTAGCAAAATAATATGTCCGCACAGTAGTGCAAAATGATGTAGTCAAGTAGTAACTTGACTACATGATTTTGCTAGTAATTTAATTTTCCAACATTCTTGGGACATTCTTTTACATAGACTATCTATTTGAGTATCCCATGCAAGCTGTTCATCCAAATGAATTCCTAATAATTTAACCGTTGAATCATTTTTAATAGATTTTTTATTTTTTATTCATTGGCTAGCCCCATATGTAGGTATTCTTTTTACAAATTTTATGAAACTATATTTTTCTTCATTTAATATTAGTTCATTTGAAGTTAGCCAATTATTCAGTAACTTTATGTCGCCATTTACTTTCTATACAAGGGTACTACAATCTGAATCGGAACTCATTACTGTGGTGTCATCCGCAAAGGCCACAAGTTCCGAACTCAGAGCATCTCCCACAACGTCATTAACATATAAAATATAAAGAAGTGGCCCTAACACACTTCCTTGTGGAACTCCTTGTGTTACAAATAAGTGACTTGACTTTGAATTTCCAATTTCTACATATTGCTGCCTACTATTTAAATACGAGAGGAACCAATCATGAGCATTCCCTCTAAGTCCAATTTTTTCTAGTTTTTCTAACAGGATATAGAGCCTAATATTCATTGATTCATGTCAGTCATTGCAAGTTTTTTTTTTTTTTATTATTTAATTAAAACACTTCGACCAGCTGGTCATTTGTGCTAATAAGCATATTAAATATTTATACAGCATATTTACATTTTATCATACATAGTATTATTTATATATTTCTTTACCTTATTTTTTTGTTTTTCAAACTGTCTTTCTCGATTGAGTATATTAACACTTATTGACAGGTGGCAGTATGTTGTAAACAATAATGGCAACTATATTACTAACTAAATAAAACTGTATGTTTGCGAACACAATACAGTTATGAGGTATACAAAAATAAATAATTCAAAATTATATAAGTATGTACAGAATATAAATATTATTATAAATGTAAATACAAGAAAAAAACAAATGGTAAACATTACGCGGTTAGAAAAAATACTTATGTAAATAAGTAATAAATATAGGTATATATAAAGAATATTTAATAAAAATAACATAATGTTAAATTTTTAATCATCAGTTGCAGGATTTTCAAATTTTTTGTAGTTCGAAATAACCGACAAATTTTTTGTTATTTTCAATTAAATTTCAAAATTACTACACGAGTGGTTTTTATAATTGCACCTCGCAGTTAATACAGAATTAACGCAGTTAATAAAATTCACACATTTGGTTTATATCTTGCCTTGGTCAGTTATGACCGAATCATCGAAATACTCTTTAAAAGAGACCTTCTGGCCATCTTACTCGGACGTCTGAATTAAGATTTTGTAGCTAAGTGAGAAATTCCGGTGAAACGACTAAAATATCTTTTAGTTCTCCTTGATAGGCACGAAGAGGATAGTGGGATATCCTTGTCGAGGTTAAGGTACTATTTTGATGGAACTGCCCACCGCGATGGTTGCATGTAACAGCTGGCAACCTCCAACTGTTCTTGAGATTTTTAAAATAGGAAATATTTCGCTGTAATTGCTCAGTAGTCAGAGGCTATGATGCCATGACGGCCCGATCGCGACTGCTGCGTCTCGACCGCTTTAAAATCAGTCCAGCAGTCAGCAGTCAATGGCCAAGAAGGAGCCGTGGGTGATGGGCCTCCCTTGCAAATTTCTAATTCGCTCTGTTTTAAGCTTCTTGTTACCAGTTCGTAGATATACACTTTATGTCACCAGTCCAGCGAGTGGATTGTCTTCCTCGGCTATGTTCATCTGCCCATGGTATCGAGTATCCGTTTGGTCCATTTGACGTCTATTGTTCTAGCTAGATGTCCTACCCATTTCCAATTCATGATAGCTACTTTTACAAGAATGTCGGTGAATTACTTAACCAATTTTCTGCTACAAGAGAAAGTTTTTTGAAGTTATGTTATTTTTTTGTGGGCCATATGAAAATTTTCTTATCGTTTGCTTTTCAGGTACATCTGCTGAAAACTTTGGATCTCACTCAGTAATACATATAAAATTGTACATACATATAATCGATACTATAACGACAGATGGGCAAAAATTGCAACAGAATGGATGCCAAAAAATCAGAAAAGAAGAAGAGGGCGCCAGTGCAGAAGGAATCGAGCTTCGTCATGATGTTATATTACTGTGCAATTTTAACTTGTTTATCTTAAATGTTATAAGTTATTTTAAATATGTGTTAATATGTCTTAATTAATGTATTACTTTATTCATTTTTAATTCATATTTTATGTATTTATGTAATTATTTGTAGCATAATTTCTGGAATAAAAGGCTTATTATTATTATTATTATTATTGTTATAGTCAATACATATAAGATTGTAGTCTGTCTGTCTGTTTATTTTTATATCGGCTATCTTCAGGATATTGCAGGTTTCTGGTCTGAAAATAGACGATGTCTTAGCTATGCGGTACATTTTATTTTTGTCCCCGATAACTGCTGCAGTTGCTCTTGTTTTGTCTGATCCGTCTGTGTTGATGTGGCAGGCGTTTGTCGTTTTCCCTCCAATATCTTTGAAGCAGTTCTTGTATATTTGCTTGGTGTTGATTTGCGGTGATAAATATGGTCCAGGCTGGTTATCGCCATATTGAATTTTGCTTAAAGAAGTTAGAGGCAAGGAATGAAGTTCTTGGAAGGAGCTCGTGGTGATACTTTGCATAGGAGCATCTATTATTTCTTTCATATAGCTCTCATAGTTGCTTTTATGGTGTCATAAAGAACTTGCTTTATATACGGTAAAACCTACTACGAATTAAGTAGGTGGTTACCTACTTAATTCGGTAACCTTTTTATGATTCCTGCGAAATAATACATTTTGCCCTCTTTCTGCGTAAAATGAGAGCCTGTCTAAGGTGAGCAGTAAGAGCTGGTACCTTCGGTGGACACTTAAGCTAAATTTTATTATAATTTAGAGATACCTTAATTTTTTTCTCTCAAAATCTATCTTCTCTTCTCTCATTCAATATTTAATTGTGAGCTTCCATATTTCTGAACCATATATATAAATCTTCTTCTTCTTAGCTGATCTCTCCATCTCTTGCGAGGTTTTCCCACTGGTCGACGGGTATTCAATCTTCCTTCTCATATCTTCCTAACCATTCTGTCCTCCATCATCCTCATAACGTGTCCTATTCACTGTAATCGTCTGCCTGTGAGTTCTTGGGTGATCTTGGCCTTGAGTACAGTTCTAGGATATCTTTGTTCTTACGTATTCTCCATTCACCATTAATTTAAATGGGACCAAAGATTCTGCGTAATATTTTATTTTCAAAAACTATGAGGCGACTACCAGGCGGGATTTCGATCTAGCAGATGGACAACAGATCAAATTTTCTCGTTAAGACAAATTCTTGAAATATGTTGGAAACATAACACCGACGTTCATAATGTTTTTATTGATTTCAGGAAAGCCTATGACAGCATTGTACGTAAGAAACTTTGGGACATCATGGACGAATTTGGCATCCCTAGTAAACTTATCAAAATATATACTAATGTCTTTTAGTCTTTTAGCTCCTATTGGAGCATAGGGCATCCTAGAGCGATTCTGCGGCATTGTGTTTTGGTGTTTAAGGTGTAATCCTTTACCCTTTGTACTAAACTACACTATAATAATCTATTAGGTTTTTTCTTCTTAAATTGTTCTTATGATGTTCATGAAAGTCTCCGCAATAATCTTAAAAAATGTATTACACACACCATTTACTTTTCACATAAGATTTTCATCACTGGTTCATTCTGTTTTAGTTCTTGCAACAGATTTTATATCGTTGCATGATATATCGATGTTGTTATGCTCACAGTGCATTTTTTTCTTCCACAGGTCTTTTGGTCTCCCTTTTGCTTTTAATATTGAACACTAGTCCTTGTTTTATAATGTCATCGCTTTCGCTAATAGTCTTCTTAATTCGAAATAACCATTTTGATTTTAAGTGATTTTGTTGTGCCAAAATACCTGGTTTAATTGCTATTAATATTTCAAGTTTTAATTCAAAAACACAATAACATATGTTTTTAAATTCACCAACATCTATAGTTGAAAAGTCTTTAGTAACTGGTACTTAAATTCCTTTTCAAACGCGGAACTGACTCGGGTGGATGCAGACATACTCATGCTTTGCTGAAAACTTCAGACAAAACTCCAGTGGCCCTTTCAATAACGATTTTTTTTTATCTCATTTCTAGACCATTTCATCTTTTCGCGAATCACAAACCAGTTCCAATTAACGTTCTTTTCAAATTCACTTCGTTTGCAAACATTAGGATGCCGAATGGAATGTTTTTAAATTATTCCATTTTTATGAACAGAGGCGGATGGTAAAGCTAGAAATCATAAGTAATTTGAAAAATTGGAGAGACTATTTAAATATGAACTATTCATTACATTTACTTAAATTTAACTAATAATTTAGATTTTAATAAAAGGGGCGATTTAAATAATTTAAATTTCTAGTGTGAAAAAAGAGTTTATAAAACAATTGTCAATCCCACAATCAACGACAAATAAACCAGTAGCCTCCTGAATAGCAATTTGAAAAAGAAAACATTGTTTTGATTTAACTAAATGGTTAAAATTAATTGTTTGGAAAAGTCTCTGTTAATTGCTAATCTAAATATGAACAAACCAAATTGAAAATCCTCTTTGCCTGGCATTTTAGAATTAGTTAACACCCTTTATTTACCATGCGATTTGAATACATAAACACAAAGTAGGTATTGAATAATAAATAACAGAAATGAAAACAAAAATAAAGATTAAAATTAGCCTGATAATGAAGCAAATTTGCTATTCAAACTTAGTTAACTGACTGAATTTTAAAATGACAATTTATAAACAACGATAATAGAATTCTAAAATCAAAAGTTTCAAATTAAATTTTCCGTCAGTTAATTTTTCATACGTGAGTTTTGCGAGCTTTTAAGCGTTGCTGATTCTCTTTTACTTTTAAACTTTCCAACAGCTTTCAGCAGTGCCTGACAACTTATGGAACTAAAGAGAACTGAAATAAAAATAAGATATTAGCTACTTCAATGTAAAACTCACGTGTTCATAAATTCATTTTGGAATTTTTTGGGCGGAAATTTCAGGCTCTTGTTGATTACGGAATACTGGAGATGTTGTAGGGTCACAAGAATGGATAGGATCATAAATGCAGAAATAAAGAATAATGGGTGTAGAAAAGAACATTTTAACATACAGAAGAAAAGAGACTCATCTGGTACGACCATGTTAGGAGAGCAAATGAAGGAACATGGATAAATACGAGGGCAGCCTTTTATATTTCTGGATCTGAGATCAAAAAATATTATTTATCAACTAAAGTAGTTTTATTGTTTTTCAAAATATTCTCCATGAAGAATAATACACTTTTGCATTCGTTTGAACCAACTTCTCATGCACTTTTTTCACTCCGATTGAGGCACCTCCAAGACATGCATTTTGAACGCATTGACCGCTTCTTCAGGTGTCAAAAAACGTTGCCCTCGCAATTTATTCTTCATATGCGGAAATAAAAAGAAGTCATTGGGTGCAAAATCAGGACTATACGGCGGATGACCCATAAAATCGACGTTTTGAGTGTTCAAAAAGTCACTAGTTTGAGCCAATTTGTGAGAGATCGCACTCTCTTGTGTAGAAATTATGTGGTATCCAACGAGAACAAATCTTTTTGACGGCCAAATATTCATGCTATAGTAAATGTATGCTGGTCCCACTAATGCCCAAGGGTATCTCAATCTCACGATAAGTCATATGTTTTCCGGAACAACAACCGATTTTGAACGACCTTTACGAAATTCGTCCTTAAGCGAACTACGCCAAAAGTCGAATTAAGTTCATCGATGCACTTTTGTTGGGTTAATCCATGTCGAAAGTTGTAAAAAATAATAGCTCGAAAATGTTCACGATTTAATTCCATTTTTAACCAATAGCAACAACAACACCAATAGTGCTCGTACGTCAAAACGTTATGACTACGTATACCGTCAAAATGTCAAACTTTACGATAGAAGCGTCAGTTGCCAGATGGAAGCACTAGTTTAGCGCAATCCCGAAATATAAGAGGCAACCCTCGGAGAGTGATGGACTGGACCCCAATAAGACGAAGAAAGAGGGGTAGACCAAAAAGATCGTGACGGGAAGAAGTAGATGAGACCATGGAGAAGAGAGATCTGGAAGATAGTGAATGGAAAGATAAAAATAACTGGAGAATCTAGCTGAGAGAGGGAAAACGACATCAGCGCATCAAGAGCTTCCATTTGATACCCCACTCAAAATTAAAAATAATACATAACCCTCACAGATATCAAGACCAAATTGATGTTTGCTATCGAATTTTCAAGTCCTGTTGAGAAGAACACCTCTCTAAAGCTGGAGGAAGAGATCCAAGTATACGGATTCACCGAGCTTAGAAAGCTGCATCCAGGATATAAAGTTAAGCTTGTATATCCTGATAGTTCGTGTTTTGGATAGTATGAAAGCCTCCTATTGAAGGAAAATCGAGTCCATTCCCGCCTATATTTCATCTACCACCTTTTTGGTCTGCAGGAGGCAGAAAGAAGTGTTACTCGGGTTACTTCCGATTGTACGGACACTGGATCTGGCGTAATTTACGCGTCTGCATTATGACTTAAGTATTTAGCTCCATTAGTTTCTAGCATGATGTGTCTCAAAAGGTTATTGAAATTTGACTAGTTGACGCTGATAATAACAATTTTTTTTGATGAATACAGAAAAAGAATGGGACCGACTCCTTACCCTAGACATTATGCGTGATCTCTTGCCCTCAACTTTTTTCGCAAGTCGTCTGGCAGAAGATCGAAAATTGCAATTTGATCAAGATCTGTCCAAAGAAGCTTTAGGTAACAAGAAACTATATCTAATAGACCTGTAACTTGTCTGGATTTTCTTTTAAATCATCGAGTTAATAGAATACTGTTCGGTCGCAAGTCTTTGGACTGATGGGAACTAGACTAGAGCAGTATATAGTGTACAAATGAGTTGCAGTTGAATTTGACCAGCCGTTTGACCACAATTTCTATCGAACAGAGAGATAGACAGACACATGAGTGACGGTTTCTTGGTCATACCTATGAAACCCTAAAGATCAGATATTTTTTAGTGTTTTGTGAATGTCAATAAGACCCAGATTGAAGCGGCTCTGGCAACATGTAAACCATCTGCTTTATGGAATTAATTGTCCTAATCGTGCAATGAATTATATTAATATATGTGTTTATGTTTATCAATAAACGTACGCTTTAAGTCGTTACACGTGTGAAGTCACTTCTGCTCTGACTAAAAATACATTCTTACTAATTGCGCTTCAAATGCTGTAATAAATTACAATTCCACATTGGATGTACGACAAATTTTAAAATTTTGAAATAAAGAAAACCTTGAATTATGTTAATTAAAACATTCTAATAAAAGATCGAATGTTAAAAAGCTACAGATAAAACATTATCCCAAAAGGTATATTAATGGAGTAGAAAAACTGGTAAAAAAATCTCCGAGACTAGTATGGGAAAAGTATCAATTTCCAAAGAATCTATCTATATAAATAAAAGAGGATTTTTTTAATTTAATGGCTTTTGGTGCTTCGGCAATTAGCCAGGACAGTTCTTATTTTTGAAAATTCCATGCCTAAACGGGATTTTAATCCGAGACCTTACTACTACGCTACACCGGTAAGAGGAAAATTGGTATAGACCAAATTTTGCAGAGATGATCCTCAGGACCCTGCGGATATATGATAACGCCGCATAGAAATTTCTAGGGATTCCTAGGTTTCCAAGAAATCCTAGCCATTCCCACGCCCTTTGACCGATCAAGAGTAAATCTTGGACAATTTCTCTTTAGAGCCCTGCGAAAGTAATGGCGTTTAGAAGTGTTTAGGATTTCGTAGGTATAACCAAGAAACCCTAAACAAATTCAGGCCCTTCGACCTATCTGGATCAAATTTTGCATAAATACTCTATAGAACCTAGCAAAAATAATGGTGTATAGAGGTGTCTAGGATTTCGTAGGTATAACCAAGAAATCCTAGACACTTCTAGTCCGTTTGACCGATCTGGACAAAATTTTGCATAGATGGGACCCAAAGGAATAAATGGTGTATAGAAGTAACTGGGATTTCATAGGTGTAACCAAGAAATTTGAGACACTCCTAGGCTCTTTCACCGATCTGGACCCAAATTTGCACAATTACTCTTTACGACTCTTCTGACGTAATGGCAAATAGAAGGTTCTAGGGTTTTGTAGGTATACCCAAGTAACCAATGACAATCCTAGATCGATCGCTCGCCTAGATCGCTCTATGATCGATCTGGACCGTCAATAGTATTATTTAATATTTTATAAAAGTGTCAAATCTATTTAATATGTGTCAAATCTTTAAGTCTATTAATTTTATTAATACAAAATAATAAAACAATAGGATCCTAACACCAAGATATGCCAATCAGGGGAAGAGAAGATAAGTTTTCCATTTCTACACCCTCAGCCATAGATATTTTATTTTGTTTTATTTTTTTTTATTTTATTTTCGATTACATCTGTCCAACAGAATTAACCAATAAATGGACAGGTACAAATTAAGCTAAACATATAAATGTGATAAACACAGTAATCTAACTATATAATTAGCAAGTGTCTCTATGTAGTGTCGGTAACATTGTGACGACAATTTTTTGTAAGGTTCTCGTGATTGGCTAACTGGGGACACCCTGTCTCTTGATTGGCTGACGTGACACCCTCTCCCGTGATTGGCTAACTGGTGATTGCCCAAGTTAATACAGTCAAAAAAATGTTTTTTGTTACAAACCAGTAATTGTTGCCGGGTTAAACATTCTAGTAATTAATAATTTACAAAAAGCAAAAATGAACAAAATTACAATAAAGTCAAATATCAAACAGAATAACGATTATTTTTAAGTAACAAAAAATATATACATTTATAAATATTTATTTAAAAAAATAGCATTTAAACATAATAGAATATGGAGAATTGATACAGAAATTCAAAAAAGATTTACAAGAGATTCATTTAGAATATAATTTGAGCACATACGGTTTATGGAAGATTTGAGAAATAAATTGGATGAGCATGAGAAAGGTGATGGATTTCTGGATCTGATAGCCACGTGGTCAGTGTGACGCTTCGATCAGTCCTATTATATTTGTATAAACAGATACGCATTTTAAGTATTGAATGTTTAAGGCTAAGCCGACTCCAGTGCTGACTGCACAATTTCGGAAGATAAAAATCGGAATGAGGTGGGAGGTTTAGAACCCGCGTCCCTATGCTCCGTAGACCAGCGTTTCCGAACCGCCGGTCCGAGAGTTTTTTTTTGCCGGTCCGCGAGATTTTGTTACAAAATCTCTGGGTTTGTAGTTTGGAAGGGAGGGCATTTTTTTGCTCATCACTTACATTTTGGAGGTGAAGACCTTTTTTGTTTGCTCACCACTTAAATTTTGGAGGTGATGACCTTTGTTTTTTTTTTTCTCTCATCACTTACGTTTTGGAGGTGAAGACCTTTTTTTTGCTCATCACTTACGTTTTAGAGGTGAAGATTTTTTTTTGCTCATCACTTGTAATAATTTTTCAATACACATTACTTGCTGGTCCGCAATTTTTTTCTAGGTAGCTTGCCGGTCCGACATGGAAAAAGGTTGGGAAACGTTGCCGTAGACAACAGTCTTATTATGGAGCCATGGCAACTATTAATATTATAAAATTTAAATTTTCTTCGTAAGGTTTATAAAATATTTGTTTAAATTTATAGTTCAACCTGTTAAATAATTTATTCTGTACGTTTTAAATTTTTACCGACCGCCAACATATATAAGGGAGGTATTGTGATCATACCGATTTTGACGTTTCGAGATTTCGATGGATCTCCACGAATTGAGATCCCTACATAACGTTTTGACTATTTTTAGCATGATGTCTGTCGATCTGTCTGTCTGTCTGTCTGTCCGTCTGTCTGTCTGTCTGTCCGTCCGTCCGTCTGTCTGTCTGTGTACACGTGCAGAGCAAATTCGGCTGAAAGGATTTTTATGAAACTTCATATTTAAGCTTCTGCCATCAATGGCACAAGTTGATCAACTTTTAGTAAAAATCGGTTGACCAAAAATGGGACTTTACTCGTGTCGATTTTATGATTTTTGTGAATATTTCACAACAGAAAAATATTTAGAAAAAATTTATTAAACAAAAGTTGCTATCAATGCAATAACTAATAACTTTTATTTGAGACGTTTTTTGATAAAACGAAAAATTTCGAATAATTTCTGTAAAATTTTTCGAAATTTTTTCCAAGTCTCAATTTTTTCATACTTATATGTAACGTTTCCATGGTCATTAATAATATCTCTGTTAGAAAATATTAGGCCAAGTTATTTCTACTCTGCTGCTAGAATGTATTTTATATAAGTACTTTACGATGGCGGTCGGTCCTGTCGTGGCCACAGCTGATTTTTTTAATATGGATTTGATACTTGTAACTAATATTATTTCAGATTGTTATGAAGAACTTGTAATCGGTGGTATTTTTCCTGATGTTGAGCAATAATATACTGAAATAATAAAAATTATCATTATGAAAACATAATAATTTTGAAAAAATTGGCTCTTTGCTTAGCTTCTTGTTTTCACAATTTCGAAACGTTCCCAAACTACGGATGCCCACTTCGTCCTTACTGCTGATTAAAAACAAAAAATAAAACGAGCGGGCAACGATCCTTTCCCAGTCTGGTTCGGTAATTTGTTCGGACACTCAGTTTTACTTAAAACCTTAAATATTCTCCGAGCATACCTATGGGGGCGCAGCTGGATATCACGAGAGTTTTTAGGGTGGCTCGGGTACCCTCGGACCCCACGCTGGCACCACCACTGCCCTTAAGATAACACATTTACCACTGCAAGAAAACTTAGTTGTTAATTTCTACCCTAACGTATCTTAACTGCAGTATTCTTTGGAAGCAAAGGCCCAATTTTCTCGTTTTATAAAATATCCTCCTTTGTTTGCAGTGTTCAATTTAACGTAAATGATTTTAGCTTGGAGGCGAATTCTCTGCGGTGTTCCTGTTGACATGAATCTGTTATAAGCCGAGGTATCACTTTAATCTTTCCTGACTGTGACACAAATTTTCAATAATTTGAACGCAAGCAACGGCTAATAGTCTTTTATAAAATGTTTATCCTACTTGACGTTGACAGCTTAGAATTCTTCAAATTTTATCCATGTTGTGTGCAAACTATTGATAAGGTTGAAAGCAACGTATTTATTTTTATACGAGAAAAATTATGAAAAACAGAACATAAAATTTATGATTAAAATTAACTAAGGATTAAAAGGTTTCTGAAACCTTTAGACGCTCAACAATTAATAAAAAATATTGGATTTCAAAGTAAAGTAAACTGATTTCGGTGTACAAAAGCAGTTTGAAAAATCGTCAACATTATTTAAGGAGATCTGTAGAAATCAAAACCAAGATTTTTGCCATAAAGCGTATTACTCATTCTGTTTCTTTCAGATCACTCATTTTATCTAAAAACAGAAAACATTTCTCAGAACAGTGAAAAGATCTTTAGAAGCAATCATGGATCATACAGTAATGTAGTGGGTAAAGCTTTTGAATTCACGCCCCCTTTTTAGGGTTTTGTAGGTATGACCAAGAAACCCTTATACCGTCATTTTGTCGTCTGTCTGTCTGTTCGGTAAAAATTATAGCCAAACGGCTAAACCTAGAGAGTTGAAATTTGGCATGCTTATACAACTCTTTGACCCGCACATAGGAAAAATACTAAAATATCTAAAAAACATATCACCCTAAAAATATAAACAAATATGGGCTCATTTCACATCAAAGTTTTTTTTTTTTTAATTGTAGGGTATCAAATGAAAGCCCTTAGTACGTGGATTAACAATCACAATTTTATTTTGCAGAATAAATTATTTTGATGCGATTTTTGCCAAAAATGTGCAAAAAATATTTTGTCCCGATTTTGTTAGAGGCAATATCTGGGTGGTCTAAGCCAGTGTTTCTCAACCGAAAACGTACGATGGACCAGTAGAATATTTAATTTTATACCGCAAACCACAAAAGATATGTACTATTAAACAAATTTATTGTATATGTGGTATATAATATTTCAGTAATAAAAAATCTCTGAAAAATGAACAAAAATTACAGAAAATGAACAAAAGATCATAAAAAAATTAACAACAAATTTCAAAAATAATCATTTATAAGCCTTTCGCGGACCACTAAAATTTTGAGGTTGAGAAACACTGGTCCGAGCGATTCGTTACAAGTAGTATGGGCAAAAACTGCATAAGAAAGATTTTACACATGCTATTCAATAGATCAGAATCTATTAAAGATGAATGCTCATATATTAAATTATCGATTTTGTTGTATTATTTTTTCAAAATCCGTAACACTTTATGAATTTTTTACAAATACAGTAAGAAATCACTGTATTTGTATACAGTGTGGTTTCTTCTTAATTGCTCTTGCTTAATTGAATCATGCTGTCATACAGTGATGATATATTGTTTAAAATATTTCCAGAAAAATATGTCCAATACGCTAGCTAGAACCTCGTTAAAATCGGTGCAGCCTGTTTAAAGTTACATACATACGGACCAACAGACGTACCTTTTAATCAGCATTGCCAGACGTCCCGATTTTTGCGGGACGTCCCGCTTTATGAATAAGAATAGATTGTCCCGCGCGGGACATCTAAATTCACGAATTATTCAAAAAGAAATAATTCGTTGAGGTAAGGTTAAAACAATGCGATGGATGCGTGTGTACGTAATGCCGGCGTGCCGTACGGGAATTTGCACGGAACTTTGCACATTGGTACTTGATGAAGTAGATATGGACCTGATATATGAAGAATTCAACTTGCTAAAACCTATTGACGTGATTGCGAAAAATTCGAAAGACTTAGCTGCACAAAAATGGCATCAGTTATTTAAGCTATTCCTGGAAAAAAACACTAATAATATTTACAAATTAATTTCATTTATTATAAGCATACCAAATCTAATTGCTATCCCGAACGAATATTTTGTCAAATGAATTTAAAATGGTCAGAAGCAAGAATCAGATGTTCTATTGAGTTGACAAAATCAGAATTACTTATGCAAGTCAACATGCAAAACTCATGTGCTGAATTTTATCAATATACAAGGTGTCTCAAAAGAAATTTTATATTTATTTAGCTTACTGCGTGAACGCAACGTATCCGAGGGGCGCGGGGGTTATGTCAATCGGTAGCCTGGCTCTTGGGAATTTAGTCGCTATGGAGCGTTTCTCGGGAGCAGACCGCACGTTATGCGTGCGAGAGTTTTACAAAAACGGTGATTCGGCGACTGTAGCGCGTAGAAAATTCTGCAGTATTCGAGGTTTTCGCCACTTAAATGATGCGCCAAGCATTCCTCTCATTCGACATTGGGTTAAAAAGTTTGAAGAGACTGGTACAACGCTGGATAAATCAAAATCCGAGCGACCTAGGTCATCAAGAACGGTAGAAAACGTGGAGAATGTTAATCAGTTTGTTCGTGACGACCCGAACCTTTCAATTCGGAAGTGAGTTACAGTGAATTCAGAGCGGTATGTGGAGATGTTAGACAACTTCTTGGTACCTGAACTGCAAAACTTTCCTGGCTATAACCAAAGAACATGGTTCCAACAGGACGGAGCAACTTCACACACGTCCAATATGTCTCTGCCACGTGTTCGTGAAATTTTCTCAGGCAAATTGATCTCCCGGAGAGGTGACATAAATTGGCCTCCACGCAGTGCAGATTTAACCCCTATGGACTTTTTCCTATGGGGTTATCTTAAATCTAAAGTTTACGCCAATAAACCAACTTCACTGGCGCATTTGAAAGAAAATATCCGTCACGAAATGGCAGCCATCCCTGAGTCCACCTGCCGAGACGTCATAAGTAATTTTACTGTTCGATTAAATGAGTGCCGAGAATGCGAGGGTCTACATTTAGACGATATTATTTTTAAGAAATAAATCCACAAAAAGTGTATTTTAATAATAAATAAACATTTTTTCTATATACGGCTTACTTTTTTTTTAATCGATCCACTAAATATAAAATTTCTTTTGAGACACCTTGTATTAAGAACCAGAAAGAAACACTTTCTAAAGTAAAATCGTCAGCCAAATACAAATAGGCGAGTTTCTGAAAAAAATATTGTTCAGTATCAGTATTTAGATTAAAATGTACCATTTTGGTTGCTTTAAGATAAATAAACATTTAGAAATATTTAACTGTACATTTTATTAGGTTGTGCCGCTTTTTGTGCCTTAATCCCGATTTTTTTAAATTTATTTGGTAAAATAATAATCTGGCAACGCTGTTTTGACATATTGAGAAATTAGAGATAATAATCCTATTATATGCATAACTGCAAAATATTCTACGGTAGCAAAAAATTAAATATTAACCTTAAACCTTGATGACCTTCCAATAGATGTTTGAAAATCTATTTCTATTTCATTTACCGTTTTAATTACTTTGTAATGAAAGTCATACAAAAGGTTTGTGATTAGCAATAGAATTAGAATTAGTCAATTAAAGATAAATAAATCTGAACAAGTATACGCTATTAAAAAAAAGCATCTAAAATGAGCAGTTTGAATGGTATCCACGTGCGAATCACTAATAAGCTTGTACGTATATGTGTACAAGCACACTTTAATAGCATCCGTGATCGCGGATTGTGGATTGCATGACACTAATCGATATGTTCCTTAAATAACTTCCTTATAAATTATTAGCACTGCATTTTACAGCAGTGATAATTCATGCGCGAATTTATATAAATGCGTTTATCGCCAATAACACAACGAGAAAAAATTGACGTGAAGTGTGAATTTTCATACATTTCAGGATTTCGCAGGTATATAATAAGTGAAGGCGGTATGCTGAGTGTGTAGAACAAATTTTTTTTTGTAATAATCACGGCAAAATGAACGATATTTTTAAAATAATTTATCGTCTGTTAATCTAAGAGCTTTTGCAAACAAATTTTATGTTAAAATATTTTTTTGTTAATTTTAATTCGAATATCTAGTACCATTATTTAGGTTTCTAAATATGTGCAGTATTTTTATCGACCGCCAACATATATAAGGGAGGTATTGTGATCATACCAATTTTGACATTTCGAGATTTCGATGGATCTCCACGAATTGAGGTACCTACATAACGTTTTGACTATTTTTAGCATGATGTCGGTCTGTCTGTCTGTCTGTCTCTCTGTCTGTCTGTCTGTCGGTCTGTGTATACGTGTAGAGCAAATTCAGCTAAATGGATTTTTATAAAACTTCATATTTAAGTTTTTGACATCAACGGCACGAGTTGATCAACGTTTGGTAAAAATCGTTTAACTAGAAATGGCAGTTTACTCGTGTAGATTTTAAGATGGTTGCAAATTTTTAACAACAGAAAAATATTTAGAAAAAAATTATTTAACAAATATTGTTATAAAAGCAATAACTCACAACTTTTATTTGAGACATTTTTCGACATTTTTTCTACTTTTTCTATTTATATTTATGTAATCTATTTTTAATACTTAGTATCTATTTTTTCATACTTATATTTATGCAACGATTCCGTGGTCATGATAAATAATATCTCTGTTAGAAAATATTAGGCCAAGTTATTTCTACTCTGCTGCTAGAATGTATTTCATACAAGTACTTTGTGATGGCGGTCGGTCCTGTGCTGGCCACATCTGATTTTTTTATATAGCAAGGTTCATTAAGATTTTTTAAATTGCGCATATGGCTTCCATTGGTTGTTTTAAGTCATATGCTCCGCCCCTCTGGTTTCGTATACCTGACACCATAAAAAACCATAAAAAATATAAATCCAACAATTCCACTTGGTTATTAAATTTATGCTCTTAAAAATTAAATGCAACATTTGCCAAAATATAACTAGAATTTTGACAAATTAATTTAAGCAAAATAAAAATGGAAAAAATAATAAAATTGTCTTTTCTGCCCGGGAGGGAAGCCTAGTTTTCTGCGTAGCAAGCGAGAAAGCTAACAATTAGATGAGGATACGCCTTCTAGTATAGTATGTTACATAACTATAACTTTTGTACATCGTCAACCAAAAAACACAAAAAAGCGTAGTTTTCGGAAAATAAAATCTGATCAAAAATTCCTGTTGTACTCTTCCGGTTCAAACCCATGTTAATTATTTAGAATTTTTTCAGATTTTTAGTTTAAATCATCAGGGTGTGGGACAATTTTTTTCTGCAACATTTTGGCAAAACTCGCATAAAAATAATTTATTTTGCAAAATAAAAATTTTGATAACAATTTTGATAAATTTTTGATCGTTAATCCACGTACTAAGGGCTTTCATTTGATACCCTACTCAGAATTTGAAAAGAATATTTTTTTTTTTCGATGAGCACATATTTGTTTATATTAGGTCGTCAAGGACGAAATTTGTAGTTAATAATATTGCCAACTTGAACAATTTATTATTTGACATTGGCTTAATATTAGACGTATAACGGATTGCAGATATTCAAATATAGATTGTAAATATAATAAAGCAATGCAAGGAAGTTGACAGACTATGTTAAACCAAAATTCAACACAACTGGCTAAAAGAAAAGAACTGTACTCTCTCCCTCCTCTTGCTCATTCATGAAATATAGAAAAAAAAACTTGATGTTTAAAAAGTTATTAATGTATTCACGAAACAAAACCCGTTTGTATATTTTTCTAACAACGAGATTTTCCTGTTTCGTTAAAATACATTTCTTCTTTCATTTAAATTTGTTTTCCCTGAGGAATTTTTATTGCTTCATTTGTTATTTCGATTTCACTTTTGTTATTTTTTCATTTTTTTTGGCTTTGCCAACTGCGTCTAAAATACCTTCATTTGAAACATTAAAACAGAAAATAGTCCATTACTGTATAGACTCTTTTATCCACTGGAAATATATGACTTTAATTTATATATTAAATCGGGAAAACTCGCTTTGTTTTTACAACGTTTCTCAGCTTTTATTCCTTGGGGTACAATTTAATTTTCTAACAAAAAATTTTAACATAATTTTAAAGATTTAGTGACTATAACTAAAAAATTATTATATTTGGCTTTTCCGCAAAAAAAAATCCTCGTAAGGAGTGTTGTTATAAAAGTAATATAAAGTTTTAACCTATGGTGATCCAAACGACGTTAACGGTGAAAAACTACAACCAAGAGAGCTATAGAGCAAAATATGCTCAGTATCGTACTCAGAGATAAGATACTTATTATTAGAGACCGGATTTTAAGATTTGCTTTTTTTCAATTTTAAAATCAGGAAGAGTATTTATTTATATGTGCACGAACTAGAAGAAAATGAATTATTTGACAAGTTTTTTCCACGACTATATAGATATACGTTCATTACAGGCGTGTCAGTGATTAGTAAATGCAGCCCGTTCCCCATTTTTATTACACACCGCCGACCTGTTACGTAATGAGCTCATTACGTAACAGGTTGAGCTCATTACATAACTGGTTCATGCAGCAATGACCGACCGTTGTTAGGTTAGGTAATCGTAATAAAGAGATTGAAAGCATATGTCAAATTATTGTTATCAGGTCGTCAAGGATGAAATTTGTAGTTAATAACATTGCCAACTTGAACAGCTTATTATTTGACATTGGCTTAATATTTTACCATGCTGTTTTTTTCTGTTGGAAAGTTACACATCTCGCCTTTTTAAAGAAATCATTGTATGCTCTAAAAAATATCAAAAACTTTTTTTAAAAATTAATTTTATTGAAAATGGAACGGTCGGAAATTCGCACCATTATAAAATATGAGTTCTTATGTGGAACTACGGCATCGCAGACCGCGCGAAACGTTAATAGTGTATTTGGATCTAGTGTTACTACGCAGCAGACAATACGAAATTGGTTCGCCAAATTTCGTACAGGTAACTTAAAAACAAAAAAACCAAAAACACTGGCTCATCGATCACAGCAGAAATATACTGTAACCAACTGGACGAAATGATGCAAAAACTTAAAGATAAACAGCCTAGATTGGTCGACAGATTGACTCCCATCTTATTACTTGATAACGCTAGACCACACATTGCACAAATGACTGTGGCATAACTACAGGAATTGGAGTCGGAACTTCTTCAACATCCTCCATACTCACCAGACCTAGCCCCCACTGACTACCACTTCTTCCGCAATTCGGACAACTTTTTAATAGGAAAACAGTTTAATTCCGACAATGCTGTAAAACTGGCTTTCCAGGAATTCATTGACTCTCGTCCGCCAGGGTTTTATACCACTGGCCTGAACAACCTGCCATTTAAATGGCAAAAGTGTATAGACAATATGGGTGCATACTTTGATGAATAAAATAATTCCTTATGTTTGTAAGTTATCAACCAACTTTGCCTTTTTTTCTACAAATTTCATCTTTTACGACCTAATATATGAAAAGATAGCACTTATCCGTTCAAAAATTCACCGCACGCCACTGGGCCTCATATTTATGCCACAGAATCTTTCTTAAAAAACAACCAATTGCATTTTCGTCTTTGTTCTCTTGCATTTTCGTCTTTGTTCTCTTGCATCTTCTCTTTGTTCGTCGATCTTGTAAGCACCATATACATTAGTCCCTTTGTTTATCTTTTTATTATGTGTGATTTTAGGAGAGGATTTAATCAGTAATATGTTTTGGTGGATAGGTATAATTTCATTTTTATGATAATTACATATTTTTACCGACCGTCAACATATATAAGGGAGGTATTGTGATCATACCGATTTTGACATTTCGATGGATCTCCACGAATTGAGGTCCCTACATAACGTTTTGACTATTTTTAGCATGATGTCTGTCGGTCTGTCTGTCCCTCCGTTTGTTTGTCCGTCTGTCTGTGTACACGTGCAGAGCAAATTCGGCTGAAAAGATTTTGATGAAACTTCATATTTAAGCTTCTGCCATCAATGGCACAAGTTGATTAACTTTTGGTCTCATTTTTTTATACGTTTTCAATATGTAACGTTTCCATGGTCATGATAAATAATATCTCTGTTAGAAAATATTAGGCCAAGTTATTTCTACTCTGCTGCTAGAATGTATTTTATATAAGTACTTTATGATGGCGGTCAGTTCTGTGGTGGCCATAGCTGATTTTTTATTTTCATTCCATTAATTTCCACTTACATAGTTTGTATTATAATTTTTACCGCACGCCTCTGACTAGAATTTAACTTGAGTTCAACTCTGTATAACAATTTACAAATCTACTATTATAATAACAGATTCTTACTTCTCGCGCTCGCAAATGTTAATTATTTTTAAAAGGAGTTTAATAAAAACTTAAGTTGGTACAAGTTACATTTTTACTGGGATTTCGAAGTTAACGAGGAAAATGGGTTTTAGTTATTCTGTATCTAGATGTAAGTACCGTGTTACCAACTCTAATGATATTAAAAGATGTTTATACAAGATTTTCAAACGGAACAGGAGTGAAAATTAAAATAGTGAAATAGATTTTATAATACAGTAAAATTTAACACCAATGCTCGCAAATTCTATATTAGTTTACAAAAGTATCAAATAACTATTTGGACCATATGTAAATAACAATTAATCTCTATCTTGAAAATAAACATTAGTTATAGTCATTTTTCTAATGAGATTATTCTATCTAATTTATTTGCAATAAATGACATTGTTGAAATGCTGAAACATACCAGATGGCAGAAAGTGTAACATGACATTTTGTTATTTGTAGGCAATGTATTTGTTAAACTCCATTTTCATCTATTAATATTGGTATAAATATATTAATATACCGGCTGCGCCATGTTTTAATGTTCTTTATTTCTATTAACAGTTTTACATCAAGCTGACACAATTCAGTTATTCTATTATATTTTTCGATCTGTTGCTTAGGATATGTTATTGCAGTAGTATGCTTATGCAACAATAAGCCATAACTTTTTCGAATTAGACCTATGTTGATTAACTTTATTTTCTTAAAATTGATGAAGGATTACACTCTTGAAGTTTATCAGATTTATTCTGGGATATACTGTATACTGTCTACTAGTTACTAATAAATAAATTGGCAGTGAAACCATATAATATTGGAGTTACTTTCTCTCCATTTGTCTCAATAAGCCACACAAAACATTTTTTCCATCTCATATTTTCTCATTGTGTAAAGTGGAGTGGAGTTGTCTTTTGCAGCGTATGATTTATGTTGTGTTGTTCGTAGTGGAATAGTTGACAGTCAGTGATCGTAAGCCATTAGCTGGAGCAATTAACAAGGAAGAGACCGTCTTCAGAACGTACATATGTCACGGTTAGCTGCCGTTGCCTCTACCGCTGCCGTTACCACTGCCGTTCACAAGGACGATGCGTTGCCGGATAACGCTTTTGATAAACAACATATATAATGTACACTAATCGCGTGCTTAAATATATATTGTGTTACATAGGGTGGGGTAATTTGTTACATTCCACCAGCTCATAAAATCACTGGATCAGAAAATTGGTGTGCGTGTAAAAGGAAACTGAAATGGTTTTTGTTTTTTTTTTAGGACTATCAGCCCAGTTATTTTTATCAGTTTAAAGTGTAACACCAAGGCCGTATTTGCCACTAGGCACATAAGGTGTTAGCTGGGGGGGGGGCTCCTGACAGGTGGGTATGTTGCACCTTTACATACCTTTATATACCTTTACATACCTTTCGAAGTCATATTTAGTTTGTGTTCGATAGTCGTATTCAAGTTTTACAAATTTTAAGTGTGTTTTTTTTTTTTTTTATTTAAATTATAGTGCTTCAACTGTGGTGCCATTAGCACTTCTTAATTCTAATTACAGTATTTACATATTGAGTATTTCTATAGTATTTACATGATATATATGTATAAAAATATGGTAACAAGTATTTAAATTTAAATTTGCTGGTACAGGTTAATGTCTTTAAGATAGTTTAATGTGTTTGTGATAGATGTGATGTTGTTTTGGAGAGCAGTTGTAATGTCGTTAGGTATATTGTGTTTTATTCTTTCTTGTCTGTATTTGGTGCATTGGGTGATGAGATGTTCAACAGTTATTTGAGTGTGGCATGTATCACATATTGGAGCGGTTTCTTTATCAAATAAATGTTTGTGCGTGTAGATGGTGTGTCCTATACGTGCCCTCGTTATGACAATCTGGTCCCGTCTTGCACCGATTGTTGGCCATTTTCCAATATCTGGTATCGTGATTTTTAGTTTGTTTCCAGTAGTTTTCTCCCATATGTTGCTCCAATAGTTTCTGATTTTCTGTTTTACTATGGTTTTGAAGTCATCTGCTGCGATGGTGGTCTCTGTGATGGGAAGTTGCAGAGCTGATTTCGCCGCTTCATCAGATTTCTCATTGCCGGTTATGTCTTTGTGGGACGGTATCCAGACAATTTGAACCTTGGTTTTCTTCTCGATGGCTTTGTGCAGGTTTTCTTGGGTTTTTTGAATTAATGGATTCCTTCTGTATTGTTTTTTGAGGTCTTGTATTGCACTGAGGTAGTCGGTATCCCAAATAATCATCATTCAGTTATTAAATACCTGCAAAACCCTAAAATGTGTGAAAATTCACACTTCACATCAATTTTTTTGTTGTTTATTTAGCAGTTTTGTGTTTAGTTATATATTTTCTTATAGATATCTTATAGATTTCCATTTGATATTGTGTGTAGTGCATAGCTTTTTAGGTTAAATTTAACGTATTTTTATTTTATTTTCTTTGATCATATTTTTACTATATAGCACAAAAAAAATTTTTTAGGAATTTATAAATCTCTAGGATGGATAACTAATGGCAAAATTTTATTTTAACAATGAGTTATTTGTATTAAAACTTATCTACTTAATATGCGATGTTATGTATTCGTTCAAACGGGCATTATTTATTGTTACAGCCTGTTTAATTAGCAACAAAAAATATTTGTTTATGCAGACATTGTATTACTTCCCATTACTTTAATTTCCGAATAAAATGGTTAAATAATTTTATATCAGCCTTTGAAATACAATATTAAGAATTACCCATTTATTTTGCCGGCTAGTGTATGTTTTTTTTTTTTAAATTTCGGCATCTTAAAAACACAATTTATTATTATTTTTATTATTATTATTACATTCAGAGCAGAAGGGCTTGTTATGCTCAATTGAAACATACATTTTATACTTACAAACTAGTTACATGATATACTAATATAAACAAAGAATTACATAGTTGCTTAAATTAAGAAATGCTGATTTTACAACTAAATTAAATATAGAACTAAAATTACATTGCTCGTGGAAATAATTGCCTTATTCTGGTTTTAAAGGTGTTCATACTTGGGGCAGACACAGCTTCTTCCGGGAGAGAATTCCACAGGTCGAAGACACGGTTGGTGACGAAAAACTGCCTTGGCTGTCGTTTAAACTTCTCGTGCTTCAACTTCAGGTGGTGGCCACGGAGCCTCTGGTCGGTATTAAAGTGGTATAGTGACGACATATCGGTAGAAAACTTGCCCCTTACAATCCTAAATATTTGGATTAAGCCGAAAACGTGGAGTTTTCGGCGCTCTGACAGAGGTTGAATGTCGAGAATTCTTAAGCGCTCTTCATACGGCATATGGCGGAGACCTCTTAGCAATCTGGTGGCGCATCTCTGAACCCCCTCCAGAAGTTGAATGTCCTTTTGTAAGTAAAACGACCGAACTACAAATGCAAATTCAAGAAGGGGACGGATATACGATAGGTAGATTGTGATTTTTAAAATCGATTAATCGATTAATTCATTTTTATTGTCATCTCTTGATTATGAGATTATTTTGCAGGTAATTAAAAACAGTTGAAGAGCGGCTTAGTTCTCATTCTCTTTATTTATTTTATTTTATACAAGGTTTTGTAAAAAATCATAAAAAAAAAATCTTATTTAATTTTAACTGTGTAACCACTATTGTTCTGTTCGAAACCACCTGTGTAATATCCCCTAATCGTATACTTAAATATACATTCCGTTGTACGTGTCACATTCATATAATATGTTTGCGTGTGATTTGTGTTTTATTGTGTGTAATTTGTGCTTTGTTGTAGCTGCGATTTGAGTAGAGATTTTCACTAATTGTTATAGTGGTCTGTGGTTCCAGAAATTATTTGATATCCACAGAATTGTGGCACGTTATTACTATTTATTTATGGACGAATAAAATTAGGTTAATATGTTATTATATTCTATTCGATTTATGGTAATTAGCTTTTTTATATTTTATCGATATATTATTATTTATGATTATAAAAAGTAGACTGAAATGATTCATCGACACGAAAAAACTAAATAAGAACTAGAATAATAGAAACAAAGGTAAAAACGTAAAACATTAATAACAAAAACTTTAAAAAGTAATACTGATACTTTGTATTGCCATTAAAAAAGCGAATTAATCTAGGATCGATAGCAGGAAATATATTTTTGAAATATGTATCTAAAGAAGACAGGTTAATTTTTATTGATATGTAGTTTTAGATTTCGGGATAATAGGTCAAAGTACAAAGAACATACTCAGTATTGATGTAAAACTAGTTGCGATTAACGTATAATATCTTCTTCAGTTACTCTACATCAGTGGTTCCCAAACTTATTTTGTCGCGGAACCCCTATGCGCCGTTCAAAAAATTACGGAACCCTTTGATTGGAAACTATAGTACAACTTAAATACAAAAAAAAAAAACATTACATTACTGCAAACTTTTCCTTTTATAAATACGATAGAAAAGTAAGAGTTTATAAATTAGTAGTCGTTTTCATTGACTTCCTAAAAACTAGAACTTCAAAAATCATGAAATGAGCGAGGTAGATTTGCTTTTATTTAATATTTATATTTTTCATATAAAGTGTGTGACTCTTTGATAATACAGCTAGGTTTAATGAGAAGCATGCTTTTGCTTTAAGGATTCTAATATCATTTCAAAATTTAGTATAATATTGGATAATCGAATTCGCATATCTGGTGCGGCATTTAGTTTGCTGCGATATTTCGATTTTGTATCAGCGTATTTTGAAAATCCAGATTCACACAAAAACCGAATAGCTCTTTTTGATAAATGAGGATATCCGTCATATATATCAGACCAGAACGTTGTTTATTCTAGTTTTTTGTATTATTTTTTTTTGTGTTTTTCTTAAATAAATTTTTAACCATATCTTTATTTATTTTTATTTATTTTTTTAAATATCCATTTTTCTGAAACAAGAGAGATGTAAAGAGCATCTTGCTCCGCGGAACCCCTGAATTTTATCGCGGAACCCTGGGGTTCCGCGGAACATACTTTGGGAAACGCTGCTCTACATAATTAGAAACAGAGAGAAATAATACAAATTAGGAATATATACAATAAAATAGTAAAATGAGTCTTAATTAAATCTAAAACTTACTCAATAATAGTATATGTTAAGTGATGTAAATGGTCCTCCAGAGGAGTGTGGATAATATAAAAAACTATCATGTTTTATTATAGTAATAATCATTAAAAAACAAATAAAAACCAGAGTAAATTCACTATAAACTCTCGTCAGCATCAAGTAATACAGACTTTAAAATAATTATTAAATAAACAAGTAAAATAGACAAAAACTTAATCACAATACAAGGTGTCTCAAAAGAAATTTTATATTCAGTGGATCGATTAAAAAAAAAGTAAGCCGTATATAGAAAAAATGTTTATTAATTATTAAAATACACTTTTTGGGGATTTATTTCTTAAAAATAATATCGTCTAAATGTAGACCCTCGCGTTCTCGGCACTCATTTAATCGAACAGTAAAATTACTTATGACGTCTCGGCAGGTGGACTCAGGGATGGCTGCCATTTCGTGACGGATATTTTCTTTCAAATGCGCCAGTGAAGTTGGTTTATTGGCGTAAACTTTAGATTTAAGATAACCCCATAGGAAAAAGTCCATAGGGGTTAAATATGTACTGCGTGGAGGCCAATTTATGTCACCTCTCCGGGAGATCAATTTGCCTGAGAAAACTTCACGAACACGTGGCAGAGACATATTGGACGTGTGTGAAGTTGCTCCGTCCTGTTGGAACCATGTTCTTTGGTTATAGCCAGGAAAGTTTTGCAGTTCAGGTACCAAGACGTTGTCTAACATCTCCACATAACGCTCTGAATTCACTGTAACTACACGCCCCCTTTCGTCTTCAAAAAAGTAAGGGCCGATAATTCCTCGCGCCGACATCGCAGCCCATACGGTCACTTTAGGCGAATGTAGGGGTTTCTGATGTTTGCGTTTCGGATTCGTTGCACTCCAGTAGCGGCAGTTCTGCTTATTTACGTGGCCATTAAGATGAAAATGAGCTTCATCCGAAAACAAAATGTTGGTAAACGTTGAAAATCGCTCAATCACCTGATTTACGTAATTAAGCCTCTGACTGGCATCTTGGGGCTTTAATTCTTGCACCAATTGAATTTTTTAGGGGTGCAGCTTTAGGTCTTTGTGCATAATGCGATGTAATGATGATCTATGCACATTTAAAGCACTTGCGCGCTTCCGAATTGAAAGGTTCGGGTCGTCACGAACAGACTGATTAACATTCTCCACGTTTTCTACCGTTCTTGATGACCTAGGTCGCCCGGATTTTGATTTATCCAGCGTTGTACCAGTCTCTTCAAACTTTTTAACCCAATGTCGAATGAGAAGAATGCTTGGCGCATCATTTAAGTAGCGAAAACCTCGAATACTGCAGAATTTTCTACGCGCTACAGTCGCCGAATCACCGTTTTTGTAAAACTCTCGCACGCATAACGCGCGGTCTGCTCCCGAGAAACGCTCCATAGCGACTGAATTCCCAAGAGCCAGGCTACCGATTGACATAACCCCCGCGCCCCTCGGATACGTTGCGTTCACGCAGTAAGGTAAATAAATATAAAATTTCTTATGAGACACCTGTATATCACAGAATTATCAACTCTGTTTCTAATTATGTAGATCAGTGGCGCAGCCAAGGGGGCGGGTCGACGGGCCTCCACCCCAGTGCCAGCAAAATAATCACAATTTTTATCAAGCCTTATACAATGCTAGCAGATTACCCAGCACTGTTCGGGGAGTTGAAGATAAAATTTGGTAATCACAGTAATTTATTTTTAAATTACTGCGTTGTAAACAATATTGGAAATTTTTCTTATAAATAAACATTGTTTTAAGATTGCCTACTCTTGAAAAAGCGACATAATTATTGTCCAAGTGCTCCAACGAATTACTTATATGAAAGGGAGCGTTGATCTTTTTCCCCCCTGACACATCGACTAAAACTTTCGCCCAATCAAATCCTAAGTATTTCTAACGCTACAATTATTTACCATAAAATATTGGGCCAGCATTCATTATTTTAAACTACTAATTATTCGATACATAAAGTGGAAATCTGGCTTCGTTACAACCTTCAGTTTTTAACGAAGTGTTTTGAAACAGTTGAAAAAATTTATGCTTTTTTTGCGACACCAACGAAATGCAGTATTGTCCGAAAAAATTAATGAATTCGGTCCTGAAACCAAACGCCAAAAACTTAAACCATTGTGTCCAACAAGATGAGTGGAAAGACACGATTCGATCATCGTTATAGTACAACTATTAGAATCAGTCTTTCATGCACTGAAATAAATAGCCACCTGGAGAGAAAAATCGACGTCTTCTTTAGCAGATATTTTAATGTCCGGAATGTACATTGCCAATATGTAAATGAGGAGCTTTCTACCAAAACTGAACATGTCCACTATCGACCAAAATGCTTTTTTTGACGGATTCTGGTTTATTTTCCAAAACTACACATCATACTAAGCTACTTTGTTAAGAAAAGTGAATATTTTCCACCTAGAAAAGCGCTCAAAATACGGGTTTTCTGACAAAACTGGACATGTGCTTAGACCGCAAAATCTCATTTTTTTTCTATATTTTTTTTACCAAAAGTGAACATGTCCCACATACTGGGACTAATCCTTAATTGATTTTTTTTTTCAAACCTAAACATGTCCATTCGCTCGTTGAACTGGATTTTTATTTATTTTATTTCTCTTGTTCGCCGATAGATAGCATTACAATATCTATCCAGACATCTGTTCATATCTCAAGCGTCGCATAGATCCTGTTGCGGTCGCTCTTTGTCATGCGTCACTTTTCCTGTCTGGGGCCATACCTTTATACCCGCTGACCGGACCTTTGGCAAAGTTGAAAAGAGACTAGCAGTGAAGAAGTAGTGGATGAAAAAGATCATCTAGAATGTAACTAGATGGAGACCAACCTCATGTCCACTCCTAATTCACTCCTGTAGCCGGTGTACCCTATTATTATATTTTCTTGTTTCTTTGATTTGATTTTCGTTTAGTAACCCACCTGATTTTATAACAATGCTAAGGTTCTAGTGAAGAAATTTACTGACGTATTTAGTAAAAAATTATTTTAAAAAATTGTTTCGTATTTTATTGCTCCTAATCTAATATTTTGCATAATATTACAGAGTGCTTGACATAACTTTTTTTTTTCAAAACTGAACATGTCCGTTGTTTTCTAGCAAAGCTGAACATGTCCATCAAACTAATGCTAGTTACGGTGGAACCGCTAATCATTAAATAATGATTAAAAAGCATACTACTATTGGACATTCAACTAGTACAATTAGAGTATTACCGAAAAGAAAAAAAAAACGTAGACTCTTCCAGCAGTTTAAAGCACTTCCTGCAAAATATTTGAAAGTGGACATGTTCAGTTTTGGTAAAAAACTCCTCAAATATTTGTAGTCGGAAAATGTGGATTTAAGTATGACCATTCAACAAGTAAAAAATGTTCACTCTGTGCTTAGCAATATTCGTATAAATTCAGACAATCAATTTAAAATAACTTATGAAAGTGCAAAAAATACCATAAATATTTTTAATAATAAATCAAATATTACCCACACATTTTCAATTTTATTGTATACATTCCTAATTTGTATTATTTCTCTCTGTTTCTAATTATGTAGGGTAACTGAAGAAAAGATTATACGTATTTGTTTCAGGTTGTTAATGTACTTTATATAACATACAAAATCACTTGTAGCGAGCGATGTTAAACATGAAATAAATCAAAAACGTACAAGTGAAAGAAAGATATCTATTGTAAACACTTGTTTGACAACCGTAAAGCAAATAGAAACTGTTTTCCTAATCAAAACAACTACATCACTAACTGCATTCCACTGTCAAATATAAAATCAGTCAAATATATAATTATACAATATGTACTTAGATTTATTCGATGTAAGAAATGATCAGACAATTGTAAGGTGCGTTGGGGTAACTGGACCTAGGGAGTAACTAAGCCATGGGTAATTTTCTAAGAAATTGTTTATATAAATTTTTAATTGTTTGCATCACTACATTGAAGTGTTTACTTCGTAAAACAACGACCTTAATGCTATTTGCAGTTCTAATGACGTTGCCTAGAGGTGAGAAAATTTTAAGAAATTTTTCTATAGCAACGTGGTAAAGTACTTACTGTATTTTAAATCAAAACACAGTAAGTATTTTTTCATATTCCTTACTTTTGCATAAAGATTAGGTATTATTGAGTTAATATCTGTGACTGTCTGAACATGTGTTTTACATGCTGTAATACCAGCATGGCTTAGAAGATGTGGAAGAATTCTGCTACCTCGGTAGTGCAATAACGAGAGATGCAGGAACTGCAAGGGACGTAAACAACAGAATACTTAAAGCACAACAAGCATTCGGCTTGTTGAAAGAAGTCTGGAACTCCAATAAAATCTCTCGTAACACTAAAGCTGCATTCAGAGCTCAGTAAATTAACACGCTGTGCGTTATGGATAGTTTTTAAACGAGTGCAATTGGTATGATCGGACAAGCTCGTACTATATCGCTCAACAGTAGTATAGCAACGACAAAGCACGAGCATGTCCGATCATAACAAATGACCTCGTTTAATATTTATCCATAGCGTACAACGTGTTGATTTACAGAGCTCTGAATGCAGCTTAAGGTACACATATTTAAAACCAGTATTAAATCAGTTCTGATGTACTGCTGCGAAACTTGGAAAGTCACTAAAGAAATTACCCATAAACTCCAAGTTTTTATTAACAGATGTCTGCGCATTATTTTTCGCATTACTTGGTCAGATCATATTCCCAATACTCATCTTTGGGGAATCGACAGCACAAAAACCTATCCACTTGGAAATTCAGGCAAGAAAGTGGAACTGGATTGGGCATACCCTCCGGAAAGCAGTAAACGACATCTCCAGAATGGCATTAGAGTGAAACCCTCAGGGAAGCCGTCGTAGAGATCGCCCTGTATCCACATGGAGGAGAACGATATACAAAGAACTTGATGCCCACGGAACTACCTGGCGCCAGGTGAAGAGGCTTGCTCTTCACAGACCCCGATGGCGCGAGTTTGTAAAGGTTCTATGCTCCAGAGAGGAGATCTAGGACACTATATATAATATAATGGCAACACGGGTGATCCAAATAACCCGGAAATTTAAAAAAATGGGTTAACTGCGCAATATGCTTGCGGTAACTGGCCCACCTGAGACCCAGTTAAAAAATTGGAGAAAGTGGGGAGAGCTAGGCGCGTACCCAGAGGAGGAGGTCGCGCGCTTTAAACCCCTCCTAGAATTAAGAAAACTCGAAAAAAAGGAATACATATGAATTCTAGCACTCGTATTTTAGAAGCGAGCACCTTTTTCTTTTGTCAATTCGACGGCGACGTAAATCAGGGATGAGAAAATCACGGATCATGGCAACATAACACACTGAGTTCACTGTCAATGTACTGCCATTCTCCTCAAAAAAATAAGGCACTATCACTTCTGACCTACACACTGCAGCCCAGACAGTTACTCTTTGACAGTGAAGAGTCCACTGATGGAGTTCCCGTGGGTTACGTGGGGTCCAATAACGAAAATTTTGTTTATTGGCACATCCATTGAGGTGGAAGTGATCTTCGTCTGAAGTCAAAACAATGATCCCAGGGTCTTTATCAATTATTCTTAACATGGTTTTCGCAAAATTCTTCTTTCAAAATCTCGTTCATGTAACTCTTAAACGATAGCAATTTTGTAAGGGTGGAAGCTGAAGTCGTCATGAAGGATATGTCTTACAGAACTGTTGGACATCCGAAGGGCTCGGGAGTGAAGAATGACAGAGTGACGAGAGCTCCGTTCAAAAGCAAGACGAACTGCCTCGATGTTGGCAGGTGTTCTTACCGTTCAAGGGGACCCCTCTCTCCTTCTTGTTGTTCCAAAAGCAGTGTTCTAAAAATTCCGCACCCACAACAGAATTGTGTTACGCAACGGGATCACCCCACGAGGGGGAACGTGAAACCATTGACGAAAACGCTTTTGTGTTAGAATCACAGAGTCGTTATTTCCAAAAAAACATCTCGACGACGAACGCACGGTGCTCATGGGTCCATCGCTCCATTGTAACTGAACATCCACTCCAGGAGAAGAGAATGCGACCAACCCCCACAGTAGTTTAAAGTAACATTCATAGGATATGATTGTTACTAAACTTTATCACAGCAGTTAGCGCTTTATTCAAATCACGTTACTTCTAAGTCATATCTTCGTGAAATTATTGTCAAATCATCACTATCAGTGTTACGTTAATGAACGCTCGGGCTTAGTTTGTAAACTACAAATTTCCACTCATTTTGTCAGAATAATAGTGTATTTCATACCATAATTTTCAAGTAAATTGGCACTGTATTTTTAATAATAAATTTGATCTCAGTAAAGATCTTTTCAGTTTGTCTGGTATCGTTATATTTTATTCTATAACGGAACTGTTGCCGCAAGAGAAAATTCTATTACAGTGTCATCTTTAATAAGCTTTGTAGTGGTACTCTTTTAGGATAACCAGTCAGGAAGTGAGTGTGAAAAATAAGATAGACCCCGATGCACATAAAAGCACATACTGACAGCATCTGTATTCTTATAGTTTTTACTTACATAAGCTTCTTTTCAAAACAAACATACCGTGAAATACAAAAGAAAATGGCATGCATTACTTGGTAATGGGGTAGAAATGTCAGATATGTTATCAGTCAAAACTCAGACGACTATTTTTAGTCTCAAAGTTCACTAGCGGAAGTATAAGTACTACTTGTTTTGCAGGGACCTGAAACTAAACCCGAGCAGCAAACCGAACCGTTCGTTTTTTCGTGGACCTGAACCGAACCATACAGGGTGAGCCATGGGAACCTGATTATTTTTGAATGAACATTACACAATGATTTCTCAAGACAAATTTTTTTTTATTAAAATACATTAATATTAAATTATATATTTTAATTTTTAAAATTTTTATCAGTCATGTGATGACCATTCTGCTCATAACATGTTTCAAGCCTGTTCATAAATTATTGCGTTGCGGATAGTCGTTTGGTTTCAGCTCCTGGATCCTCAACTTGTATGGATGAAACTTGTTTAACAATACGACGGACTGTGGAACGACTTACTCTTAAGGCTTGAGCGTGTTTTCGTGCAGAACGCCTTGGACTTCTTTGGAAAGCCTCCCTCACCCTCTCCACATTATCGGGGGTCCGTACCGTACGAGCGGGTCCAGGCGGTTTTTTATTCATGATGTTCGCGCTTTTTCGAAAGTCGTTAACCCATTTGAGAATTGTGTTTCGGCTTGGGATGCTTCCCCGGCACCCAACATTAAACTCAATTCGAAACGTTCTTTGCGCCGCTATTACTAATTCACCGTTTTTGACAAACGCGTCATACACAAACACACGATGTCTTACACCCCATTCAGCCATGATGGTACTGCACGAACTGACGGTTGGAATGGAACCTACCGCTTGCTTCTACCCCCCCCCTACCTGCGAGTACTACCCGTTTCAAAACCTGAACCCGATTCTTTTATTGTAAACCGGTTACCATTTTTAACAGGTTCAGGAAATTATTGTATAGTTTTTTATTAAGACAATTACGTCACCATGAAATTAAAGGCACGCATATACATAGTATTCACTCAAATGTGTGGATATTGTGTGGGTACCTAAGTACGCTGTACGTCACAGTACCATCCATACGCTGATATTAGACGCTGTGTAGAAATATTTTAAAATGGGTTATTCTCGGTTATCAAAGAGGGAAAAAAATGTTTTTAAATGCTTTAATATCCATTCGGCAAGAAAAATTCGATAAAAGATTTATTTTACTGATTAGACGTATTTATATTAAGTATGTATACATATTATGTGATTATTTGGGACGTAGTTACTTTTTAAAAAATTCTACTGTGCTTAACAATGCTAATGTATATCTGCGTTGCTAAAGTCTGAGATTTGAATCTCGTTCATGCATAGAATTTTCAAAAATTAGAATTGTCCTGGCTAATTGCCGAACCAGCAAATTCCATTAAAAAAAAAGAAGTTTTTATACTGCACGAATAGGCAAGGGGAAAAAGAGAGAACTATGGAAACAATGAAATCCAGTTTGTTTATGTAAGACATTGAAGTGAGACAAGGAGGAATTCTTTCACCACTTCTTTCCAACGTTTACATGGACGACCTGAGTAACCTGTTGAATAAGGAAAAGATTGGCTGTGTGGTAAGCACCCGTCATTAAAATTAGTCCTTGCATCATCCCCAGCCGGTCTGAGAAAACTCCAGGCTATATTCGAGAATTACGCGAGCACGGATTAATATACAACGTCTAAAAAACCGAATAAATCGTGTTCCAGCCGAAAGGTAAAAAATATGCTGTGCCGAGTGTGTGGCTCAATGGTGAAAGTGTGAAAAAAGTCTCTTCTGTGTGTTATCTTGGTCACTTTATCAGTGACGTAGCTGACATCGACAGGCAATGTCGCTCTGCTTGTGTGAAAGCTAACATGCTAAATCATAGATTCTCGAAATGCAGTCCTGATGTACGTAAATAATTATTTAATATTTTTTGCGGTAGTCTGTAAACTTCGGCACTCAGGATATACAGTCTGTTTTAAACGGTTAAGCGGAACTAATTGGGAATTTAGTTCTTTTAGGTTGTCACGAGAAGGGACCTTGCTTGGGTTATTTCATTTTTCACGTTGGGATGTCAAAATTTAAAATTCCAACAATGAAACGAAGGAAACGAATGACATATGTCAAAATTAAATATTTTTTTTAGATATTTTAATGACAAAAAAATAAATAAATGGGAAATTTGTATTAAGAATGACACAAAAAATCTAAATATAAAGAAAATGACATTTTAAAATGATATTAACCTTAACCAAAAAATGTTTATTGTAAGTATGATTTACAAAGCTTAAACAAAACGGACGAAAGGCACGATTTAAACGATGAAAGTAACTAGATTGCAAAATCTAGTTCCGCTTAGCCGTTTGGAACAGACTGTATCACACAAAAAGTTATCTTCATAAACTTATTATTTGCTACAACAATGCATTTCGAGTAATCTTTGGTTCGAAAAAGTATTGTAGCGCGAGTGAAATGTTTGTGACGAATACGGTAAATTCATGTATGGCTGTACTAAGGAAATATATTCATAGTTTGCGGAAAATACTTTGGGCGACGTGCAACGAGCTTGTACAGTGCTGTTTAGATAGCGATAATAATTTTCTTACGCACTGGGCACTTCAACTCATTCATTAACTTTTTATACATGACGTATTTAATCCCAAAAGTAAATACGGATATAATTTGTCATTGACAGTTGTCTGACATTGGCAATTTCAAGTATACTTATTATCTGAAAAAGCTCTTTTTATTGCCACTTTTGTACATTGTTTCATTGGTAAGCAAAAAATAGCCACATAAACATTAGTAAATGTATGCCATTAATTATCTGTTTTGTCAATGATTCATTAATTAGCTTTGGAAGTTTTTCCATGTGTGCCACCAGTAATTACCAATCTGTAAAATTAAGCTAATGAGCTAATCTAGTCGCGACCTGCAAATCGCTAACAACTAGGCATTATGTCATACGAAATAATAAAACAAATTCTGAAATAGCCAACAGAATGACTGAGCTCGTTAAATCGTGCAGTTCTAACTGGTTAAAACAGTCTGAATTGTGAGGTACTGGTTCGATTATCCCTTGGTGATACTATTCGGGCGAGTATAATATGTTTACATTACTCCCATTTTCACAGTCATTCACCCCTCATCCAGGTGTAGGAGCTCGCCCCCTGGTATCGGCGTTTAGCCTCATCGCAGAAATAGGCCGATGTAAAATAATAATAATAATAATAATAATAAAATTCCGAAATTTTAACCCTTTACTGCATGCATTTTTATTTTTGGCTGAAATAATTCATGAGCATTAGGAATTGGTTCATATTGATAGAAAAATTAATTAAAAAAATGGGAGACAGGAGGATAAGATGTGCGGGGAGGAGGAGGAAGATATAGAGCACCTCGCGAAGAGGTGTAGAGAGACGACAGTATGGTCGGGGAGCACAATAGACCTGTTGCACGAAGATGGAAGGGGGGAGAGGTGGGCGAGAGAATTAGAGGCAAGAAGGATGGAGATTGGGGAAGGATAACAGGAAGGGTAAACGGAAGGAAGAAAGAAAAGAGAAAAAAAAGAAGATTGTAAAATTTAAATTGTATTGGATGTTATTGTTATGTATTTTTGGATTGATTGTTTTATATTTTATTTTATTTTTGTTTTTTTTTTTTGTAAATGTTAGCACCCTGAACGCCGCAAGGCTTACGGGAATAAAGAATATATATAGTGTAACCGTATCCTCTAGACATGTTTACAATATTCGTTCTGCTGGCAACATCAGACTACCACGACTTAGATTGTCTAAATCTAGGAATGGTATTTTTTTGGCAGCCACTTTCTTTAACTACTTACCAGTTTCTTTAAAAAATTTGTCAATTAGATTGTTTAAATCCAAAATAAAAAAAATTCTTATTGAGAATTGTCTCTACAATTCGGACGATTTTTTCAAAATTAATTTCAGTTCCTACATCTAACATGTAAGCTGTTGGGTTTTTCGCTCTACCTTTGTTAATTTTATATATGTATATATATATTTTTTTCTCTCTCTTTTCTATCATATTTAATATTGTATTTCATTTTTCAATGTTTTCAAATACTTTCTACTTTCGTTCATTAAATTTATCATATATGTACTGACAAATGTAAACGTCGTAAGATGTCTAGCATGAAATAAATATTTTTATGTTATTATTATATTATTATTATTATTATTATTATATTATTAAAAAACAATAGTTGCCCTTTCTCAATAAATTCAGAGTTATCGTTGAAGTGCAAATTTCGCTTGATATCCTCAAATCTATTGCAGCCCATTACTTGAGATACTGCAGGATCCATTGTTGTGTATGTGGCATATATGAACATTCATGAAGTAACGTCTTGATCAGTTTTAAAAGTAAAATAAAAAATAAAAATCGGAATGTGCCATATATGGCACACTATGCGGTAAAGGGTTAATATGTATAAAAAGTCTCAGTTTACAAGAACAAAAAGAACACAATCAGAAAAAAATTATGAGGGATACAAATATGGATTATTCTAAATAATATAAATATCTACAGAATATAAATATTATAAATGTAAATAAAAAAAATCACAAAATCAATAGTAAATATTGCGATGTTACAAAAAATACGTATGTAAATAAGTAAATAATAATAGCTTTATTTATATAAAGAATAAAGCATAAAAATCATATTATGTTGTTCAATGATCTGACAGATTTTTTTTTTTTTGTTGATATTTGAATTTCAACATTAAAAATTATAAGAACGAGTCGTTTTTATAATTGAAACTCCCAGTTAATATAACTGTTGACAGACTCAGTTTATTTATTTCCTTGGTCCATTGAGACCCATTCATCGAAAATACCATTTCCACGTTTTTATTATGTCCAGGAATCGCAAGGAAGTATTGACATATTTTCAATAATTCAGAACAAAATTCTGCATTATTGGATTTTTAACAAGTACGAATACGTGAAAAGAAATAATAAATTATCAATTCAAAAACTGATGTAAAGTGTGAATATTCACACATTTTATATATATATTTGTTTGAAACGTAAAGTAATAAAGAAGATGTATAAAACCAGGGCTTCGAACCGTTATTTTTTTCGTTTCGGTTTTCGTTCCGGTTCAATTAAAAAAATATATATCGGTTCGGTTCCGGTTTTCGTTCCGGCAAAAATAACGGTTTTTTTCGGTTTTCGGTTCAGTTCCGAGTGATAAATTTTTAAATGCTTTTATATATATCCCAGCAAACATTGAACTAACGGCCGAACGCCGGCAAACTGCTTTTACGCTGGTACATTGCTGGCACCAAAAGTAAGTGCAACGCCAGTATTAATAATGTACTTCACATTTGTATTTCGCACTCCGCCTATACGAAGTACTTTACCAGCATTTTATAAGCATTCCTTATTTGTATTAATCCAAGATTATTTCTAGCGGGCCAGTGTTTATGTTTATAACTTTTTTTGAATGTAATAATTTGAAAAGTCTGACCGTTCTTAGTCATAAAACACCCTAATGGCGTGGCCTTCGAGGGTCGGTACAAGTGATATTCTGTGAGTACAAGTTGGGACGTGTTGGTGAACAGTTTTTAAAGATGTGTATTTGAATAGTTATTGATTATGAGCATTATACAGTTTTTTATTGTGATTTGCGTGTGTTTTGTTAGATTTAAGGACGTAGTTTACACAAACTATTTCATATTAAATTGTTTAATTTTTAGTTTAGTTCAATCATAGTTTTTTTCATGTAATAAAATTTTCAATTATTAATAAATCTGATACAAGATTATAAATATGTCATTTAAAAAATATAATTTGTCATATTTCATTTTGAATAGTGACATCTTAAATATTTTGTAAATATAATACTAACCTAAAATAATACAAACTTAATCCAAAACTGTAAAGCTTTTTTTACAATATAACCAAGTTTCTAAAACTCAGTAATACACTATAAAAATCACCAAAATAACCAGATCTAGTTTGTTCTTACAAAAGTGAACAGCTTATAGCATTAATGCTTATAAAATTTGTTTATTGAATTTATTTTAACAAGTATGATTTCTTTAGGTTGGCACTCTTCAAGTCAGGGGGAAAAGATGTGGTAGATAATACAAGACGAATATTGGCGAAAATTATTAGTCACCCCTTATCTTTAGGATGAAATTGGTTTGACCGAAATGGCAGAAAACCATTTTCTTAAAGTTCTTCATTATATTAATAAATTAAATAAACTAATTCCTGTTATTCCTGAAATTATATTTATTTAATATTTATAAATAAATCAATAAATTATAACTGTTAATTCAATTTACAATCGGCTAGTTTTACCATCGTTGAATAAATTTATTTAACAACTTAAGTTAACAATATCGCATCATTCTATTGACAGCAATGTTAATTTCTTCATTAATAGTTTAAAACCGATGCGATATTGTCAACTTTACTTGTTAAATAAATTTATTCAACGATGGTGAAAATGGCCAAATGAGTATTTATTTTGCACCTAACCATTAATTTATTTTAATACTGGGTAAGTAAACATATATTACATTTGAAACACTAGAGAGTGGGTATAATATAAGCACTAGTCTGTCAGAAATAAATCTTGCAACTAATGCGATTATTTTGCACTTTACCATTGCTGGGCCAGCAACTGATACATCAATGGGCCAGCTAACGGCCACGAGGATACCGGGGTACTGGCCCAGTGCAAAATGCCAGCACTGGACCAATGCGAAATGCCAGCACTGGCCCAGTGCGAAATGCCAGCACTGGCCCATTACTTTCAATGCACTTTACCGTTGCTGGGCCAGCAACTGATACATCAATGGACCAGCTAAGGGCCACGGGACACCGGGGTACTGGCCCAGTACGAAATGCCAGCACTGGCCCATTACTTTCAATGCCGGCGAGTATGTGCTTTACCAGTACTGGTCCGGATAAAAATGTTTGCTGGGATATTAGAAATTTATTTTCTACTATAATTTAGAAGAACATTTTATTCTTTATTCTGTGATAATATTACCAAGGTCGCTGCCTGGAGGGAGTTCTGGGCGTTCAACCCCCCTCCCCCGAAATAATAGAAGCGCATTTTTTAAATTATCAGTTAAAAAATTACGAATTACGATTTTTTTCTGCTCATCAGTTTAAAAAATAATCTTAAATAAAATGTATTTTATATTCACTCACATAAACGTTATCTGAACCGAAATAAACCGATATTTTTTTTTCGGTTCAGTTCCGGTTTTCGTTCCGACAAAAATAATGGTTTTTTTCGGTTTTCGGTTCAGTTCCGGTTCGAAGCCCTGTATAAAACTATTGTTCAAAATTCCTAACCTTACTTTATTTATATCAGACAGATGTACATTTCAACTACCATGTAGCCATCTTCAGAGTACAATACTGAACGAATCTTAAACTAAATCAATGAATTAGGTGCTATTAAAACCAGATATGGGAATTTTGGAAAAAACAAATAAAAAAAATTTTCTAAGAAAGAATTGACTATGGTTATACTCTATCTCAGAAAGACTGATAGTAATAAAATTTATTATTTGTAAAAAGTTATTGTTTTTTCACACAGAAGCGGCAAAACAAAGGCGACAAAATATGAATAGTTCAAAACGAAATATTGTTAAAAACAACCGAGTGTGCCGCACATATTATATGGGAATACGAACTAGGGTTAAACACGATAGATCATAAAAATTTGACCCTAAAATTTTGAGGAAAAATATGGTCACAGGGGTGTGTTTAATGATATGATAAATATGGTCACAGGCGTGTGTTTAAAAAATGATAAATAGTAATATAGAAATACACAAAACCAATTTAAACGTGTTTAAAATGTGCATGCCACTGGTTACTGCCTGACAAAATGATTTATTACTATCAGTCTTTCTGAGATAGAGTATAACTATTTTGATGGTTCTGTCGGGATAAGTCTAAAAGTGGGTTGGCCAAAGGCTCAGGTTATTATTTATTAACATATGTTCATGTTTTTTCATAAAGATCGCCTCTAACATGTCCAAGTTATGATTGCCAAAATTGTACAAAAAAAATAAATTTGTCCCACCCCTTGTAAGCCAGAGGGGGTAATCTAAAAATCTGAAAAAAGTTTAAGTAATGAACATTGATGTGAACTAGAATAGTACAACAGGAATTTTTGATCAGATTATGTTTTCGGAAAATACTGCATTTTTGTATTTTTTTGTTGACGATATAAAATATTTAATACGTTATGTAACACAGTAAACCAGTAAGCGTTCATAGTCTAATGGTTAGCCTTCTCTCTTCCTAAAGTGCAAACTAAGTTTCGCTTCCAAGCTGGAGACAATTTTATTTTTGTTTTTTTTTGCATTTTTATTTTGTTTAAATTATTTTGTCAAAATTCTAGTTATATTGTGGCAAATGTTGCATTTAATTTTTAAAAGCGTAAATTATAATATAATTATATGTTTCAATGTATACGAAATCAGAGGGGCAGAGCATATGACAAAACAACCAATGGAAGCCATAGGCGCAATTTTCTCACTTACTTAATACCTGCGAAACCCTGAAATGTGTGAAAATTCACACTCCAAAACAATTTTTTTAACTCTATAGTTTTATGGATCAAAGAGTTGTACAAGCATGCCAAATTTCAACTTTCTAGGTCCAGCCGTTTGGTCACTTATACCGTACAGACAGACCCACTGACTGGATGACAGGCAGATAGATAGACAGATATACAGACAGGCAAACATATAGGCAGACATAAAGACAGACAAACAGACGGACAAACACATGCACTCATGCCTAAAACTGCGTCCACACTATACCAGTTGGCAGGGACGTCTACATTATCAGCTCGGGGTAGAACGCATCAGGATAGCTTGAGAATTACGTTTTGTAAGCCCAAGTTGTATTTGTATGCCGCTTGGCACAGTTGGCACGTCCACACTATAAGCGTCGGCGTGGATTACTTTCATCTAGACCGCCATCAGTCGGTTTACAACTGGCATGCCGCGTGGCCTGTTGACATAAGCCAAGGACACATACTTAAATAGCTTTGTCAGTTGGCAAAGCCGCTGGATATTGTGGACGCAGCTTAAAGTATCACATAATTTAGTGTTTTTTTTTTTCATACCTACAAACCCTAAAAAAGGAAACAAAAGTAAACATTTCGATTTAAAAAAGAATAAGAAAGATAGGAGCAAAAAGATAGCATTTTTTCTTTGGCCACCCTTTCAATACAATAATTATTTAAAACGTAATTGTGCACATACCTGACTATTTAGTAATTATGATAATAAATATTATTCCTTTCCTGTTATTCAGAGATATATGAGCAAATATTGTTGTTTATTCGTAAACAATATATTTAGAATAATTGACCAAACTTAATTGTATGAGAAGCGTAAATTATTCGCTGAATAACAATTTATGAATCACAGAACCAATTAAATTATTTACGTTTTATTTTAGTTGAATGACTTTGATAAAAATATTGTGAATGGATCTTATAATTATACTAATGTGAATGGTGCTCACGTACTGCCTTACAAAACAATTTAAAACACATATTGTCAATGAAAAGAACTATTAAGATATTATTTATGTGATTCAATATATCAGCAACGAAAACTTACGGTCTGAGATTAAGTACAAACATGATTAATGAAAATATCCACTTTATACTCGTAGTTCAATTTATACCCATTACAACTCAATTTACCTTACAGTGAAGGCTGGATCTACACGGGAAGAATACATTGCGACACATCAGGGCGCCATTTTCGAGGGGCGCTTACAATAAGTTTTATTTTTTTCATCAATTGGATCTCAACTTAAAATTACATCGGGGCGCCAGAACTTCTAGAGACTTATAAGTCTTTTGAGATATTTATATATAATTTAAGCAAATTTTTGCTAACTTTTCATATGTTTGCGATATTTTGTCTAAGCATAATTTTGACATATAGGGTAAATTATGGATAGTTGCTCCTAAAGTATAGATGCCCCATCTTTCACATTGTTTCAGCCAGCCCTGTAAAATAGTACAGATCCCAGCAAACATTTTTATCCGGACCAGTACTGGTAAAGCACATACTCGCCGGCATTGAAAGTAATGGGCCAGTGCTGGCATTTCGTACTGGGCCAGTACCCCGGTGTCCCGTGGCCCTTAGCTGGTCCATTGATGTATCAGTTGCTGGCCCAGCAACGGTAAAGTGCATTGAAAGTAATGGGCCAGTGCTGGCATTTCGCACTGGGCCAGTGCTGGCATTTCGCATTGGTCCAGTGCTGGCATTTTGCACTGGGCCAGTACCCCGGTGTCCCCGTGGCCGTTAGCTGGCCCATTGATGTATCAGTTGCTGGCCCAGCAACGGTAAAGTGCAAAATAATCGCATTAGTTGCAAGATTTATTTCTGACAGACTAGTGCTTATATTATACCCACTCTCTAGTGTTTCAAATGTAATATATGTGTACTTACCCAGTATTAAAATAAATTAATGGTTAGGTGCAAAATAAATACTCATTTGGCCATTTTCACCATCGTTGAATAAATTTATTTAACAAGTAAAGTTGACAATATCGCATCGGTTTTAAAATATTAATGAAGAAATTAACATTGCTGTCAATAGAATGATGCGATATTGTTAACTTAAGTTGTTAAATAAATTTATTCAACGATGGTAAAACTAGCCGATTGTAAATTGAATTAACAGTTATAATTTATTGATTTATTTATAAATATTAAATAAATATAATTTCAGGAATAACAGGAATTAGTTTCTTTAATTTATTAATTTAATGAAGAATTTTAAGAAAATGGTTTTCTGCCATTTCGGTCAAACCAATTTCATCCTAAAGATAAGGGGTGACTAATAATTTTCGCCAATATTCGTCTTGTATTATCTACCACATCTTTTCCCCCTGACTTGAAGAGTGCCAACCTAAAGAAATCATACTTGTTAAAATAAATTCAATAAACAAATTTTATAAGCATTAATGCTATAAGCTGTTCACTTTTGTAAGAACAAACTAGATCTGGTTATTTTGGTGATTTTTATAGTGTATTACTGACTTTTAGAAACTTGGTTATATTGTAAAAAAAGCTTTACAGTTTTGGATTAAGTTTGTATTATTTTAGGTTAGTATTATATTTACAAAATATTTAAGATGTCACTATTCAAAATGAAATATGACAAATTATATTTTTTAAATGACATATTTATAATCTTGTATCAGATTTATTAATAATTGAAAATTTTATTACATGAAAAAACTATGATTGAACTAAACTAAAAATTAAACAATTTAATATGAAATAGTTTGTGTAAACTACGTCCTTAAATCTAACAAAACACACACAAATCACAATAAAAAACTGTATAATGCTCACAATCAATAACTATTCAAATACACATAAACTGTTCACCAACACGTCCCAACTTGAACTAACAGAATATCACTTGTACCGACCCTCGAAGGCCACGCCATTAGGGTGTTTTATGACTAAGAACGGTCAGACTTTTCAAATTATTACATTAAAAAAAAGTTATAAACATAAGCACTGGCCCGCTAGAAATAACCTTGGATTAATACAAATAAGGAGTGCTTATAAAATGCTGGTAAAGTACTTCGTATAGGCAGAGTGCGAAATACAAATGTGAAGTACATTATTAATACTGGCGTTGCACTTACTTCTGGTGCCAGCAATGTACCAGCGTAAAAGCAGTTTGCCGGCGTTCGGCCGTTAGTTCAATGTTTGCTGGGATAGAACGCGATATACACCGCAGTTTCGCCCGTACATTTTGGTTCGCACACTCTGGTCTCTTGATCACGTGTGCTCTTTATTTTGAATTTAAATTTAGTATTTTGTAATTTTTGTATTTAATACAATAATAATAATAGTAATAATACAATAATATTCGTTATATTATCAGTTTTATAATAATGTCAAATATATGAAATAATTTAAATATTATTATAAATGAATTTAAATACAAATTAAACTAAATACAACTCTGTTAATTTACAAATTTAGTTAATTTATAAATTATCAGATTGTCACGGATACAGGGCATCCACATCTTAGGAATAGCTTACTATTCACTAAACTGACCCGTGTTTTAACACGTAACTCTTGTCATGAAATTCTTCCACGGATTGTTTTTAAATATTTCATATATAAGGGACTAAAAGTTCTTAAAGATTAATTAAGTAAGAAGTAGTAATTAGTAATCAGTAATCTTGCGACTATTATCAATTTTGCATTGACCAACGATGGGCCTACAAAGCCGTGGTTATGTAAGTACAGTTTAATATTATATTTTTGTATTTGCTCCAGATGTGTCTCACAACTTTAATGGAATTTATTCCATTTAAGTAAAACTCTTACGATCCGGAATTAATTAGTTAATTCAATTATTGTGTCACTAGGTTGTACCTAAGCCCTACCTAGAGCCCTTATTTTAAGTTATTATTGTTTGACCAATGATAGGGACTAATTATTATTATGCTATGAATTGTTCATTATAATTTGTCGGTATACAGAGTGATAAATTCAGTCTCGATACTTTAATTTCATTGTTGTACGACAACGATTTATCGATTTGTGTATCGACTTGTATTGTAATAAGGTGTTATCTAATTAGTACACCCTTAATATGGCGTGGCCAGTACTGTTAGTAATTATAAATTGTATTCTTTTATTCCTATTAATAAATTAGTATATAGAATTTATATTCTTTTATTCATACAAACCCCCCAAGACCAACCTAGGCGTGACAATATTATTTTTGTGGTACTGTATTTTATTTATGTAATACACCTATCGTGTTGAGCAACGTTTTCCGCATTGTTTGTCGCTTAACTAGGGTTTTCAGAGACATCGTGGGATTTTCTAGGTTTGGTTCCTCCATAGCCATTACTTGTGGGCCTAGGGTTTTACCCATCTACACCCCAGCTAGGGTTACCATTTCCCTTGTGTTAGTCTCCTAGAGCAGCCCCTAGGACCAGAAGAGTTTATATTCTCTTCCCTTTCCTCTAGGACGTCCGTGTCTTCCCCAGGTGCTCAACTCGGTGTATCTCAGTGTCACATCTCGTTTTTCAATTCTATATTCCAGCCTTCTGCTGGTAGTCCTTCGTAGTCGCCGCCGCGAAGACCATTTGTGTAACTGTCTGGCCACCCTACCTTACATAGGCTGGAGGCGGGCGCCACACATGATATTTGTTTTATTGTACTCTTTTGTATATGCATATGAAAAAAAACACTTATTTTATAGCAATAAATAAACTAATTTAATTACGAATAATAAAAAACTATAAAAAATTCCCTTTTCATTTTAATATATAAAGAATAACGCATCTTTTAAAAAACAATAATCCCTGTTGAACTATTCAGGTTCCCATCAATGTTCAATATGAAGTTTTTTTTTTTGGATTTTTAGATTAGCCTCTCTGAGAGATCTGCCCCCACAATTGTTTTTTGAAATAAATCCCATAAAAAAATATTTTTCAAATTTGCATATTGATCAACGCATTAAGAGATTTCATTTAGTATGCTACTAAAAATTATAAAACAATATTTTTTTATTAAATACCTATTTGTTTATATTTATCTCGGGATGTGTTTTTTTGAACTTTCAGTATTCTTCCTATATGTAAGTCAAAGACCTGTATAAGCATGCCAAACTTCAACTTTATATGTTAAGCCGCTTGGCTACAATGTTTACCGTGCAGACAGACAGACACATAAGTGACGTTATAACGGTTTACTGGTAGTTATACCTACAAAACCCTAAAAAGAACTTGAATATATAAAAGTTAGTCTGTTTAGATTAATTAAACAATTGAATATGTTTTGATTGAAATAGTCATCTATCTAATTTCAAATACATGTACTCTTGAAATAATATGTTATTCATTAATTCTGACCTAAAACAATACAATTTATTTTTGATCATATTTTAAATGGATTAATTAAAACTATAAATTGATTAATTAGTATATATATAATTATTTGGAAATACTTCATTTAACTGTTATTCAAAATATGAATAAAGGTTTTTATATTATTGGTATGGCTTGTTTGTTAATTTTCAATATACAAATCACTGTAACAGTGCCGGACTATACGGGGCACAGTTTAACAGTGCGACGGCCCCAACGGGAGCGCTTCTTGAATCAATGGGGCCCACTCATGATGTACCTAAAAGGCAGATTTATAAATTTTCTAACGCCGGTAAAATCCAATCCGCCATTACACTATAAAACAAAAACATTCCTAATAATGTGTAAGTTAAAAAATTGATGTGAAGTGTGAATTTTGACACATTTCAGGGTTTCGCAGGTATTTAGTAACTGAATGATGATTATTTGTGATGCCAAAACAAATTTTATGTCAAAATATTTTTTTATGAATTTTAATTCGAATGCCTAATACCATTATTTAAGTTTCTAAATATGTGCAGTATTTTTTTTTATATATATATATATATATATATATAGCAAGGTTCATTAGGATTTGGAAAATTGCGCCTATGGTTTCCATTGGTTGCTTAAATTATAAGTTCCGCCCCTCTGATTTCCTATACATTCAAACATAGAATTAAATTATAATTTTTCCCACTATTATTAAATTTACGTTTTTAAAAATTAAATGCATCATTTACCAAAATATAACTAGAATTTTGACAAAATAATTTAAACAAAATAAAAATACAAAAAAAAACAGAAAAAATAAAATTGACAGGAATCGAACTCTAGTTTGCAAATTACGAAGCAACGACACTACGGACTACGCTACGGGCGCTTACTTGTTTACTGTGTTACATAGCGAATTAAATATTCAATATATTTTAGTTGAAAACACAAAAAATGCGTTATTTAAAAAAAAAAAACAATTTATTTTGCAAATTTTGGTCGTTAATCTACGTACTAAGGGCTTTCATTTGATACCAGAATTTTACTACTCAGAATTTTAAAAAAATATTTTTTTTTTCGGTGATCACATATTTGTTTATTTCAAAATCAGGAAAAACAACCAAAAATTTGGTTCAACAACCATTCGCGTTACTAGTTTATATTAATTATTTCATATTTGGTGAAAAATCGGGACAAATGGCGTTCCACCTAGGGTTCTTTCCAAACCCCTCTGTAGAGTACCGAAATTTGAGACACCCTAGTCACAAACCACTAGATCTACTAACAAGAAAATATTAATTTTTTTATTGAACATACTCCCTTTTAAAATCCTCTTCCACTAGTCATAGCTACCTCTTTTACAAAATTGTTCGCTTTTAGTGTCCATCCATGTGAATATTTGCTTTAAAATCCCCTTCAATAGAGTATTTAATAAAAGGAATGCTGAGAAATGCCGTCTGCTTAATGCATATGTAAACAAAAACGAAAATGCAATCGTGCACATCTCATTTATATTTATAACTGAAATGGACCTGCGGTGGAAATTAAATAAAATCCGAGATCACGTACAAACCTCGAAGATAAAACGCTTTTCCGCGCGATTGAAAATGTAATGGAAAATTTGTGTCCCGATGCATAATAGCACCGATGTAGAGATACCTCTGCTTTGCGGTTCTTCTGACATTCAACGCAATTTCATGATCTGTTCCATTTATTGTTTGAGAGAGAGGTATACAATTTATTGCGATGATATCGACTATTTACATCACTAGTAAATTATTTAGAAAATGTCATTAACCTTTTAACCGCGCATTTAGGAAAATTAATACACCAACACCCGGGACGAAATTTGCTTGGTTCTTTGAAAATATAACAGTTTACTGGGATAAATCAGGGGGAGCAATAATAGATTCTAATGACCATCATCATTTTAAGGGTTTTGTAGGTATGACCACCAAAAAACTCTTATAACGTCACTTATGTGTCTGTCCGTCTGTCTGTACGGTAGAATTGTAGCCAAACGGCTGAACATAGAAAGTTGAAATTTGGCGTACATGAACATTCATTGCGACCCCGGCTAGTGCGGATTCGTTATAATGCGACCGACAATTTAAGATTTTTAAGCTATCAAACACATCGACGAAGCGTGGAATGAAGTCACCCAGTCGTGTATGAAGGGTGTTTGGAAAAGATTGTTCAGTGAAATTTCTGAAGTTCACTGTAATCATGAAAATTATGTTGAAAATATCATCGAAGATATTAGTCATATAGCCATTTCCGAAGGTTTTGATGAAGATGATATTCTGACTTTTTTAAAATCACACGGTTAACCTTTGACTAATGAAGAGCTGCAGGAAATGGACTGCCATACGTCCCTAGAAAAGGGGCCGCAGCAAAGGGAGGGGGGCGACGGGTCTGGGCCCCTCCCAGGACCAGCAGATTACTCGGCGCTGCTCGGAGAGTTAAAGATAAAATTTGTTAACCATAACAGTAGTTTTTCAATTACTTCATTGTAAACAATAGTGGCATTTTTTTTTCGTATAGATAAACATTTTTTTAAGATACTCTTGATAAAGTGACATAATTATTGTTCAAGTGAAAATATATCACTTTCCAAATATGCTCCAATGAATTATATGAAGGGGAGCGTTGATCCTTTCCCCCCCTGACACATCGACTAAAATATTCACCTAGTCAAATGTTAAAACTGTTTTAAACAACTAATTACTCGATTCAGATAAGATAAAGTGGAAATCTGACTTCGGTATAACCTTCAGAATGTAATTTTAAAATGACATCTCAAACATGAAATAGTGTAGAAATAGTAGAAATATAATAAAGAGAGTAGTTTTGGAGACAATCGCGCTCTTAAAATCGGTATTTGGTTTTATTTTGTAGATAAATGTGAATATCAATATCTTCTTAGGTATTTTTGAAATTATGATGAGTACACACAAAAAGGACTGATATAAGTTGTACTGAACAACAGTAGCGTATTCAGAGGGGGGGGGGGGCACAAGCCCCCCTCTGAAAGTCCAATGAAATGAAAATTTAACAAATTTATCATAATTTTACAATATTTATAAGCTATATTTTATTATGATTAGTGTTGAAATTAACAGAAAATGCATATTTACATATTATTTTTAGGTTTTCGTAGGTATAATCAAGAAATCCTTATTCCGTCATATGAGTCTGTTCGTTCGGTACAAATTGTGGCCAAGCGGCTGATTTAGAGAACTGAACATAAGTAAGAGAAATATTGAGACTTCAAAAATATATCCCGCGAAAAATATAAATAAATATCTATTTATCGAAGAAAAAATCAAGTGAAAGTTTTTGATACATGGATTATCAATTACATTATTTATCAACAAATAATTATTATTTGATATAAACATCAATATCCAACAGCAGAGGTGTCGAACAGATTTGGGTCGCAGTCTATTTCACATACAAAATGATAAGCAGTGACGGAACTTTAAATATCCCGAAGGGTTTCTTGACATTCTTTTATAAACAGAAAAAGGTAAGTATATTTTACATTTTTAAATATATTTTTCCTCTAAATAAGCTCAAGTGATTTTGATTACCGCTTCAGGGGCCACAAAAAATGAGGTTGAGGGCCGTATGCGACTACGTGCCCTCGAAATTTGTTTCGGCTATCCCCAAGACAAAATCCTGGCTGCGCCACTGATTACCACTAATTAGATCCTTCATTTCTTTTTAACGAAATCTGTTGAAACGTATTATGTCGAACTGGGCAGAATTATGAAAAATCAGTTTTGTCAGAAACTTGTGTGAATTGATCATTGTGCTAAGTCCGGTCAATCGTCGTTAATGTCATAACGCGACCATGCGTCTAAACGTCGAATCTGATCAGATCAGTCTAAATAATTGATGATGCTTATTTGTGCATTGTCAATCAAATGATTCTGTTTGATGTTATTCTGTTAATTCCTAGGGTGGAGTAGATCTATGTTTACAGATGACGGATGAAACGGGGATACCTTTGTGTTATTAATAGCTCTGAGATTTATACTCATGACTGAAGGACTTTTGCATTTCAATTGTAGATATTATATAGCTATTACATGATTCATATTGAAATATTGCGGGTAGATTGCCGGAAAATTGCTCACAATCAATGCAATTTTCTTGTATATTTTTATAAACAGTGGCGTACGGATTGGTTTATAAAAGAAATGCTACAAGACGAAGATACTCGAGTCTGAATAGAAATTAGTTCTTAATTAAAACACTTTATAAAGATGTAGTAATGCTTGTTAAATAAAATACTATTATTAATCATGACTGCCGTTGACGTCGAATCCATTTTTAAAGTTACTGTGGTAATTAGCGTCATAAAACTTTATTAATGTTGAAAATAAATGACACTCATATAAACCTCATGTAGAATATACAGAGTGATCCAAAATTATTGAGGACAGTTTAAATTTCCCGGCATAGATTTGAGTGCATTTCACGATATTAGGTTGGCAGTTGTTAGTGATTTGCATAAAATCATAATGGTTGATCAAAGGGTGACTCGTTGACGTGCATTTATATTTCTCCAAGCTTTTTTTGAATAATAAACATAAATAAAACAGTTCTTTTCAGAGCTATAGTTTTGGATAGTTTTGTTGTGAGGTAAGTTTATTATTTAAATGTAATGAAGTTTATAATCTGTACGTATTATTTATATTTATAGGTTATACCAATATCATCATGGTTTTTTCAAATGAACAAAATGCTTTTATTTGAAAGCTTATTATCGCAGTGGTATTCGACAGGAAGATGGTTCCTGGAAGTATTCTTTACAACTTTGTCGAGAGCAGTACAATCAACAGTATCCAGAGCATAATGTCTCGTACAAAGTTTTCGCTGAACACAAGAAAAGGATTGTTGGTCGGTTTGAAGAGAGAAGTTGCATTTGTAAAGGAAAATCACCTGGACGACCATCTGTTTTAACCGACGAAGTGGTTGAGGATGTTCAAAATAGAATGGAAGCAAATCCAAACAAATCTATTCGTAAACTATCGGCACAATCAGGTATGAAACTTACCCTGTAAACATCTCTCTTTTTTATTAAAAAGTGTAATCACTGTTGTAGGTTTATCATATGGTACAGCTAGAAGAGCTTTAATTCATAAGTTTGACCTGCATCCCTACAAGGTTACAGCGAATCATCAATTATTACCGATAGATTACGAACGCAGACTGCAATATTGCAACTGGTTTAACGACAATATGAACGATGACAATATTTTAAATGTAACATTTATGACAGATGAGGCTTGGTTTCACCTTTCTGGCTATATCAACAGCCAGAATTGCAGAACCTGGGCATCGGAGAATCCTCATAATTTTGTAGAGAGCCCTTTACACCCACAAAAATTGGGGGTCTGGGTGGCGATTTCAAGGCGTAGAATAATTGGTCCTATATTTTTTCACGGTACAATTGATGGACAGAGGTACCGTGATAACATATTAGAACCTTTCATAAATGAACTACATGACGATGAGCTGAAAAATGGTTACTTTCAGCAGGACGGTGCACCTCCTCATGTGGCTCGTGAGACATTGCAGTATCTAGGAATTTTTTGGTGAACGAGTGATTAGTAGGGGTGTTTGGTCATCACGTTCATCAGATTTGACCACTCTGGACTTTTATCTTTTTGGATATTTAAAAAATAAAATATTTCAAACAAGGCTGCATACGCTAGAGGAATTACAAGCAGCAATACAAAGGGAAATAGAAAACATATCTGAGCAAACTTTGCAGCGAATATTTGATAATGTTAAAAGAAGAGTAAATTTATGTTTAGATGCCAATGGAAGACATTTTGAACATTTATTGTAACTTTTATTTATTTTTGAATGTACAAATGTAAGACTACTTACAATTTTTTTTAAGTTTGTATAAATTTGTGTAAATAATAAAATAAACATCTTTAAATATTATGTTTATGTTTTCTTGTATTTAGCCCTGAACTTGTAACTGCATTGTAAATTAAATTAAAAATAAATAATAAAAATAATTATTATTATTAAATATAGAGAATTTTTACCTACATATGTATACAAACTTATTTTTGAGACGCCGCTGTTTAAATGTAGGTATGTATTAGTGTTGCCAACATGACAATAATTTAACGTGCCGGGAAATTTAAACTGTCCTCAATCATTTTGGATCACTCTGTAGTTGAACTAAGAATCCTGATCATGGAAACCATAATTGGAACCTCCTACAAAACTACAATAGGGTCATGCAAGACTGATGCAATTTCCAGTGATATTGGTCTACGAAAAAGAGTCGCACTTTCACCCATGTTCTTCAACATGGTACTAGACACCATCATGACGAAAAATCCGATCCAACTCTACCACTACCTATTCAGAAACCGAAGCTGAGTGCTGAGCTATGCAGATCTCCTCATAATAAGCAAATCCGAAAGCAATGTTGTCGAATCGTAAAGCTCACTAAAGGAAACAGCAGAAGCAGAAGAGCTTGTGATAAACACAGAAAAGACGAAGTACCTCAGGACATCGACGACACCTCAAAACGCATGCCCCAGCAACAGCAACATCACGGAAGAAATAACTTTAAGAATCCTTTCTGCAAACAAAGCCTACTATGCCCTTAACAGTCTGCACAGATCACGCTTGCTATCCCGGCACACAAAAATCAGATTATACAAGCCCCATCTCATCTTCGGAAACCCTCATTCTGCTTCTGTTGAACTTATAGCAATTGTTTTTACAATATTTTTTGATTTTCGCACATTTTGAGGAATTTTATAACTGTCGGGAGTTTTTAATACGTTCTCTACAAAATCTCTGTATTCATTAACATCAATATTAAATTTTAAAATGTCGTTAAATATTGGCAACTATTGCAAAAAAGTCCAATTTATTTGCATTTTGACATCCTGATTGTAAATGGTCACAATCCACCAATCTTTTATTCAAACTTATGGTGCGATTATGGTCGTTTCAGTTAAATATTTAAGTTCTTTAAATGTGAAGGTCACAGGCTTTTGCGTGAAGTGCAATTACGGTCACCATTTAACGTTCAATAAATCCTTAAATTTTTCTTTAAGCTACAGCCAGATATATCTCTCCATTGCGCTAAATTTGAGGTTGTGTTTGACACTGGATCAGACTGTAACGTTTCCCGAAATTGTATTTAAAGTTAAACATTTTTATTTACAAGAAAATGGAATTGATCCATGTTTTAGTTCATTTAATTGCCGAAGAAGATGACAACAGATAATAAAAGATAAATTTATAAACATTATAAATTATCAAAAATATGTACTATGTATTTTTAGGAACAATCTTCGCATAGAACGAATATTTATAAGAGACACAGAAAATTCATTTGAAATGGCTAATGAGAGTTTTAGAAAAAATTTTAGGCTGTCAAAAGAAATGATTTTCTACGAAATTTTGGACAACCGATAAGGCAAGACGAACTACCACTACCATCTCAAAGTGCTAGGAACTATCAATTTTTTGTCAACTGGTTCTGACCAAAAAGCTGTGGGAACATTTTTAATTGCATGAGCCAGAGTAGTTTAAGCAAAGCTATAAACCAAGTAGGCAGGATCATTACGAATCGCTTAAGCCATGTGTGTTATTTTGTATGAAAATTACCTATGAACATATATTTTTGTCTTAAAATTATACTTTTACTATTTATTATATTTGGGTAAATATTGTAAACATGGTTTAATAAATCATGTACTTTGAATTCATTTTGCTCTGTATGTTTTTGTTTTTCTTCAATAAATAAGTTTTTAAGTTTTTGGTTATATCACGTTATATGTTCTGAAAGCCAGCACTAAAAACACTAAATTAACATGTCTTTACTATTGGTTTCTCTCTTTATGCAATGTGCACAGACAGAGACAGACAATGCTCAGTTGAATGTTACTTAATTAGCCTCTAACAAGGTCACAATTCTGTAGCTGAAGTATTTAAATTTAGTTGTAGTATAATAGCAAAATTTTAAATAATTTAACAGTCGAAGTTAAAGATTCATTTAGCCTTAAATTCTGTAAGATTTACATGTCGGACCATAATCGCACCATAAGTCTATTAGTTTTTCCCGAGAAAGCGCCACAAATCGTTGATTATATATAAAATTTATATTTTTAAAAGATTCAGATATGAGTAGAATATGTACAGTTGCTCCCGGTATTCATCCACTTACCCATCGTTTTATATTTAGCTACAATTTGATGACCATTGACAAAAAAAATGTCCTTATTTGTTCATCCCTTTATACGATGCTAAATATAAAATAAAATAAGTTGAATAAAAAAATTCTTGACCGTATTTTATAGATAAATATATAGGTATTTTCTTGGGTTTCGGTCGATAATTAAAAGCAAATTTAGTCAAACATTTAAAAAGATTTATTTACTTGCTAACTAGTTTCGGTTCTATCTGAACCATTCTCAAAGCTTGCAAAGTTATTATAAAAATCAGAGTTAAAATTATAAAATTTGAAACATATTAAAATTTAAGTTAACGGATAAAATTTTTCTCCTTATCTTCTACAGGTTGCGACACATATACGTTACACATCAACTTGTGTCGCAACCTGTAGAAGATAAGGAGAAAAATTTTATCCGTTAACTTAAATTTTAATATGTTTCAAATTTTATAATTTTAACTCTGATTTTTATAATAACTTTGCAAGCTTTGAGAATGGTTCAGATAGAACCGAAACTAGTTAGCAAGTAAATAAATCTTTTTAAATGTTTGACTAAATTTGCTTTTAATTATCGACCGAAACCCAAGAAAATACCTATATATTTATAAAATAAAATAATTTTTAATAATTTTCATTTTTTACTACCGGTTCGCAGAACTAATGAAAATTTTCGGTAGGGTTCGCGCGAACCGTTGCGAACCGGCTGAATCCCACCACTGCTCCTAGCCTATCTGGGCCTGCCTATATGTCATTTTGTGAGCATGCTGATATCCTACATCCATACATTGGCCCCTCTAGTAAACATGCCCCCACCTTTTTTCTACTACCCAAGTTGAAAAAATTATTTGTATTCTTTTATAGATTCATATTAATTACTGCTATAAAAATTATATTAATCAAGAGTTATCTGATATATCTGAAAAAAAACGTGGGATATTTTTATGCCCCATTCGGTACGGCAGAATTAATGCTATACAATTTTTGCTTCCGATAAAATAGGTAGGGTATAGACATAGTTTTCTAAAACTTCAGCATTATTCCTTTGATCTCCTCATTATTTCTCTAGTGCATGATCCTGTCTCTGATTTAGGCATTAGAACAGTGTTTCCCAACATTTTTGATACTGAATCTAAAATATTAAATTTCACTCGGTTTAATCGACGTTTAAAAGACTAAAAATATCTAGTAATATTTGCCAAGGTTATTGCTGACTCAATTATATAGATAAATTTAATTTTTATTACTGTTATCGTATTAAAAATATACCTGTTTCAAAGTAATTTAATAGTATCGTATTTAAAAAAATATATTATTAACAGCTGGTAAATATGAAAATATTATTGTTTTTAGATTTAGCACAGACTTTGAAACGACAGCTACCAGGTGCCGAGAAAAGACATTTGCATACGAAGAACACGGACGAGAATTCTCAAACTGGTATTTAAAAATGGCAGAGATAGGACAGGCCCATTGATGGTACAGGTACATTGATGTATATGGGCTTATATTAGGTCGTCAAGGATGAAATTTAAGAAAAAAAGGCAAAGTTGGTTGATAACTTACAAATATAAGGTGTCTCAAAAGAAATTTTATATTTAGTGGATCGATTAAAAAAAAAGTAAGCCGTATATAGAAAAAATGTTTATTAATTATTAAAATACACTTTTTGGCACTCATTTAATCGAACAGTAAAATTACTTATGACGTCTCGGCAGGTGGACTCAGGGATGGCTGCCATTCGTGACGGATATTTTCTTTCAAATGCGCCAGTGAAGTCGGTTTATTGGCGTAAACTTTAGATTTAAGATAACCCCATAGGAAAAAGTCCATAGGGGTTAAATCTGGACTGCGTGGAGGCCAATTTATGTCACCTCTCCGGGAGATCAATTTGCCTGAGAAAATGTCACGAACACGTGGCAGAGACATATTGGACGTGTGTGAAGTTGCTCCGTCCTGTTGTAACCATGTTCTTTGGTTATAGCCAGGAAAGTTTTGCAGTTCAGGTACCAAGAAGTTGTCTAACATCTCCACATAACGCTCTGAATTCACTGTAACTGCACGCCCCCTTTCATCTTCAAAAAAGTAAGGGCCGATAATTCCTCGCGCCGACATCGCAGCCCATACCGTCACCATATAGGCGAATGTAGGGGTTTCTGATATTTGCGTTTCGGATTCGTTGCACTCCAGTAGCGGCAGTTCTGCTTATTTACGTGGCCGTTAAGATGAAAATGAGCTTCATCCGAAAACAAAATGTTGGTAAACGTTGAAAATCGCTCAATCACCTGATTTACGAAATTAAGCCTCTGACTGGCATCTTGGGGCTTTAATTCTTGCACCAATTGAATTTTGTAGGGGTGCAGCTTTAGGTCTTTGTGCATAATGCGATGTAATGATGATCTATGCACATTTAAAGCACTTGCGCGCTTCCGAATTGAAAGGTTCGGGTCGTCACGAACAGACTGATTAACATTCTCCACGTTTTCTACCGTTCTTGATGACCTAGGTCGCCCGGATTTTGATTTATCCAGCGTTGTACCAGTCTCTTCAAACTTTTTAACCCAATGTCGAATGAGAGGAATGCTTGGCGCATCATTTAAGTGGCGAAAACCTCGAATACTGCAGAATTTTCTACGCGCTACAGTCGCCGAATCACCGTTTTGGTAAAACTCTCGCACGCATAACGCTCGGTCTGCTCCCGAGAAACGCTCCATAGCGACTAAATTCCCAACAGCCAGGCTACCGATTGACATAACCCCCGCGCCCCTCGGATACGTTGCGTTCACGCAGTAAGCTAAATAAATATAAAATTTCTTTTGAGACACTTGTATAAGGAATTATTTTATTCATCAAAGTATGCACTCATATTGTCTATAGACTTTTAGTAATTAAGCGGCAGGTTGTTCAGGCCGGTGGTATAGACCCTGGCGGACGAGAGTCAATGAATTCCTGGAAGACCAGTTTTACAGCATTGTCAGAATTAAAATGCTTTCCTATTAAAAAGTTGTCCAAATTGCGGAAGAAGTGGTAGTCAGTGGGGGCTATGTCTGGTGAGCATGGAGGATGATGAAAAAGTTCCAACTCCAATTCCTGTAGTATTGCCACAATCATTTGTGCAATATGTGGTCTAGAGCCAGGTTTTTTTTACTTTGTTTTTAAGTTACCTTTACGAAATTTGGCGAACCAATTTCGTATTGTCTGCTGCGTAGTAACAGTAGAGCCAAATACACTATTAATGTTTCGCGTGGTCTGCGGTGCCGTAGTTCCACGTAAGATCTCGTACTTCATAATAGTGCTGAATTTCCGACCGTTCCATTTACAATAAAATTAATTTTTAAAAAATGTTTTTGATATTTTTTAGAGCATACAATGATTTCTTTAAATGGGCGAGATGTGTAACTTTCCAACAAAAAAACAGAACGGTAAAATATTAAGCCAATGCCAAATAATAAGCTGTTAAAGTTGGCAATATTATTAACTACAAATTTCATCCTTAACGACCTGATATATAAAAACATCAATTAGGAAAGTTTTTGTGCAGTTGTGTAAAATCTCCATAATGAATATTGATGGGAACCGATATAGTGCAACAGGAATTTTTGATCAGATACATTTTTCGAAAAATGTCGATTTTTTGTGTCGTTATAAAAAAAAATGTTTTTTTAAATCTATTGTATGGTAACAAAAGAAAGCTCTTAAGACGTAGATTACGGAACGATGGATAGTTTTTTGAAATTCGTTTCTTTTAACACGAATTTAGCCAAAAATGTGCAAAAGTTCTTGTCCTTCACCCTTTTACCAAAAAAGGTTAAACAAAAAATCTGAAAAAATTATAAGTAATGTATATTGATTTGAGCCGGAAACATACAAGAGGAATTTTTAGTCAGATTGTGTTTTTGGAAAAAATTGCAGTTTTTGTGTTTTTGAAAAAATTAATTATTTTTTTAATTCATGGTTAAATTATGGCTAATAATGTTATGGATTTTTGTATTTACAGCTAAGATGTATATTTTTTTGGAATTAAAAATATTAAAAAAATAATATACTTTTTAATAGTTGCGAACTGAGTTACGCCACATCACATTACACTCTGCACTGTAAAATATTTCTTATTAATCTAAGGAAGACTTGAATACAAAGCAAATGCAGAAAAAAACCTGGGATATTTGGCAAATTATTTAAATTTTGTTTAAAAAAATTAAATGGAAGTTCTTAGTTCTCAAATAACGAATAAAAGTGTTTATCAAAAAAACTGTTGATTTTGATGTAATAAATATACCTAGACATACAGTATTATGTTGATTTCTTACACCTATTAAATACCTGAAAAACCCTGAAATGTGTCAAAATTACCACTTCACTTCAATTTTTTTAGAATAGTAATTTATTTCTCCATAGCAATCGCAATTGGGTGGTTGCTATACAGGGACTGGTATAGGAACTGTTCTAGTAACAAGTTACTATTTATTTAGTAACTTTTGAATTACAGAATACTCAGACCAATTCTGTAACTCTGTTACTATGATAATAGTTACTAAATTCGTCACTATGAGCAAGGTCAGTTACTATCATGAATGAAAGACATTGTATTTTTTATAATATTTTATGTTGTAGTAACGTTATTACACAGTAACTTTTTACAGAATTGATCTGATTATTATCTCCAAAGTTACTAGAATAGTTACTATCCTGGTACATAGAAACTGTTTAGTTACTTTGAGCCTAGGAACTGTGCTACAAAATTGGGCTGATTATTACCCTAAAATAGTGTTTTGTAAGTAACTTTATGAAAGTTAGTGCTTTGACTAAGAAAAAAAAGTGTGGTATCGTATTTACTTCCAATGGGTCCTCAGAACACGACGTATTCTCGAGCATGAATTTGGTGTGTGCTGGATTAAATACTCTTCGTGGTGGGAGACTATAAAAACGCAGAATAAGCAATATTGACAAATTAAGAAAACACAGCAGTTTTAAAATGCGTCCTGAGGACCCGTCCTCAGGACCCCTCTGTAGTAGCTGTGGGCTAAATTAATTAATACACCTTCGAAGTTTGCTAAATTCCTGGACACCTGTATATAGTCTGTTTATGCTTAAAACCATGGAAATTATTTGCAGACAACAATTTTTTCAACCATCCATTTATAAAAAATATATAAAAAATTACTAATTGATTTTTTCGCTTAAACGATTCCGACAAAAAGTAATAAACATTAAATTCCAGTGAGTGAATGCAACGTCTGACCAGTTCTGAACTAAAAACAATAATATGTCATCGATCTAGCATAGCTGTCCGGCTGTCGCATTGCAGCTCGGTGACAAATCTACTGTCATACCGCCATTTACAGCTGACTGTCGAATTATTAGCTTTACCCTGATGATCAGCTGTTCCACTTCTGTTTTGGTCATTCCAGGTCAGGACTATGCTTTATGTGATATGGTACAGATTGAGCCAGTTATCGAAATGAGGCGGAATAGAACAAAATTGTTTTGTACATATATACATAAGACGAATAACACAAAAGTAAAGTAAAACTGATTGTCAGATTCAACTACAGTGGTAGATTATTTTTTTATAAATACCATATGTATCTTGTTCCTCGTCTTCTTATTTTTCTTCTTGCGACTAAGAATATCTCTGTTTTTCCTTTATTCGATTGATGAAAAAGGACAACTTTGTGCTCTTCTCTTGGGAGATTTTCCCAGGCAATTTCTCCCAGTAGATCATTCATTTTTGCAAATATATACGGCGTGCGAAGACTTAGGAGCCGGTTCACCTTGCTTCTTATTTTTTTATATTTTTCTATGAGGTTTAAATATTATATTAAGTACTTTTTCCACATTAAGTATTTGTTCCACTCTTCCCACAGAAAATTATTAAATGGTTTATTAATCGATACATCCAAGGGTTGTAATTGAACCGGTAAGGCCTACAAAAATAACAGCTTAATCTGTATTCAATTCTATTATATTTTCTTGGCGGATTCTGTTTTATGCGCTCTGAATTGGTTCCACACTAACATCGCACATTTTTTAAACCATGCGCCTTTACCTTCGAATCGTAAAACGCACCACAATTTTAAGTCATTTTTAAGTAAAAAGGTGCATCTTATGGTTCGAAAAATACGGTAAATTAATATTAATATAATATGACTGAAAGGAAACTTTGAGTTGGCCATGTTGGTATTATGAGAAAACTCAAACGAAACATAGTAAATACATATTGAATATATTTTTATCATTGATCGTCACTTATAAAAAGGGAGGTATTATAATCATACCAATTTTGAATTTTCGTGATCTTTACAAATAATCACGAATTAGGCTTTTTGTAACACGTATCAATTGTTTTTAGCGTGAAATCGGACTGTTGATCTGTAGACGCACAGATTTTTTACAGATAAATAGACACAATTTAACATTTCGAGGTATTTACAGATAAGCACTAATTAACGAAGCAACGATTTTCGTACAACACCTAACAGAAATTTTTCATTCTCTTCGCAAATTAACTTCTGGAGTGATTTCTGGTGCAATTAGTTATACACTGCGTTTACTTATTATTTTTCGTTGTTCATCAGAGTTCGAGATTTATGATGGTCCAGAGAGCACTCGCACTTCGAAATCAGTCTCTGCTTCAAGCGGATTATGTCAAACAGTTAATTAGAATCAGTAAATTCATTTTTTTTTTTTGCATAAAAATATTAAATCTGAAAATAATCTATTATAATGTTAATGTTTAAACCTTCATAATCATCCTCATCATCATCATTCGGCCGTTCACACTCATTGCCTCCTACAACCAGCTTATAACTATTCGCTTGATGTTATAGGTACAGCAAGGTGGTCTTCCTCTGCTTCTCTTCTCTTGCCAGTTAAATGGCAATATAAATTCGTACAGCATACAAAATGTAAAGTTGAGGTAGATTAAAAACCAGGTGTCAAACCATGGGAATTTTTCATGCAGGATTAACTTCAGGGAGAAAACCGTCATTACACGCGTCCGTATAGGCAACTGTTGGTGGACCCATGGACTTTCTTCGAGGTGAGGAGCTTCCTATTTGTGAGACAAGTAACACAGATTAGTCTGTGTTACACATTTTAACTCAGTGTTTACAGTTGGAGGTTACCAGGGAGAAGTTAGGCCTGCGCTGTGACCTGTCAGTTGCTTTAGGTGACAACAGTGTACTCATGATCAGGCTGGTATTCTTCCTGAGTGAATCGTACTAACTGTTTTAGGTGTGAAAACCTTATTTTAACATGTTTTATTATTTTCTGTGATATTCGATGGTAATTGACCACTTTACAGCTTACCATTACCTTGCGTCTGTTCAGTTTTTCAAACAGACTTTTGTCCTATTTATTTGTATTTGTTCCTGCAACGTTTATTTTGTTGAGTATGTGTATAAGATATTATTTATTGTTTAATTTATTCTTTTTAATATATACTCTAGTAATTTTGAGGCAAAAATAGCCATCGTTGCTGGGCACCAAAAATATTAAATAACTAACCCTTCTCTCGCCACGCTCTTCATTGAAGAACTATTTTGGTCCATCAATTCTCCTTGTTATTGAATAGGCTAGATATCCTTGCCATCTCCGTTAGTGAAATGGAGATGGGCAAGACATTTCTTCATAATAATCTTAAAATAATAACAATAATACAGCAAATCAATTTTTTTAATTTTGACAAGTGCCCAAACTTCCACGAAAAAGTCTAAAGATCACTAGTCTTGCATTATTATGAAATATTATGATAATAAAGACAAATGTTTAGAAAAGGTTAAGCATATTAAAACTTTATAGATTTTTGTACAATCCAAATACAAAAATGAATAATGAAAACAAACTTTATGACTCTATTTGCGAGTTATTCAGAAAAATTATCAATCACTGAATAAAAAACACTTGTTAAAATTTGTTTAATTGCAAAACATGTTAACATCAACAAATATGAAACATTAAAATCGATTCGTAATTGAATTTGACAGTTGCGATTTGCATGCATTTTACAAATAATATTATTATTAAAAACAATAAATGTGTTACATTTGCTTGATCAAAATTCATATAATTATTTTTAATTACATATGTATGTATATCTGTCTATCCTGTATTTTTCAGTCTATTGATTTTCAGTCAAGATAAAAATAAAAGTCTTCCTAATGAACAAGGTATTTTATGACCCCAACGAGTATCTAGCGGGTAATTTCAACACACTTTCTGCGTGATTCTGAAGTTTTTGTTACATATTTTTCACTCTCATTATTGTTATATATTATTTACTGTAAATAGTGTTAATATACATGGTGTTTGTTTGAAACGGGGCACCTCGAATAACTCTTTTATTTTAAGAGATACAAAAAATTGTTTAGAATAAAAGTTAAACTAGACAAAAAGGCCCATCTAAACGTTACTATAAGAATTCTGAGGCACTTCCGGTTTCACCGGAAATGATGTCAACTTTTGATCTAGAATAGGGAATTGATAATTTTATATTTTTTTCTAAAAGTACATTAAATTAGCTTTACAATGACACCAAAAAGTCATATTTTTATGTTAACCATTTCATAATGGCGACCATTTATTTACAAAATAATAATCAACATAAATTTTACAAAGTTGAACGTAGCTAGCTTTGAAAACAATAAAAAAAGAAACAAAATATCTCTAAAATAAACTATTTGACTATTTATAAAAAAAAACTATTACTTTTTACAATTATTTTACAAAAAAAAAAAAAAATCAAATGTTCGATCAAACCACCATTAATTAAATAAAATTATTGTTTTCAAAGCTTGCTACGTTCAACTTTGTAAAACTTATGTTGATTATTATTTTGTAAATAAATGGTCGCCATTTTGAAATGGTTAACATAAAAATATGACTTTTTGGTGTCATTGTGAAGCTAATTTAATGTGCTTTTAGGAAAAAAATATAAAATTATCGATCCCTATGCTAGATCAAAAGTTGACATCATTTCCGGTGAAACCAGAAGTGCCTCAGAATTCTTATAGTAACCATTAGATGGGCCTTTTTGTCTAGTTTAACTTTTGTTCTGAAGAATTTTTTGTATCTCTTAAAATAAAGGAGATTTTCGGGGTGCCCCGTTTCAAACAAACACCCTGTATATTTGTGACGAATGTAAGTTCTTAATTATCTATATAACGTTTTTTGTTGCCATGGAGAAGAATAACATTTTTTCGATTAACTAATACGGATCTCGTTTCGAGTACACTTAGATAGAGATAAAATGGGTTTAATTTGTGTGCTTTATTTTTAATTTTGGCGTGCATATCAAACATTACATTTAAAATGGACTAGATCAGGTGAGAGAAAAGGTAAATGTAACTGGAGGTATAATGATACAGGGAGAGAGAGTAGTAATGCTTCGTTGCGGACGACATTGCGGTGCTAGCAGCGAGCGGAGAAGAATTAACAAGAGTGGAGAACACCCTAATACCTAATTCAGTAAATAAACAAAATTAAAACAAAAAAATTGGTGATAATTAAATACAGAACTGAATCTTAAATATTGCTGGACTCGAAAGTGTTGCTCGAAATGTGATGCTATCGAAGAATGTTGAAAATTCGATGAGTAGCTGTGAAGAACGAAGAACTTGAACAGACAACGTAGAGCTGGCCGTGAGAGAAACAGGTCGTTCTTAATCAACGCTTGAAATTCTCGTGTTGAATTTATAGTATTTTAAAACTACCATAAATTTGGTTCAGATCCACTAATTTACATAAATTTGTTTCGTTTTATTTAATAATGTTCAAATAAGACGTTTATGTAATTTTCCTGGATAAATTACTACGGAAAATATTTCCAGGCACTTTCTAAAATTGATAAAAATCAGGTAAACTTTTCTCGAAAACTATATTAGTTAATGGTATTATGTAAGTCTATCATTTCTTCAATTTTTTAATCTCTTTCTAACAAAAAAAAAAAAAAAAAACGGAAGTAATAATAAGGAATAGTTAGAATTATACCGAAAAAACTGTTTTTTTTGCGTTCTCACCTCCCAAAACTATAGCCTATATCCTACCCCGAAAATCAGTCCAGCTAATTGGCCTAAAATCCGTACAGGCATACTTTTACATTTAAATATATAGAAGATGAACTATTTAAATTAGTAGTAATATAATATATTCTTTATTCCCCTAGGTCTTGCGGAGTTTAGAAAGAAATAAAAAATTGATGTGAAGTGTGAATTTTCACATTGCAGGGTTTCGCAGGTATATAATAAGTGAAGGCGGCATGCTGAGTGTGTAGGACAAATTTTGCTTTGTAGTAACCACGGCAAAATGAACGATCTTTTTAAAATAATTTATCGTCTGTTAATCTCAGAGCTTTAAAAACAAATTTTATGTTAAAATATTTTTTTGTTAATTTTAATTCGAATACCTAATATCATTATTTAGGTTTCTAAATAAGTGCAGTATTTTTTTTTATGTAACAAGGTTCATTAAGATTTTGAAAATTGGGCCTATGGCTTTCATTGGTTGTCTTAAATCATACGCTCCGCCCCTCTGGCTTCGTATAAATGACACATAGAATGAAAATATAATTCCAATTGGTTATTAAATTTACGCTCTTGAAAATTAAATTCAAAATGTGCTAAAATATAACTAGAATTTTAACAAATTAATTTAAACAAAATAAATATGAAAAAAAAAAACAAAAAATAAAACTAACTCCACAAGCCAGGAACGAACCTGTGTAGTGAATAACGATCCTGTGTAGTTGTCGCGCAACTGAGCCACTAGACCACCAAACGCTTATCAACTTAGTGTGTTATAAGAGTATAACATGTATGCATCGTCAACCAAAAAACACAAAAAATGCGTTATTTTCCGAAAACATAATCTGATCAAAAATTCCTGTTGTACTATTCCAGTTCACACCAATATACATTACTTAGAATTTTTTCACATTTTTAGTTTAAACCATCTGGGCTACAGGGTGTGGGACAAAAAATTTTTTGCACAATTTTGGCAAAAATCGCCTCAAAATAATTTATTTTGCAAAAATAAAGTTTTGATCGTTAATCCACGTACTAAGGGCTTTCATTTGATACCCTACTCAGAATTTTAAAAAAATATTTTTTTTTCGATGAGCACATATTTGTTTATATTTTTAGGGGCTTATGTTTTTTAGATGTTTTAGTATTTTTCCTTTGTGCGGGTCAAAAAGTTGTACAAGCATGCCAAATTTCAACTCTCTAGGTTTAGCCGTTTGGCTACAATTTTTACCGAGACAGACAGACAGACAGACAGACAGACAGACAGACAGACAGACAGACAGACAGACAGACAGACAGACCGACAGACAAACAGACAGACAGACAGACAGACAGACAGACAGACAGACGACAAAATGACGGTATAAGAGTTTTTTGGTCATACCTACAAAACCCTAAAAATGGAATGAAACATTACAATATAAATATTATTACAATACTTTTTATTTAATTTCTTTGTTATTCCTCCGATGTGCCTATCTTTCTTATTCTCATTCCGGCTTTCTTTTCCGATCTCCTTCCTTCTTGTCTCCAGTTCTCTCGCCCATCTTTCTCCCTTGCCTTTCTTACTCATCTTTATCTCTTCCTCCCAGGCTGCCACCTCTCTGCATTTCTTTGCTACATGTTCTATCGTTTCCTCTTCTTCCTTACTCATTCTACAGAACTTGTCTTCTGGCTTTGCCCATTACCTATTGTTCCTCTCTTCCTTGCAATCCTCTAGATTCTACCCCCTCATTTTCCTCTTTTCCTCTCCAAGTATCTTGGTATTCCGGTCTGCGATGCCGTAGTTCCACGTAAGAACTTATTCTTCATAATAGTGTGAACTTTCGACCGTTCCATTTTCAACAAAAGTAATTTTTAAAAAAAGTTTTTAATATTTTTTAGAACATACCATGATTTCTTTAAACAAGCGAAATGTGTAACTTTTCAACAAAAATAAAACAAAAGGGTAAAATATTAAGCCAATGTTACATAATAAGTTGTTAAATTTGGCAATATTATTAACTACAAATTTCATCCTTGACGACCATATATCCTAGTGTCGTTCTGTCTACCCCCAATCTCCATCTCATATAGACCTTTTGTATCATTTTTACCGACCGTCAACATATATAAGGGAGGTATTGTGATCATACCGATTTTGACATTTCGAGATTTCGATGGATCTCCACGAATTGACGTCCCTACATAACGTTTTAACTATTTTTAGCATGATGTCTGTCTGTCTGTCTGTCCATCTGTCTGTCTGTCTGTCTGTCTGTCTGTCTGTCTGTCCGTCTGTCCGTCTGTCCGTCTGTCCGTCCTTCTGTCCGTCTGTCCGTCTGTCCGTCTGTCCGTCTGTCTGTGTACACGTGCAGAGCAAATTCGGCTGAAAACATTTTTATGAAACTTCATAAGCTTAAAGCTTCTGTCATCAATGGCACGAGTTGATCAACTTTTGGTAAAAATCGGTTGGCTAAAAATGGGAGTTTACTCGTGTCGATTTTAAGATTTTTGTGAATATTTCATAACAGAAAAATATTTCGAAAAAAATTATTGAACAAAAGTTGCTATAAAAGCAATAACTAATAAGTTTTATTTGAGACGTTTTTTGATAAAACGAAACATTTTTAATAATTTCTGTAAAATTTTTCGAAATTTTTTCTAAATCTCAATTTTTTCATACTTATATGTAACGTTTCCATGGTCATGATAAATAATATCTCTGTTAGAAAATATTAGACCAAGTTATTTCTACTCTGCTGCTAGAATGTATTTTATATAAGTACTTTACGATGGCGGTCGGTCCTGTGGTGGCCACAGCTGATTTTTTTGTTCTTCATTCGCATAAATTAGTAGTAAGACTTTACAATTTTTTCCCGAAAATGGAAATTATTTATGACTCGACTAAATGGTTAAAAAAACTTGTTTTGGAATTCGAAATCATCGAAAACACTTATGCAAGCAGAATGGAATGCTTATTTGTCGACTTGTCTTTTGAATTACGTTTTTGATATATTGTTGATTTAGATTTACCTGAGTCATCATAATTCCCAGATATTTAGAAACTTTCTGTATTGAATTCTCTTACCTGTAATTATTATATTTGTTTTGTGGTATAAAATATCTTCGTTATTAGATTTGTTTTTGATGTCTGTAAAGTTTGGTTAACTTCTCAAGTCATGAAACTAGAATTACTACCAAGTTTGTGATATTATTTTGTAGTTTGAGAATTAATATAAGTTTCAGAATTTTGTTTATGCAACTAAATTCTTACAGCTAAAGTTATTGTGATTATAAATTTGGATAAAGTTTATATAAGTTTGCAATCAATCAAAAACGAAGAACTGTTTCAGACTTAAGACAGGCTAATTTTTACGGTTGTAATAGACTACTAAAAGTGGTTAGTACAAGATGTCTTCACTAAGAGCTAAGAAAACTGATTCATATGTTAGCGGTGTTTTTGTTTTTTTACCAAACTGACAATCTGAAATAAAATTAGTAGCAATCTACACATCACAATTTACAGCGAATTTTTATCTATCTAATAGGATATTTTAGTTGTAAAAAAATGTTATGTAACTATAAATAAACAAATAATTTATAGTCACCATCTTGTAAACCAGTCGACGCATATTTGCGTACGATGAGGCAAATTGTATCTACAGCTTCATTCTACATACCGGGAGAATTATTTAAGGAGCAACATACATGTTTCACATATAATGGTAATGAAGTGAGTTATTTCATTTGCAACATAGCAAATTATGAAAGGAAGCTCATATCCATGGCAACGGATTATGCAATGGTGATTAGATACAATAGTTATTTGACATGATAAAGTTCCTAGACGGCTTAAAAATAGTAAATTAGAAACTATAAATGAATTTTATTAGTTTGTTATATTTACATACAAACAAAAATAATAATGTCCTTAGTAGCTAAGTCCAAAAAATATTTTAAAAAATAATATTTTGTCTTTTCTATGGATACGATAAGCATTTGTTTTATGGCTATGTTGCTTTTGAAATAACTCACTTCATTAACATTATATGTGAAACATGTATGTTGCTCCTTAAATAATTCACCCGGTATATTTTTGTAGCTAGTTTGTTCTATTTTGAAAATTACTTATAGTTATTGTACACGATGTTCTATTTTGGTTTTACGGGTAAAAATGATTTAATTTTTTTAAGAACACATGTACTAAGTGGCATTCCATTATCATCAGGCATAGTATTTTTCAACTCTATTGTGAAAGAGTATCTTGTTTATGCCTGCGAAACCCTAGATATTTATGTATGTAATTATATTTGTAGATTCTTAGAATATCGGTCAAAGGATATAGGATTATCTAGAGTTTCTTGTTGATGCCTACGAAACTTTAGACATTTCTGTATGTAATTATATTCGTAGATACTTAGGGACTAAATCTGCAAAATACTGTTTATATCGGTCAAGGAATATAGGGGTATCCTAGGGTTTCTTGTTTATGCCTACGAAACTCTAGACATTTCTATAAGTTACTTTATCCGCAGATTTTTAAATAATAAATCTGCATAATATTTTTCATATCGATCAAAGGATATAGAAGTGTCTAGAGTTTCTTGTTTATTCCTACGAAATTCTAGACATTTCTATACGTTTTTTTATCCGTAGACTCTTAGAGAATAATTCTGCAAAATATTTTTCCTATCGATCAAAGAATATAGGAGTTTCTAGAGTTTCTAATTTATGTCTACGAAACCCTAGACATTTTGGTATGTTATTTTATCCGCATATTCTGAGAGAATAAATCTGCAAAATATTTTTCATATCGATCAAAAAATATAGGAGTGTCTAGAGTTCCTTATTTATGTCTACGAAACCCTAGACATTTCCGTATGTTATTTTAACCGCAGATTCTTCCCAATAAATCTGCGAAACACTGTTCATATCGATCAAAGGATATAGGAGTCTCTTGTTTATGCCTACGAAATCCTAGATATTTATGTATGTAATTATATTAGAGAGTAGATTCTTAAAGAATAAATTTGCAAAATATTGTTCATATCGGTCAAAGGATATAGGATTGTCTGCCAATCACGAGAACCTTAGGAAAAATTGACGTCACAATGTTACCAAGACTACATACAGACACTTGCTAATTATATATATACGATAATTTTCATTAAATCACGACATATAACATTTCACATCGATTTTAACACTTCAAAAACAAAAAAAAATGCTTGAATTTCTGTGAATTTTAAATTAAATTCAAATTGTTAAAAAAAAGTTAAACCAGAAACCTTTATAAATGTATGGCAATATTCAGTTTTATTTATTCTGTATTTTATTTCACATTTTTGGAATTCCATGAAATGAACCCTTTAGAGATTTATTCGATGGAAAAAAATCAACTTGTTATTTATGTGTTAAAATACCGGAAATTAAAACTTTGTAGGAACGTGTCATTTAGATTTTTACGAAGAGGAAATCCGGAAAAAAATCCAGTACATTAGTAAAAAGTAATTCTATAGTTAACGTGGATTTTAGGCTTATTCAATTGTTGCTAATGAACCATAAATGGTGAATTTGCCACGTACAGGGTTAAGAGAAGATTGATAAAATTTCGGTTGTGATTAGACGGGTTTAATACCTTATTTTATTGTAGTACTTTCAAAAGTTTTCAATTTATTTTAATTGCTTTTCCAGGATTATCTACACTGAAATTTTGTAAATTTGAGTTGTTAAGATAATTATTTTTTGGTAATATATCATTGTTTGCGGTTCAAGTACAATCTAAATAAATCTTAAATTGTATTTGTTAGTAACAAATCTAAAATGGAAATTGGCTTTTAAGGTTATTCTTATTCATGTAGTAGTATTAATATATTTTGAAGGATTATTTATAAAGGGATTAAGACAGGGATGCCCCCTAAGCCCCATATTGTTCCCAATTTACTTATCAGACCTGGAAGAAACACTAATGAGATGGCAGGCAGGAAGAGTAACAATTGGCAGAAAAAAAAATATAATCATTATCTTATGCAGACGATATAGTGTTAGTCGTAAAAAGAGCTGTGGAAATGAAAGAGATATTGAGGCGGTTCGAAACGTATCTTGAAAAGAAGAAAATTAAATTAAGTTTAGAAAAATCAAAAATAACAGAATGTGAAATGGAATAATCAAGAACTGGAGCAAGTAAAGGCAGTCAAATACTGAGGATATACGAGCCCAAAATCATATTAGTTCGCCTGTTCGCATTTTTTAAGATTTTTACTTGAAATATATAGAATAAGTGAAATAAAACATAACATATTACTATATACTTATTAAACTACTTTATTATTTGATTAAATTTAAACATATTTACCCACAAAATAAGCTTATTTATATTCATTACTGTAATAAAATTGTAATTGTAAAAAAACTTTAAAAATGTTACTGAAAATATTACACCAATTTTAGTAGTAAATAGTAGTTTACTACTAAAATTTAGTAGTAAAAAAGTAGCTAATAAAAAAGTAGCTTTAGTAAGTAAGTAGCTTTGAATAAAAAAAAAACTATAGCCGTACTGTCCGCGAACGTGTTAAGTGATTTTGGGCTCGTATATTTCAAAAAAACAATAAAATCAAGGAGAGAATAAAAGATGTGGTGTGAATTTTCACATATTTCAGGATTCGCAGGTATTTAGTAAGTGAATGATGATTATTTGGGATGCCAAAACAAATTTTATGGTAAAATATTTTTTTTGTTAATTTTAATTCGAATGCCTAATACCATTATTTAGGTTTCTAAATATGTGCAGTTTATATATATGTATATATATATATATATATATATATATATATATATATAGCAAGGTTCATTAAGATTTTGAAAATTGCGCCTATGTCAATTGGCTGTTTTAAGTCATAACCCGTCCCTCTGATTTCGTGTATTCAATTTCAACAATTTCCACTGGTTTTTAAATTTACGCTTTTAAAAATTCAATGCAACATTTGCCCAAATATAACTAGAATTTTCGAAAAATTATTTAAACAAAATAAAAATTTTCCGAAAACATAATCTGATCAAAAATTCCTGTTGTACTATTCCGGTTCACACAAATGTACATTACTTAAAATTTTTTCAGATTTTTAATTTAAACCATCTGAGAGTGGGAAAAAAAAATTTTTTTTTTGCATAATTTTGGCAAAAAACGCATCAAAATAATTTATTTTGCAAAAATAAAATTTTGATCGTTAATCCACGTGGGCTTTCATTTGATACCCTACTCAGAATTTAAAAATATATATATATTTTTTTTTTTTTTCGATGAGCAGATATTTGTTTATATTTTTTGGGGGGATATGTTTTTTAGATGTTTTTGTATTTTTCCTATGTGCGGGTCAAAGAGTATAAGCATGCCAAATTTCAACTCTCTAGGTTTAGCCGTTTGGCTACAATTTTTGCCGAACAGACAGACAGACAGACAGACGGACGACAAAATGACGGTATAAGGGTTTTTTGGTCATACCTACAAAACCCTAAAAAGGCGAGAAACGCAATGGGACAAGCTTGGAGTATCGGAGAGAGGAAATTTAAAGATGACTTTAGAAAGAGAATCCTGCTCTGTGGGTCGGATATCTGGGGATGGAGAGAATGGGAATAAGTAGAAAGAATACAGGAAATTTACATCAAATGGACATTACATTTAGACAAACCAACACCGAGCTATATCGTACTAGAAGAAACAAGGAGGGATAAATTGAGAATAATAACTGGTCACAGGGCGATGAAGTATGAACAAAAACTTTCCTCTAGATCGTTCGTGTCTGCCCCAGGTGCTCAACTACGTGCGTCTCTGTGTCACATCTTTGTTTCATTCTATATTCCAGCCCTCTGCTGGTGTTCCTTCGTAGTCGCCGCCGCGAAGACCATTTGTGTGACTGTCTGGCCACCCTACCTTACTTAGGCTAGGAGCGGGAGCCACACTCGTATTATGAATTAAAAGAAAATGAAAGTAATAATAATAATAATAATAATTTATTAGCTGTAAATGCACATTTACATGAATGTTTTACATAGTCAAGATAGTCAAATAGGGAAAACTGTCTTACACACCCTGATCTTTTGTAAGAAAAGTAATGTACTCTTGTAAGGAGTAAGGAGCACAAGAGATCAGAATCTGTTTAACATTATTAATTAACTGCTTTTCTGTCATTGCTTTAATATGATCGGGTAATAAGTTATAAAGTTTGACACCAATGTATCTGTAACTTTGTTGCATAATATTGAGATTACACTTAGGCAAAACAAAGTTGTCCTTATTACGCGTGTCATATTTATGCAGATTTTTGTGTGAAACCAGTAAGTCAATCTGTTTCCTGGTAAATTTTATACACTCGAGTATATAAACAGCGGGTACAGTTAAAATGCCACTGTCTATAAACAGTTTCTTAGCATGAGCTCTGAAATGGGCTTTGTTGATAATACGTACAGCTCTTTTTTGTAATATAAAAATTCTATTGGCGTGCACAGAGTTGCCCCAGAAAATGATTCCATAGGTAATAATACTATGAAAGGTGGCAAAGTACGCACATCTGAGGATACTACCACTAACATAGTATTTTAGTTGTCGCAGTAAAAAAACTGCCGAAGCAAGTTTGCTTGAAATATAATCAATCTGCGCATGCCAATCGAGTTTATTATCAACATAAATACCAAGCCATTTCGCACTCATACTGAAATCTTCAATTTTACAGTTTTTCTTAATATTAAAAAGTACTTTTTGTGTTTTGTCACCATTTAAATATAGCTTATTTGCATCAAACCATAACTGTGCTTCAGCTTGTGCAGTCTCTAGTTGAAACCTCAGCAAATCTTCCGATTTGTGTGTCGCATATATAGTTGTATCATCCGCATACAAACAGACCTGCGAAGATATATTCAGCGGTAAATCGTTAATAAATAAGGTGAAGAGCAAAGGCCCAATGACCGAGCCTTGTGGAACTCCTGCTCTTACTTCCCGATAAGTGGAGGATTGTTTATTGAATACCACGTTCTGTTTTCTGTTGTATAAGTATGATACAATAAGTTTTATAGTATTGTCTCTAAATCCATAAAATTCTAGTTTATGTATAAGAAGTTCATGATCCACACAATCGAAAGCCTTGCTGAGGTCACAAAAAACAGCAGATGCAAAACAGCCTTGATCCACAGCGTCATGTATTACAGTCATCATGTCGTTAATGGCATCTATAGTACTAAATTTTGTCCTGAAACCAAACTGGTTGTTGTTTAAAATTTTATATTTTTCTAAAAATTTTGATATCCTTGTTTTGAGGGCCTCTTCAATGATTTTAGATAATATAGGAACTAAAGATATTGGCCTGTAATTATCTGGCGAGTTCGAATCGCCCTTTTTAAAAATAGGTATTACTTTGGCTATTTTTAAAGCATCTGGAAATACACCTTGATTAAAACATAAATTAGTCAAAATAGTTAGAGGTTTAGCCAAATATTCACTAGCTAGTTTTACAAAATAATTGGAGATGTTGTATACATCACATGTTTTACTCGAGTTTAATTTACATATGATGCTTTTAATCTCATTTTCATCAACAGGCATGAGATAAAATGAATTTTGCAAAGATGTTTTTGTATTTTCAATTAATTGTAAAGCACTAATGTTGACTCTAGTTATGTTCTGAGCTATCCTGTTTGGAGTCTCGGAGAAGAAAACATTGAATTCTTCAGCTCCTAGCTCTGATTGTATTTCTTTTTTCTTATTTCGCCCAGTTTCTTTATTAATAATAGCCCAAGCGGTCTTACTTTTGTTTTCCGAGTTACTTAATAGTTTATCATTATGCATATATTTTGCATACTGAACCGATTTTTTAAAAATTGTTTTTTGTGCACGGTACGTAAGTACGAAAGTACGTCTAAAAACTCGTAGAATTTCACTAAAATCTGTAACAGTATTTATGCCAATATTAGGTATGTGTCAAAAGCACGAACATAGCTTAAAAGAAAGAAAAACATTTCTGAATTACTGTTTTGGAACTTTTATTTATTCTATAAATGTTTCCAGTTATTTTGCGAGTTAATTTTATGATTAAAAATAACATTTTGTTAGTTTGTAAAGGTACTTGTTCCATTTCCGTTCGCGGTTTTTCATTGCAAACTTCTCATATCGTGTACTTTCGATTTCTCAACCGCCTCTCAAACTTGCAAACAAGGGAGTACTTGAGCCCAGCAACTGAGCAAGTGAGAGACAAGTACCCGTTGCCGGCTGTCGGGCTGTCGGGCTGTCGGGCTGCCTCCACAAACCAATATTTGTTACGCACTTCACCAACAACAATTTCACTCAGCATGTACGTTTACTTTTCATTTTCAAACTTTTATATCAACTCAACTACTATCCACACCTAACTTAATTACACGAATATTTAGTTTGTATTTTTTATGAATCCGTAAATATAATTAAGAAACCCTTGTGCATTCACAACCTCAAAATTTTAAATTAAAATTAACGTTAAATTAGTACCTAATGTTAACTTTATACGTAGAAATTAACAGGGCTATTCAGAGACAAAAAATAAACAGTGTCTAAACTGCCTAAATTCTGTGCTTAAATTTTTTTCTTATTCAGATACACTTTTTAAACTCTGTTTTTAAGGTTTTGTAGGTATGACCAAAAAACCCTTATACCGTCATTTTGGACTTTAGAATAAAATTATACCTCCGATAGTTATACAGCTACTTCTCCGAGATTTGTGAAAGCGGCCTTAAAGGTAATTATTTTGAGACAGAATAATACTTGTCGTCTGTCTGTCTGTCTGTCTGTCTGTCTGTCTGTCTGTCTGTCTGTCTGTCTGTCTGTCTGTCTGTCTGTCTGTCTGTCTGTCTGTCTGTCTGTCTGTCTGTCTGTCTGTCTGTCTGTCTGTCTGTCTGTCTGTCTGTCTGTCTGTCTGTCTGTCTGTCTGTCTGTCTGTCTGTCTGTCTGTCTGTCTGTCTGTCTGTCTGTCTGTCTGTCTGTCTGTCTGTCTGTCTGTCTGTCTGTCTGTCTGTCTGTCTGTCTGTCTGTCTGTCTGTCTGTCTGTCTGTCTGTCTGTCTGTCTGTCTGTCTGTCTGTCTGTCTGTCTGTCTGTCTGTCTGTCTGTCTGTCTGTCTGTCTGTCTGTTCGGTAAAAATTGTAGCCAAACGGCTAAACCTAGAGAGTTGAAATTTGGCATGCTTATACAACTCTTTGACCCGCACATAGGAAAAATACTAAAACATCTAAAAAACATACCCCCCCTAAAAATATAAACAAATACGTGCTCATCGAAAACAATTTTTTTTTTTAATTCTGAGTAGGGTATCAAATGATAGCCCTTAGTACGTGGATTAACGATCAAATTTTAATTTTTGCAAAATAAATTATTTTGATGCGATTTTTGCCAAAATTGTGCAAAAAAAATTTTGTCCCACACCCTGTAGCCCAGATGGTTTAATCTAAAAATCTAAAAAAATTCTAAGTAATGTATATTGGTGTGAACCGAAATAGTACAACAAGAATTTTTAATCAGATTATGTTTTCGGCAAATAACGCATTTTTTGTGATTTTTGGTTTACAAAGTACAAAAGTTCTACCAATGTAAGACAGTCACATGCAAGGCGTGCGATAGCGAAATGGGTTAGAGCACTGGTGTGAAACGAAGGGTTTCGAGTTCGAGTACGGAGTGAATTTTATTTTGTCTGTTTTTTTTTTGCATTTTTATTATGTTGAAATTATTTTGTCAAAATTCTAGTTATATTTTGACAAATGATGCATTTAATTTTTAAGAGCGTAAATTTAATAACCAATCTTATTATATGATTAACAGACGATAAATTATTTTAAAAATATCGTTCATTTTGCCGTGATTACTACAAAGTAAAATTTGTCCTACACACTCAGCATACCGCCTTCACTTATAATATACCTGCGAAACCCTGCAATATGTGAATATTCACACTTCACATCAATTTTTTATTAGTTATAGTGGTTAAGTTGATTTTGTCTATTCAGAGACTACATTTTATTCTGGTTACTGTAGTTAAGTTACAATATAATCAATATTTTTTAAAAAACGTAGAGATATTTTAATTTTTACATTAACCAACAAGTTCACTATTGGATTTAAGTCCGGAGATTGAGCTGGTCAACCCATAACAGTAACACTATTTTCATTATATCAATTTTTTGCCTTGCGCGAAATGTGCTTTAGATCAGTGTTTCTCAACTAAAAACGCACCGCGGACCAGTATTATATATAATTTTCTAACGCGGACCACTAATAATAATTGTTGGTTGATTTTTTGCAAGGAAACAAATATATTTAATGTGCTACTAAATACATTTATTTTATTTGTAGTAAATCACAGAAAGTTTACAGAAAATAAACAAAATATAAATTATACACATAAAAAATGTGCAGAAAATTAAAAAAAAACACATAAAAATGTTCGCGGACCACCTGTTGAGAAACAATGCTTTGGGAAGCATGACTGCAAAGGGAAGCATAACATACTGCAAGATACTGACATAAACTTTCGCGTCCATTATATCTATAATCCAGAAAATAGGGCCCACTCCGTTCCAAGAAAAATAACACCGTTCCCAATGCCATAACACTACAGCCGCCATGTTTTATTGTCTTTGTAGTGTACTTAGGATTGTACCTCGTGCATGAAGGCCTGCGTACTTGTTTTTGACAGATACCAGGATTAAATAAAACAATTTTTGTTTCATCAGACCAAAGAATATTGCAATATCTTTTTGACCCGACCAAAGTTGGTGTTCTTTGGCAAATTGAATTCTATTTTCCCGTTGTCTCTTGTTTAACTTCGTTGAGTTTTTCTTCGTCTTCCGGCTTTCAGATTTGCTTTTATAAGGCGTTTTCTCACAGTTGATGCAGAAATTGGCAAGTCTAATTCGTTTTTTATTTGTGTAGAATTAAGAAAACTTTGCATACCTTACAATTTTTCTATCTGTTGTCGTCGAAGTTTTCGATATCCGACCCCGACTTACAGGTTCTAGAGTCTACTTTTGGCTTTAGATGCCATTTTAGCGGAGCATCCTAGCACATTTTGAATAAATTTAGAAGTTTTACCAGAAATCAACATTTGTAAAATCAACTGACGTTTCTCCTGTGTGTAATGTTTAGCCCTACCAAATTTGCTAAAAAAATAAGACAGATATTTAATATTTTCCGTGGTTTTAAATATAAAATCAACTTACTTTTCAATATACTCAAAAATCTATTAAAGAATAAAACTGTTTGGTTAGCTTACAATCGATATTTGACAGCTGTTTGTTATATGCTTCTGAGTATAAAAAATGCATTGTAAAAGCAAACGTTAGAATAAACATCGGAATAAAATTATACCTCCGATAGTTATACCGCTACTTCTCCGAGATTTGTGAAAGCGGCTTTAAAGGTAACTATTTTGAGACAGAATAATACCTAATATATTAATAATGTGTTATATAATAGAGTACAATACAACAGTAAAATATTTGAAATATTGATTGAAATGTCAACTATAATAGAAATCTATAATTCAAACAATTGACGGGAGTAGTATTTAAACATTCAATCAAGTAGTTCATTGATGATGTCTCATTCATGTTAAAAAGCCATTTAACACCTACACACAATCCAACCTACAAAACAATGAGCTACATGTGTCAGTAACAGTTTCTATAAATGCAGAGGCTGACCGTCACTAGTTAGCTCGTTCCGTCATTATCATTTCCTCCTAGGATAAGAGCTTGCAATAAGAGCACCGAGGTCACTGTCAATCAGGAAAGGTCTCTTAACTTGCATACTTCCATATGCACGGATTCATGTAGGAGGAATCTTATTAAAACAAACTTTCAGTTAATATAACTTCTTATTTTATGATGCATACTGGAACGAAATTAATGGATGTAATCAATTATATAATTTAAGTAACATATTTCGACCTTGCTGACTGTAATAACAAGCATAATAGTTGTTTTTTTACTGCTAAAAACTGAAAATTAACAAACCAATAACACTTACTTCCACGCAAGACAATAGCTTTACGAACAATCCCGGAAATGCTGTTATGGTCGATGACAGACGATACTATCCTCAAAAAAGGAATACATGATACGATAGGTAGATGATTATATAGAAACGAGATGAGGCTAAAATGAAGAAAGAATAGCAAGGAGGAATTGAAATACTGAACATGAACTATCTACCAGTAAGCAAACTTTTCAAAAAATTAAGAGTTTAGCTGACAGAAGATAGGGTTGCCATCCATACTCTTTTAAGTATAGATGTGCTCTTTTTTGGGTGGTAATACAACATACTCTTCACTTCATCAAAGTCGAATATACTCTTTTTAAGACTTTGAAATTATAAAATGAAAAACTAATGTGAGGTGTGAATTTTCACACATTTCAGGTTTTGCAGGTATTTAATAAATGTAAGAAGCCAACACAATACTTGAATGTTTAGGAATATTTGTTCTATAATCACATCAAAATCAACAGTTTTTTGATAATCATTTTAATTCGTTATTTGAATATTAAGAGCTTCCATTTAATTATTTTAACAAAATTTAAATAATTTACCAAAAATCCAAGCTTTTTTTTTGTAATTTCAGAAACGTATCTCTCACTACTAACAATGTTTTATTTGATTTTATTACTACAAATGATTTATTCCTCTTTGATACTCTAAAAACAAATATCTAAAGTAATTCAAACAATAGGTGAAGCAGAACGGATAATAGTATAATAAAATAACTGAACACTAGACACAACACACTACATTCTACAGTGTAGAGTGCAGTGTGGCGTTCATAGAGTTTATACATAGGAACCGGGTTCTCAACTGCTCAGCTGTTAAAAAAAAATATTATATTTTTCAAAAAAGACACACTACCTTAGCCATAAATACAAAAAATCCATAACTTTATTATCCATTATTTATACATGAATTTAAAAAAAATAAATAATCTTGTCAAAAACACAAAAACAGCAATATTTTTCAAAAACGCAATCTAATCTAAAATACCTCTCGCATGTTTCCGGCTCAGATCAATGTATTTTACTTATAATTTTTTTAGGTTTTTATTCTTACCCCTTTAGGCAAAAGGGTGCAACAAGAACTTTTTTAGCACATTTTTTGTTAAAATCGTATTAAAAGAAACGAATTTTGAAAAAGTACCTTTCGTTCCTTAAACTACCTTAGTCTTAAGAACTTTCTTTTGGTACCACACAAAAAAAATGTTTTTTTTTTTTCATCAACTACAAAAAAAATCAACATTTTTAAAAACTAATCTGATAAAATTTCCTGTTGAACTATTCCGGTTCCCATCAATTTTCATTGTGGAGATTTCTTTCAGATTTTTAGAACAACCCCTTCTGGGAGATAGGGTGGGGGACAAAAGTTTTTTGACGAAAACCCCACAAAAAAAAATGATTGTTCAAAAATAAAAATTTGCATGTTTATGAAACCTCTTAATGCGTGGAGTTAAGAGGTTTCATTTAATAACCCACTCAAAATTAATAAAATATATATTTATTTTAACACATATTTGTTTATATTTATCTCGGGATGTATTTTTTTTTTTGAACTCTCAGTATTTTTCCTATATAGGTATGTGTTAAAAAGTTGTATAAGCATATAAAATTTAAATATTCTATGTTAGGCCGTCTGGCTACAATTTATATCATACAGAGAGACACATGAGTGACGTTATAAGGGTTTTTTGATGGTTATACCTACAAAACCTTAAAAGGAATACAGAATACGAGAAGTAGAAGACTATATAGAAAACGAGATGAGGCTGAAAGAAGATAGAATGGCAAGGAGGAATTGGAATACTTAACATCTATCGTCTAATAAGCAGACTTATCAAAAGGTGAAGAGTTTAGCTGACAGAAGATTGCCAAAACAACTATATTTTGTTTAGATGCTATATAAACACATCGTCCACCTTTCTTTAGCACAGCTTGTACTTTCCTATTCTCGTAATTTGAAAGTAATACTGATATAAAGTTGTCTGTGGGAGGTAATTGTGTTTAAAGACCATTTTAAAAAAAATTGCTTTGTTACTAACTACAATAAAATTTAGTTCAAAGGGTTGAAAACAATATTCCATTGCTCATCAAATTTTAATTTAAAGTAAAGATTTTTCTTTGTACTATTTCTTTCATCAGAATTTTTTTTTCCAACTTTTCAGTACTGAAATATAATTTTCCCATTCATAATTCACTCAAAATGCACCGTTTAAATAATTACTGGTCAAAGAACAAAGAAGTAATAAGAAAAGAATTTCTCATGCCTCATTTATTCATTTTCTTGACTAAAGGTCGACTATTATTTTTCTGATGTAAGAAAATATTTCAACACCGTACTGTCGTTGAAAAAGTATTGTAAGAAATATAGAAGATTGCCCATATACCACTACTTTAAGAAGATATCATCCGGCACGTGGAAATTTTTTAAAAAGTTCACTTACATAAAAACAGCAATTGAAAATAATCAGAAAAGAAATTCACAAAATAAAGCATAACTATAACCAAATAATATCCGATTGTTAAAATTATAGGGCCAATTAAGACAAGAATATTAAACGCTACTAAAAATTCATGTTCATTATACAGAATTATTGTTAGTAGAGTTTAATAAGGCAACCCTTTTATATTTCGGGATATCGTAAATTTTTACATTTTTGACGGTATAGTACTTAGAATGTTTTGACCTACAAGCGCTATTTGTGTTGTTTACAGTAACTTGAAAAAATTCATCTCGGCTAAAAATTGAATTAAATCGTGAACATTTTCGAGAGGATATTTTTTTACAACTTTCGACGTGGATTAACCGAACAACAGTGCATCGAACTTAATTCGCCTTTTGACGATGAATCACCATCAAGGACTACTGTTTATCGATGGTTTGCCGACTTTAATCGTGGCCGAAGTTCTCTTAAGGACGAATTTAAAAAGGTCGTCCAAAATCGGTTGTTGTTCCGGAAAATATTGATGCTGTGCATGAACTGATACTGCAAGATCGTCATGTGACTTATCGTGAGATTGAGGTATCCTTTGGCATTAGTGGGACCAGCATACATTCACTATTGCATGAACATTTGGCCGTCAGAAGGATTTGTTCTCGTTGGATTCCACATAATTTGACAATCGGAGTGTAAAAAGTGCTTCGAAAATTGGTTCAAACGCATGCAAAAGTGTATTGATCTTCATGGAGAAAAACAATAAAGCCACTTTTGTTTATAAATATTTGTTTTTGATCTCAAAGCCCAAAACATAAAAAGCAACCCTCGAATATCGACGTTATAAGAAGTTTATACTTATTGTTATAATTAAATTAGTTATTTTAATAATGTATTTAATACAATACAGAGCGACAAAAGGTAAAATGTATAGACTTTTATGTTAAGGTGTAATATATTCTTTACTGTAGAATGGAATAAAATATCCATATTTGTTTAATAATAATTCAAAATGTGCCTCTGCGCAGAGAGTATAAAACTAGTAATTTCTTGATACTAACTTACCGTTACATCAGAAATTACCGAATAAAATTACCGTAGCAGATGGCAGCACCGGAGATTTAAACATCTAGTGTGAAAGCAAACCGATGTTAAACATCGGTGAACTTTTAAATCACTCGTCTTAAAGTTCTAGTATGAAAAGGGTGTTAAACGAAGACATCAATAGAACAAAATGTTATAAATAGAGAAATAACCGGGATAAATGCAGATATATTTGTAGTTAAAATAAACAACTTAATACAAATTACAAATAAGTATCTACGAGGTGTCTCAAAAGAAATTTTATATTTATTTAGCTTACTGCGTGAACGCAACGTATCCAAGGGGCGCGGGGGATATGTCAATCGGTAGCCTGGCTCCTGGGAATTCAGTCGCTATGGAGCGTTTCTCGGAAGCAGACCGCGCGTTATGCGTGCGAGAGTTTTACAAAAACGGTGATTCGGCGACTGTAGCGCGTAGAAAATTCAGCAGTATTCGAGGTTTTCGCCACTTAAATGATGCGCCAAGCATTCCTCTCTTTCGACATTGGGTTAAAAAGTTTGAAGAGACTGGTACAACGCTGGATAAATCAAAATCCGGGCGACCTAGGTCATCAAGAACGGTAGAAAACGTGGAGAATGTTAATCAGTCTGTTCGTGACGAGATGAATTCACTGCAGTTACAGTGAATTCAGAGCGTTATGTGGAGATATTAGACAACTTCTTGGTACCTGAACTGCAAAACTTTCCTGGCTATAACCAAAGAACATGGTTCCAACAGGACGGAGCAACTTCACACACGTCCAATATGTCTCTGCCACGTGTTCGTGAAATTTTCTCAGGCAAATTGATCTCCCGGAGAGGTGACATAAATTGGCCACCACGCAGTCCAGATTTAACCCCTATGGACTTTTTCCTATGGGGTTATCTTAAATCTAAAGTTTACGCCAATAAACTGACTTCACTGGCGCATTTGAAAGAAAATATCCGTCACGAAATGGCAGCCATCCCTGAGTCCACCTGCCGAGACGTCATAAGTAATACTGTTCGATTAAATGAGTGCCGAGAACGCGAGGGTCTACATTTAGACGATATTATTTTTAAGAAATAAATCCCCAAAACGTGTATTTAAATAATTAATAAACATTTTTTCTATATACGGCTTACTTTTTTTTTAATAGATCCACTAAATATAAAAATTCTTTTGAGATACCTTGTATTAGATATAGAGGAACAACCGCTCTGTGAAAGTTGCAACACTCAGATTACTGTCGAACATCTACTTGTCTACTGCGCAAAATTTAACAGAGAAAGGCGAAGATACAACCTCCCAAACACTCGCAAATATTAAATAATAATGAAAGAAATACTAAAATCCTAATACAGTACAGGTAGGACTCATTTTGCGCCAGTTTTATTTACGCCGGTCTCGAAATAACGCCGCTTGAACGCCAGAGTCGTGTGTCGACGTCGCCGCCGAATCCTAGGTCGAAGCGGGGATGTTCTAAGGTTTTACGCACGCGCAGTTAATAAAGTACATCATTGCTTAGTAATATTTTGCCAGTACAGGGTTGCATTCAGCACATTGAGTTTATTGCAATTATTATATAGAATATATTATATAAATTTTTACGTCTGCCAAATTTAATTTTCCTTAAGGTAAATTTAATTTGTTGTTTGTAAGTAATAATTTATTGTATTATATATAGTGTAGTATATATCAGCGGTTCCCAAACTTTTTAAACCGCGACCCGGTACGAGATTTTAAAATTTTTACGACCCACCTTATGAAAAAAAAAAACATTTATTTATAAAACAAATTTTATTTTAAAGCAGTAGCTTTATAGTAATAAAGAGTATAGTATAGTAATAAAGAATATAGTATAGTAAAAAAGAGTACAAATACACATTATTCTAGTGATTAACTGACGTAAAAAAAATAATATGTACAAAAAAATCTTTTTTGTGTTTTTACAATTTTTTTCGCGACCCGGCAACATTTTTCTGCGACCCACACTTTGGGAAACGCTGGTATATATTAATATATAGTGTAATGTATTTTATAATTTTTAGGTGATTAAATTTGAAAAAAAGAGAAAATTCACAGAAAAATAATTTTGCAAAATATATTTTTTTAATATACTTATCCTATTTTTTTTTTCTACATCATATTTTTCTTTATGTTAAATTATTATTAATTTTTTGTTCTGAGTTTTGTTAGTCGTAAGTTTGTTGTTAAATCATATCGTTGTATTGTATTTATATAGCACAAAAAATAAATATTTATTTGCTTCATTTATGTCTAATTCATTTTAATAAAATTTATATAGTTCCGACCCTGAAAACAAACTTTTGAAATTCGTGGTATTCATACAAAACACTTGCAAATATATTTAAAATCGTTGAAATATCAAGACAAAAATACATCAATAACATGTAGATTTGAAGTCAATCCGTCTCTGGAATTTCACATTTTGGACTCTTTTTGCCCCGATTTATTTTACGCCGGAACGTAACACCGGCGTAAAACGAGTCCTACCTGTACTTAAAAGACACAAAACTTACATTAAATATTTAATGCAGCTATGTAAATTTAAATTAATATTTGTATGTATATCATGTACACCCTATATACAAAATGTAAAAACTATCATACAATATGTAATGTAAAAATGTACTATATATCAAATGTATATACAAATGTATTATTATGTAATTGTAATTTGTAACAAGTAACATGTATATCTATAGGATGGGGTGCTAATAATCTTAGCTATTGAAGCACCCATAAATAAATGAATTAAAAAAAATAATAATAAACAACTAGAAATACTTCATAAAAGTATTAAGCGTGATTGTAATATTCGCATCAATTTAATGAAAACCACGGGACATTATGAATGGGGAGCAGACAAGAAAACTCTACTAATGCTATACAAAACAGTTGTTAGATCTAAGTTAGACTATGGTAGCGCAATATATGGAACAGCCAAACCTCATATCCTCCAAAAACTTAATATAATACAGAATTCAGCTCTAAGGATTGTTACTGGAGCATATAGAACTAGTCCTGTTACAAGCATTCGCAATGAAGCTGGAGAGGTTGAATTGGAAGACAGGAGAAGAATGTTGTTGAGCAAATATGCAGTGAAAATATCCACAAACCCATCCCACCCAAAATTTAGTTCCATATTTACACAAAAAAATAACGGAAAGATCACTCCAAAATCACAAACTCCTATCCAAAAAAATGTCAATGATAGCCTCACAATACTTAAAATCAAACTAAACAAATTAGATAAAACCACTCATCACAATACACCTCCATGGGAAATATACCTACCAACTACAAATCTACGCCTCAATCAATTCAAAAAAAAAAAAACACCACTAACGAAAAATACCAAGAAGAATTTAATAAAATCTGTGCAAAACAACCAGCTGATACAACATTCTACTATACGGACGCCTCATGCCACAACGATATGGTCACTATAGGATTTAAAACTAGTTCCACTACTAAATGCTATAGCCTAGAACCAGCAGTATCCATCAACACCGCTGAGCTAAATAGCATAAAAATAGCTCTAGAATATATAGCTGCAGGACCAGAAACAAACAACATTGTCATATGTACAGATTCCCTCACTGCCATTAAAAACATAACTAACATAAAAACTAAACAACAAACCATCCAGAAAATCCAGAAAATAATCCACCACTACCAGAAACGTACAAAACAGAAAATAACGCTTCTTTGGGTCCTAAGTCATAAAGGTATACCAGGAAACGAGGAAATAGACAACATTATAAAAAGCAGAAGTGACGCACCACAACTAAGGACCGAGATACCAATGGAGGACAGCTTCAAAACCATCACAGAATACATGATCAAGCAACAAAGGCATAAATGGCTGAGTACCGACAACTCGAACAAACTAAGAAACATAAAAAAGGATACGAATATATGGAATCTTTGTAGTGATCGCAAAATACAAACATCACTCACAAGATTACGAATTGGCCACACGAAACTTACACACGAACATCTACTACAAAAGGAAACTGCCAAGATCTGTGAGCAGTGCCATGCATTAATCACAGTTGAACACATCCTCATCGAGTGCCAAGCCTACAGTCAACTACGGCATAAATATAACATCCCCGATAGCCTAGCCGAAGCTCTTAAAAACACTCCAGATGCCTCCAACAACATAATTAGGTTCCTAACAGAAGCAGAACTGCTACAGTTAATATAAGAACAAATTCTAAGAATAATAAAATGTTACCTTAATTTAAGTATATTATATCTTGTACCATATATTGTATTATTAGAAAGACGCTAAAAACCTTGATGTTGAAGCGTCAATAAATAAAGTCTATGGAAAAAAAAAAAGTATTAAAACACAATTATATTATTATTGTGTCTAAAAATAAGAGAATAATTGTATTATCATTTGTATTTAATTTAAAGACTTCTTTATAGCATGAAAGAACGGTTTTCAGAATCTTCAATTATACAAAGAAAATTTAATCTTTATAGGTCTCAGAGGAACTATTTTTGCTCAAGTTGAACAAGTTAAAAAGACATAAAAGATTAAAACTCTGTTCGTACAAGTACCGAACTGAACAATATAACTCTTTTTGTTGATATATACCTCGGAATAAACTGCCTTTTCTAACATCACTAGGTACTGTAAAGAGAAAATATTACCCACAAAAAAATCTGGCACAGAAAACGATTCTTAAGACCTATATTTCAAAATTTGACTTGTTTTATGGTTCAGTACTAATCTCTTTTAGAATTCTTTAAGATTTGTCTCGAGAATATCGTAAGGTGAAAGGGGTTATTCTATTTTTAGGGTTTTGTAGGTATGACCAAAAAACCCTTATAACGTCACTCATGTGTCTTTCTCTCTGTCTGTACGGTAGAAATTGTAGCCAAACGGCTGAACATTGAAATTTGGCATACTTGTACAGCTTTTTGAAACACACAGGGCCGCCTCTAGGCGGGGGCAATTGGGGCACCTGCCCCAGGCCCCGCGCTTAGTCCGTCAAGTAATAAAATACATTAAAAATATTATTCCAAGTTTTATAAATAGTTGGAAAGAAATTATATTTTAATTGAATATAAGTATGTGTACTTTGTTAATAGTAAATAATATTAAAGAAAATATCGTTATTCAATATATATATATATATAGATGGGGCCCCGCAAATCCAGTTTTGGGGCCCCGCAATTCCAGTTTTGCCCCAGGCCCCGCAAATACTAGGGGAGGCCCTGGACACACATATAGGAAAATTATAGAGAGTTCAAAAAAATACAGCGCGGGATAAATATAAACAAATATGTATTTACTGGAAAAATAAATATTTTTAAAAAATTTGAGTGGGGTATCAAATTAAATCTCTTAATACGTGGATGCACAAACAAATTTTTATTTTTGAAAAATCTTTTTTTCTTAAGGGTTTATAATGGCAAAAAACTTTTGTCCTCCACCCTATCTCCCAGAGGGGTTGAACTAAAAATCTGAAAAAAATATCAATAATGTACCTTGATGAGAACCGGAATACTCCACAGGAAATTTTGATAAGATTGGTTTTTCATAAAATATTGATTTTTTAGTGCCGTCGAAAAAAAATTTTTTTTTAAAATTTATTGTGTGGTATCAATAGAAATCTCTTAAGACGTAGATAAAGGAACGGGTAGTAGTTAATTATTATTATTATTTATTTTTTTTTATTTTAATACGATTTTTTCCAAAAAAGTACTAAAAAATCAGTGTCCCTCACCTTTTAACACTAAGAGGTTAAATTAAAAATCTAAAAAAAATTTAAGCAATGTATATTGCTATGAACCGGAAAATTACAAGAGAAATTTTTTATACGATTTTGTATTTGGAAAATATTACATTTTTTGTGTTAATGAAAAAAAAAAAAAATAAATAAATTTTATTGTGGGGTTATTAAAGGAAGCTCTTTAAGCGCAGATTAAGGAACGGTAATTGATTTTTGAAATACATTTCATTTTGACTAAATTTTGCCAAGTATTAAGAATTTCGTTTAATATCTTAGCTAAAATTAAAAAAATATATTTGTAAATACATGAATACATTTTGTTATGGGCAGAGAAAAGGTAAATTTATTTGGCAAATATCGACTAGGCAAATAAATAAATAAATAACTGACCTCTAATAAATTGGTGAGATTCCAATTCTAGTAGAGAATCTGTTAGTTTTTCATATAGTCGCAATAATAAACAATGTCTCTGTAGGAGTTATGCTCTTGCGTGATAAAAGATCGCCCGCAGTGTTGCCAGGTCTGGATTTGAATGATATGTTTGCAAGTATATATAAAAAAAATGCGTTAAAATATATATTATGGTATTATTAGAGATATATGATACACGGTAGAAAAAATCTAACTGCAACCTTCTTGTCGTGCCTATTGATTTAAAGTATTTAAAACCAACATTTGTAATTGTGTTATGTAGTGACAGACATTCATCGCTTGGCCTTCTAATAATCATTATTCACTAACTAAATACCTACAAAACCCTGAAATGTGTGAAAATTCACACTTCACATCAATTTTTTCATTATATACGCGCGGTACCTTGATATGTGGGAAGATTCACAGTTCACATAATTTTTTTATAAATAAAATATTGACGCTAGTCCCATATTTGTGTTCTTATCTTTGTACTGGTATTTGTTCTCTTTGAGTAGGTACATTCTAATTTTGTATTCCTTCATCTTTATACTTGAATGACAAATAAAAAAATCGATAAAAGTATAAAAGAGTCACATTTCTAAGTATAGAAAGGTTTTTTGCTTCACACATAAAAGGTACTTGAGTTTGTTGTAGGCTGTAAGAAGCTTTATTATTGGCTGATGCGACAGTAGTGTGAGTGATTCACTTGTTTATGTCATATAGTAAGGTAAAGCGAACGCACCCTAGAGCATTTCAAGTAATTTCCTACAGTTCACCACAAACAGCGTATCTTCAATATATCATTTAATAAATTCAGAGGGAACGCGAAATGGTGCTTTATCAGGTAGTCTGTGCTTGACACTCGCGTCTATGTTCACACAGAGACAGATTAATTTATACTTCACCACATAATTAACGTTTAAAATAGTTTCAAAACTGATTTAATGTTAATAGAAATTTCAGTTTCCTTGGTATCCAGCAAGTGAAGATGGCCAAAAGAAAGCCCAAAGAATTCAGAATATATTAGATAATTGTTAAGCTTCTAGATGTCAATAATTTAAAAATCATGTGCTGTCTGTTAATCTAAATGTTATGCTTACATTTAATACACTACATGAAATACGAGCACGTATGCGTGGAATATGACTTATACATATTTTTGTAGGTTACAATCAGCTGATGGTACGGTAAACATCTTGTTGACGTCGGTTCTGAAGATTTATGATTTACACTCAAATTTCTGTATTTTTAAATTACATTTATTATTTTTCTATTGATCTTATTGAAATCCTGCAACAGCTACCTAGTCTTTATCAGAATTTACATTGTTGTAGATAAAATATTATATTTGACTGGCATATAATGGCTATACGAGGGTTACCTTTTATGTTTTTACAAACGACCACTAGATGGAAATATTGAAATGTGTCATTACTGTATTGGTAAAATTTGACATTTGCTATCGTGAAATCAGTGCTAGCTTATAAATTGACCGAGTAGTTTGTTGACAGTGAGCATTTAAAAAAAGTTTGTGAAAAATAGATATTACTTAAATTAGAAAGTTTTCATTGCATGATTTTTTACGATTTTAGTAAAGGCCTAACTCAACAACAATGCATAGATTCGCTTCGTTCAACTTTTGGTAATGAAGCACCATCAGAAAAGACTGTTTACAATTGATTTGCAGAATTTCGTCGTGGTCGTGCCTCCGTCAGTGATAAATCTCGTGAAGGTTGACCAAAATCGGTTGTGATTCAAAAAACATCGATGCTGTGCGCAAAATGATTGAAGAAGATCGGTATTTGACTTACCATGAGAGAGAGGCATCCTTTGGCATATCGTAGACTGCATATCATTCGATTTTGCATGAACATTTAGCTGTGAAAAGGATCTGTTCCCGATGGATTCCGCATAATTTGACCGAAGCTCAAAAAAAGGCTCCTGTTGATTGGTGTAAGAGAATGCTACAAAAATTCATCGTTACAGGTGACGAAACTAATTCATATGAACCGAAAACTAAGCAACAATCCACTGTCTGGGTCTTCCAAGATGAACCAAGACCCACAAAAGTTGTTCGTTCGTGAAGCACCAAGAAAATGATCGCGTGTTTCTTCGGTTGTACTGGACATGTCGCAACCATTCCTTTAAAGGATCGAAGAACAGGTAATGCTGAATGGTATACAATAGATTGTTTGACATAAGTCATTGACAAAATCAAGAAAAACAACCAAAAACGTCGCTTCATTCTTCATCATGGCAAGGCAAGCACGTCAAACAATTGATTATTTAAAGGAGAAAAACATCGAATTAATGTCACATTACCTGTTCCCCCAAATCAAACAAAAAATGCGTGGACAGCAATGTTCATTACCTCAAGAAGCTGTTGAAGCCTTCGAAAACCATGTTTTTGAGACACCAACTTCATAGTGGAAAAAATGTTTCGAGAATTGGTTTGACGGCATGTGAAAGTGTATAAATCTTAAAGGCGAATATTTGGAAAGGCAATAAAATAGTTTGTTCCCAAAAAAATGTTCTTTCTTAGTTTTTGTAAAAACTTAAAAGGTTGCCTTCGTATACACATTATCCTAACTTGTCGGAATCTCAGTTCGATGCTAAGAGTGCGATTAGTAAAGTCGTATTTCCTATAGTACGAAAGCATTGTCCATAACACAGGATGCATGTCGTAAAGTTTCTGCTTTTGAGATCTGGGTGTACAGACGCATCATAAAAATATTGGACAGACCATGTAAAAAAACGAAGAAGTTCTCCAAGCTTTGAATACGGAATTAGTACTAATATACATCATAAAGAAATGGAATCTTGAATACCTTGGATAAGTATTGAGAAATAAGAAATGAGAAATATCAGCTTCTCCAGTTGATTATGCAAGAAAAAATCCAAGGGACGATGGGAAGAAGAACATTGCGGCTGAAAATTGAGTGCGATTCGGTCTACAAACTGTGAATCAATCGGAAGTTCCGTTTCTAAAATTAAAATTACCATGCTGTTTACCAACCTTCATCACTGAGAAGACACTTGAAGAAGAATATATACAGCATTTAAGTTAAACAGTTCTGTCACAAGATGAACATACATATATGAACATTTGAAATATTTCACAGAGAATCATCTGATTTTGATATTCTTGGGTAAATTTCAATACATTCATAACAATTTACTTTGATATTCATTATACTTGTAACTAAATTGTTTACTGTACATCAATTCTGAAAGCTGACAGGATTGATAAGTGCAAATTTTTAGGGAAAATCTCATGTAAACAAGATTGATTTTATATAATCTATTTAGTAAACAAACACACAAAGCTTATATTAACAAAGGATTTATCAAACTCTAAAAAAAAGCTGTTTGGCTTCTACAGATCATAATTTTTTTCATCAATAAAAACAGAATTAGCACATTTTTTACACAGATCACTGTTTGCAATTGTAATCATTCACAAAAAGTGGTTGGTTATGGGTGCTAAAAGTAACCTATACATCTTCTATTGGCAGCCATTTTACTTTTGTTCAAATTTTCCTATTTTACATAGGGAGCAGATTCTAACACCTTGTGCATTGCTGGAATAAATTTGGCTTACTCTGTTGCCGAATAGTGCGCTCCGGTTTGAAGTTATAGCGCTCACACTTCGAAAATAGACACTCAACTGCACGATACAATGAGGATAATTTTGGCAACTATTAAATGAACAGTCACTTGGCTGCCGGTGTTATTTAATAAAACGCCCCAGTACTTAAGGTGCATACAGATGATGTGCCAACGTTCTCCAACGCTGGTATTGACGCTGGCCGTAACATGTAGCACTGGCGGACACTTGTACTTGCGTACCATACAGACGATATGTCGATGAAGCGTCAGTGCTGGCCAAGTACAAAAATAGCGAACGTTTGTAAGATGGCGTCTGACACTGAAAGTCCTTGCATCGACCTTGTTTTTGATATTTAAATTAGATTAAAAGTATAACAAATTACTTTTTACTTTAAGAGGACATCAGAATTAAGCAAAAATGGTTATAACCTTCTAGTCCAGTAACCTAGTACATCATAAGTTGCATCAAGTTGGGGTAGTTAGTTTCGTTTTTTTTTTCTTGTATGGGTTGTGCCTGAGATGCAAAATCCAAGTTTTCGACCTCGGCAGCCTTCCGGGACACTTTTGAATTTCGCAAAAACTGCTAAATTTTCGCACTCTTTTCGGTTTCTGCCCATTTTGACCATAAAGGAGCATGTTTTCGACAAACACCATTCTACGCATTTTTAAACTAGATTAAATTTTCTACAATTTGAGACCAAAATGGGCTCGGTAGTCTTAATAGTTTCCGAGATACAGCTTTTCAAAGTTTGAAATAATCTCCAAACTTGAAAATTGTGTGCTATATCATGCTCATGGGCACTGTTTATTTTTAGAAGTGAAAACTACTCCTTATTGTCAAAAATTATAAAATAACATTGCAAAACCTTATATTGCTGCCGAAAATACTGGTTATGTAGATGTTTCGAAAAAAAAATTATTGGTTTTTTAAACATAGCTCCTTCATTTTTAGTGATAGAAAGTTTTTTCAAAAACGATTTTGTAGGGCTTTTCAAGAGCTATAAGACTGTGTAAATTAAATTCCTTAAGATCCCTTAGTTTTTAAATGGGGTGAGTTTGAAGGGCTCGAATAAGGTGGTGTTCGCTTGTAAATAGAGGTTTTAAACGGCTATATCTCGCCAAATATTCACTGTACAGAAAATATATGCACAGGGAAATTTAAGTCATTAAAAAAGCTACAATTTAGTGCTCTATAATTTTTTTTGTTTCTCCAGTAATTTCGGAAATATTTTGAAGAAAAGGGTGAAAAATACGAAATCGCAAAAAATCGTTCTTTCTTTAAACTCCAATTTTTCTAAAATTAGGCATTTTAAATTGGTCAAACTTCTTGGGTGTACTGAAAATATATATATGAAGAGAACCACAGAAAGGTGAGGATCAATTTTAATTAGGGGGGTAAATTGGGGGTTGTTTTCACTGATTTTTTCGTAGAAAAAAGTAGGTACCGACCTTATTTTGATCATAAGTCGCTTAATTTTTATACTAGAGACTTTTTTTTTTGTTTGAAAGGTCTAATCAAATACTTTAAAAAAGATTCAATGAGTTTCCTTCGAAAAATGCAAAGAAAAAAAAAAATTCAAGTTGGGAGATTTTTTCAAATTTTGAAAAGCTGTATCTCAGAAACTATTGAAGCTACTGAACCCATTCTGGTCTTAAATTGTAGCAAATTTAATCTAGTTTAAAAAAGCATTGAATAATGTTTGTCAAAAACGTGTTCCTTTATGGTCATAATGGTAAGAAACCGAAAAAAGTTCGAAAATTTAGTAGTTTTTGCGAAATTCAAAAGTGTTCCGGAGGGCTGCCGAGGTCGAAAACTTGGATTTTGCATCTCAGGCATATCCCATACAAGAAAAAATGACGAAACTAACTACCCCCACTTGATGCAACTTTTGCCCCATAATCATGACAAGGTTACTGGACTATTCCTTTTGAGCACAACACTCTCGACGTATGTGCTGCTCACATGCATATACAAATCTGCACAGATGTTGGTCAAACTACTTTGACTTAGATGGACTTAGACTCTCTTCCTGCCTTACAACTGAAATCAAGAGCTGCTATCTGGATTGACCATGAACTAAAAGCACCTTTAGATACCATAGCTTGGAATGATTTATAGAGCGAGGCAAGAGCGAAAAATGGCACTATAGTTTCGGATGCATCTGAAAAACTTCCCGGTTTCGATCTCCCAAGAACTCACTCGCCTTAGAACTGGTCACGGTAGATATAACGACTTTTTATACAAGTGGGGTTTATCATTTTGCACAGAATGTGATTGTGTAGCACCTAGAGATGGCAATAAAAATTAATTAATCGATTAACTGATCATTTGATTAATCGCAATGTTATAATCGATTTTCGATTAAAATGATAGAAAATAATCGATTAATCGATTATTAAATTTAAAAAAAAAACATATACACTCACCGACAAAAAAATGGGACTGCCTTAATTGTTGTATTTTAAAGGCTGATAAAATATTATCTAACCATTTTATCAGGAAAGTATAAGTAATGGGAAGTAATATAATGTCTGCATAAATAAATATTTCTTTTTGCTAATTCAACAGGCTGTAACAATAAATAATGCCCGTTTGAACGAAGACTATATAATATCCCATATTAAGCACGTAAGTTTTAACACAAATAACTCATTGTTAAAATAAAATTTTGCCATTAGTTACCATCTTAGAGATTTCTATACTATTTTTCTTGAAGTTTTCTTCTTCTTCTTCTTCTTTGGGCACTATCAGTCATATTGACTTTTGACCTCACCCACATAAGCCCTCCATCTCGATCTATTCATTGTCAAGTCTTGCCAAGTACCCTGTATACCTAGGCTTGTCAGATCTTCTGTTAGCTGATCACTCCATCTCTTGCGAGGTCTTCCCACTGTCTTCCTAACCATTCTGTCCTTCCTCATCCTCATAACGTGTCCTATCCACTGTAATCGTCTGCCTCTGAGTTCTTGGGTGATACTTGGGCTTGAGTACAGTTCTCGGATATCTTTGTTCTTACGGATTCTCCATTCACCATTAATTTGAATGGGGCCGAAGATTCTGCGTAATATTTTATTTTCGAAAACTATAGGTGTTGTCTCGCTTTGTTAAGGCCATGTTTTGGAGCCATACAGAAGTAAGGGACGTACTATAACTTGGTATAACTTGATCTTGGTGCTCATCGACAAGAGTTTCGTTTTGAAGAGGGGACCAAGTGAAAAATACGATGCATTAGCAGCTTTAATTCTATTCGTAATTTCCTACTGTATCATATTCACCTGATTTATCATGGTTCCAAGGTATTTGAAAGTAGAAACTCTCTCAAAAGTGTTGTCATTAATTTTTAAGTCGGTCGTTTTCTTATGACTGCGGCTACTAACAATGAGATACTTGGTTTTTTCATTACTGATGATAAGTCCTACTTTAATAACCTCGACATCAATAAGTTCAGTAAGGTATATTACGTCTTCAACCTTTTTTGAAATAATATCCAGGTCATCTCCATACCCTACAATCTTATGGTACCCATTGACTTTTCGTAACATCATTTCCAGCACGAGCATTGTACGAGCTGCGCCATTATATGAAAATGGCCACAGTATTGGAATATCGCTGGTGTTTTGGATGTAGCTAAAAACTCTATTATAAGCTATAAAGCGTCATCAGTGAACTGGTCTTTACATAAAAAAACCTGGTTCAAATCATCCACGAGTCACAATTGCTAAAAACGACTGATTTCTTACCCTAATTGTTCTGCGCGATGGTGACTATCCCTTAATTTTTCCCGCACATCATTTCGAAGAAGATCAAAATTTGGCAATTTGGCAATTTCAACTGTCCAAAGACGATTGAGGAAACAAAGGCTTGTATCCAGAAGACCTGTAACTTGCCAGGCTTTTCTCGCAAATTATCGAGTTGGAAGACTGCGTTTCGCTCGTGAGCATTTGAACTGACTGGACGCAATCTATAGCCGTATATTGTGCAGAAATGAGTAGCGATTAAATTTAATTCTCCAGATGGGCGAGAACGAGTGTTCTAGGCCTAGTAATCTAGGGACTTTACTGAAAAGAAGAGAGCAGATTCATCTACCGACCACTGTTTCAACAACACAACTAAGTAATCTATTGAAAATAAAATTATCGATTAATAATAAATTAATCCATTAATTATTAACTAATCGAAACCAAAAATATCATATGGTTAATCGATTAACTGAAACAAAATAATCGATTATTTCCATCATTCGATTAATTGTTACCATCTCTAGTAGCACCTTCGCAAACTGTTGAATATATCTGGAATGATTGTTCTCCACGTAGATTCCCCCAGAATTAGATCTCCCCTGCTGCCATGCAGTGGTTGGACAGCATGGATGTACTTCATTAACATTTATGAACTTTTAATAAACTCTTTGTAATGCTTAATTATTTTCTGTTTTGTTTTATGCTTCTCATACAAAATATATGTATATAGACCTGTATCGAACCCGGTGCCTTTATAACTTAACACGTAGACTATTATTTCATTGAGGTTACATTATTTATGGATATGTGTATCCAATAACTTAGTAATTCTTAATAAGTCTATAATTTATTTAACCAATAATGGCAATGATCTTTCTACTAATTTAGTAGTGTCCATCAAACCCTTTGATCCGTATTAGTCCGTCACCTTGCGTCAATTAGACGCGAAGTTTACCACACATTCAGTAGCGACCTCCGGCGCACGAGCCGATGTACACCGGAGACGGAATTATTGGCAATTTCCGGTAGCCGCGTGGCTCTACCAATGCGGTCATTATCAACCAAATTAATGCCGTAAACCAACAACAATTGTTTTGGGATCAAACACGTTTGTTACGTTATCATGTTACGCCAGATACGATTCCACTTAAATGTTTTAGAAGATTCCCAAACAGGGAATACTTGTTATACAAGAAGGATTTTATGTGAGGGAAAGGATTTGCCATGATTGTTATGAGAAAATAAGGTATTTTCAATTGTAGAAACGCACAGTTACTATTTAACTTGGTGAATCCGTACTACTTCTCGTGCTAAACTTAATGTGCTAAACTTAACGTGCTAAACTTAAAACAAATTAGTATCCGTTAGAATTAAATAAGGACCTAAAAGACAGAGGACCTGAAAGATAGAGAACAGGAAGATAAAAATAACTGAAGAATCTGGCTGAGAGATAAATTAATATATACTATACTAGTGTCTATGAGCCGCCAGCCGGTAATCAAATTCTGGTGGCCCGTGATGACGGAAGAAAGATACAAAAAAGGATGATAGTTTTTGATACAAAAAGAATTTTTCAAATCTGTTCATTAGGGAAAATAGGGGCTAATTGTAACAAAATGAATAATACCAATTATTAGGCAACCATTTAACTAGAGAAACAAAATATTCTCTTTTTTCACTCATTTTTAGAACGCACTAGAAAAAACTGTTTCACGGAAAAAATCGCTACGGACAACAAAATTACTCTAGCGAGTTCAAACTCGTACTTAATTTTTACTCGTATCACATGTTCACCTGCCGCCCCTCCAAGTCCCGCGTTCCAAATGTTGCCAGAGCAAAAGCTATGCTGCCAGTCAGGTTACTTAATTTACACACCTCGTATATAATAAAATAGAAAATTATGATGAACAAATCAGTTTAAAAAGAAAATAGTTATTTTAAACTCTAATGAATAACGATTATTTAAAAATAAAGATATTCGACCTTAGTGGACTGGCTGGCTTTCTCTCTGGATATGCTATTATTAAATCATACTATTATTTCCTTCTTTTTTAGACTCGCGACCAGCGTCGATAAACGTACCATACTTTTAATAGCACTGGTCTAGTTCATTCCGTTTTTGGTATTAATTTCTCTTTATTATTCCGTGAAATCGAGGGTTAATTTTTTATAACAGCCAACGGACTGGCCGAACTCGTTAAATCGTGAAGTTCTAACTGGTGAAAACAGTCTGAATTGTCAGGTTGCTGGTTCGATTCTCTGTTGGTGATAATATTCGGGCGAGAATAATATGTTAATAATACTTCAATTTTCACAATCATTCACCCCTCATCCAGGTGTAAGAGCTCGCCCCCTGGCATCGGCAATTAGCCTCGGTACAAAAATAGGCCTTCAATATATATAACAACATAAAATAAAGATAAATGTGATAAATATAATTGTAATGTTTTGCTTGATTTGGCCGTAAGGCTGTTTAATAATAATAATAAAAATAACCGCCGATCTTATATAAATCATTTCCGGGACGGATGTGGTCCGTGGGAAGTATATTTGGGGTCGCTGGTCCAACCAACATTAAGATAGACTTACTTTTGTCGTAAAATTTATTCATTTCAGTAATTTTTATTAACCTCTTCAATTCCATTTTGTTTTACTGCCGGAATTTATTAAGTGATGACGTTTGAAAAATTCTTCGGGTGAAACATACCTGTAAAAAAGAAATAAAATCTATTAATATCTTATCATATAAAAATGTAACATAAATAAGCAATTAATAAATATATTAGCGAATATAAGATGCATAAATATGTATTTATACTACTGAGCAAAACCCAAAGGAATTGAGTATAGAGATTTCAAATTGTATAACCAACCACAAAATATTCGCTTTTCTCCCGCGATACGAATTTAATTAATACGAATTTAATAAAGTTAATTGCTTAAGTATTAATTTGTTTCTTTTTTCACTAATTATATGTGATTTTTTATTTGTTGTTGTTTTTGTGTTTGTAATCAGTGAAATAAAAAATATAAAATTTTTGCGATACACATTACTTTCTAAACATTCCGGTCCGCCAATTTTTTCTAGGTTGCTTGCCGGTCCACCTTGAAAAAAGGTTGGAAAACGCTGGGATATAAGATCCGTCCAATAAGTAAGTATTCTATCGCGGAGCGCTTTTCTTCTGGTTTCCTCTGTGCGACAAGTTTCTCCAAATTGTTGAGCACGTTACATGCCCTAAGAATTTCAATATTCGTACAGATGTTAAACTTAAATGACGTTGGGTAGGATTAATTTCTCCAAGAACTGATACATTTGTAGGAGAGACTGTTGTACGAGGGATATTCGGAAAGTAACCTCCATTGTTGCGTTGCGTGAGTAGTAGGCGGTGAAGCGCCACCATGGTTACATGAGCGCGCGCAGTGATTCAGTAAGCTTCCAGCTGTGCAAGCGGAATCGTCGTACTGCCGAGTATTTGCTCGTTATAACCTCAAAACATAGGTCCGAAATAGAATATCCCGCCAAATGTTAGAGAGAATTGTAACAGCGTCAAGACGCAGTTAGCATATTGTTAATGTAATATAATAGACAGCGCCTTAGAGACGCTATACAATAGAACCGTAAATTTGTGTTTAAGTGCAAGGAATGCAACTTTCACAAATTTAGAATCGTATTTTTGTCAATACCCTAATTGCACTTTTTTGGAACTAATTCAGTAAACAGCATATATGACATTGAAAAAACCCTTTTTCTTTAAATTTCATTTTTTTAAATATAAATTCTTAGAAGTAGATGAAATAAACATTTATTGAGAGGGGAGTATATAAGCTAGATAAAAAAATAGTAAATAGTCAGTGATCAGTCATCAGCAATCAGTCATTCGGTTCGTTCTCAGACGTTCGGTAAAAATGTAGTTCTACCAATTTGTAACAGTAAAGTAATCAGACAAAACGAAGGTTTTAAGAATTGTAAATGTAAGTAGACTAATTTTAGGTAAGATTTATTTTATGTTTTTATTATGTAGTTTTGTTCTGTTAGTTTCAAGTTGTTTTTATTAATAAATATATTAAAGCCATGAGGTGTTTAATATTGAATTGCCAATAATACCACCAGAGATTTTGGTTAGAAGTTTTTCCTAATTTTTGCTACTAATAAATTAGGTGGTGGCAGCTGAACAGTTTAGTAAAGATCTTGCATAGTTTATTTATTTACTTATTAATAACCCCCTAATAATACCACTTGTACAACTGGTACAAGAGGTGAGATTGATTGTTAGAAATTGTTTATATAAATTATTATCCTTAAAGAGTAATTTCGAATCGTCGAAACTTTCCGAAAAATTTCCTCAAGTTTCTCGGACTGTTTTGTACGAAATAGTCACCGAAAAATTAGGCTACCCGAAGTTTTGTGTTCGTTGGGTAGCAAAACTGCTGATCGAGATCCACAAAACCAAACGAATGGGTTCCGTCCTAGACTTTCTTCTAGACTTGTCTCCAAGTGATTTCCACCTGTTCAACCACATGAAGAACTGGCTTGGGTCTCAGCACTTCGCTAATGATGAAGATCTTCAAAACGCTCTGACAGGTTGGCTGCATTTCTCTGGCGAAGTTCTACGAAGAAGAAATTTCAAAGCTGGTTAAACGCTATGAAAAGTGCTTAAATTTAAATGGCGCTAAGTGGAAAAATAAAGAAAATATGTAGTTTTAAGATGTATGATAGAACGCTTTATAGCGTTTATGATAATATCAATTAAAACACACAAATCCAAACACATATAAACATTTATTACTACGTCTATTTACAATCTGTCACACATATGTCATTATGTTATCGTTACTATCGTAACATATTACAAAGGAGGTCCAAGAACTAGTTTTGATCTTAACATGTATACAATAAAATATTTGTATTTATGCTGGTTTTATTTTTATACCCAAACGGAGGTTACTTTCCTAATAGCCCTCATATTAAATTTTAAAAATAAATATTTACAGTATGATAAATTAAAAAGTGTCCCAAGGTACAACAGCCTCTCCTACATATAAAAATAGGTGTCCCACCAAGGAAACTTTTATCTCAAAAGGGTACTCCTATTCTACAAGTTTAAGAACCGCTGCTGTAGTGGGTTAATAAACAAGTTGGCAATATGATAATTGATTGATAAAGTTCAATTTTGTTAATTGCAACTGATTTGTAAAAAAATTAAATCATTTGCTTAATTTAAAATATATTTGGCAAAATTATTTCTTTCATCCCATTATCTGTTCTTAATTTAGAGCCATCCAACGATAATTTAATCAAATTTGGCACATGCAACTGTATGAGATGTGCGCCAATTAAATGCACTCCTACTCAAGCAACTTGTAGCCAAAACAGATAATGTTATATAACTTATATTCCATTTAAATTATATTTTATAAAGCATCGTCCTTCATGAGAAGTGTGCTTTCGAATATAAATTGATAGAAAATGATAGGGTACTAGAAATTCTAATTGGATTGACCGCAAAAAGGTCATATATCAAATTATGACCTTGAAATTATCTTGATAAGGGCTGTATTCGATTTGTATTCCCAGCAGATTAATGGATTCTTTATTTGTAATATGATGAATTACAGGGCTGTAGTTAGGGAATTATTTTCCTGGGTGATTAAATATCTCTTAATTAAAAACATTTCATTGAGAGTTTTCTTTAAAAGATTTATGTGAAGTGTGAATTTTCACACATTTCAGGGTTTCGCAGCTATATAATAAGTGAAGACGGCGTGTGTAGGACAAATTTTGCTTTGTAGCAATCACGGCAAAATGAACGATATTTTAAAAATAATTTATCGTCTGTTAATCTAAGAGCTTAAAAAACAAATTTTATGTTAAAATATTTTTTAATTTTTATTCGAATACCTAATTCCATTATTTAAGTTTCTTAATATGTGCAGTATTTTTTTTTTTATACAGCTAAGTTCGTTAAGATTTTGAAAATTGCGCCTATAGTTTCCATTGGTTGTTTTAAGTCATATACTCCGCCCCTCTGATTTTGTATACATGACACATAGAATGAAAATATAATTCCAACAATTCCAACTGGTTATTAAATTTACGCTCTTAAAAATTAAATGCAACCTTTGCCAGAATATAACTAGAATTTTGACAAACTAATTTAAACAAAATAAAAATGGAAAAAAAACAAAAATTAAATTGTCCCCTCTGCCCGGGTGCGAACCCTAGTTTGCTGCGTAGCAAGCGAGCAAGCTAACCATTAGATCAGCATACGCCTTCTAGTATAGTGTGTTACATAACTATTTTATTTTCCGAAAACGTAATCTGATCAAAAATTCTATCAACTATTCCGGTTCACACCAATGTAAATTACTTAGATTTTTTTCAGATTTTTAGTTTAAACCTTCTGGGCTACAAGGAGTGGGACAAACTTTTTTTTTTGCACAATTTTGGCACTTCAATAAAGGCTAAAATTTGATTGAAATGATCATTCTCTTAACAAGAACATAGCTGCGTATCTATAAGACTAACATTATTCTTATAGTTACGCAGCTCATACGTTAGCACATATGGCTAACATAATACATACGTTATTTAGTACAAATTTATTCCGTAGAATAGTGTTGGACCTTGAATTTAGTGGACTTTTTGTGATGTCACGATCATTTTTGAACAGCCTGTATAATACTGATTAACATGCACTTACATAACGTTTTGACTATTTTTAGCATGATGTCTGTCGGTCTGTCTGTTTGTCCGTCTGTCCGTCCGTCCGTCTGTCCGTCCGTCCGTTTGTCCGTCCGTCCGTCCGTCCGTGTGTCTCTCTGTGTACACGTGCAGAGCAAATTTGGCTGAAATAATTTTTATGAAACTTCATATTTAAGCTTATGCCATCAATGGCACAAGTTGATCAACTTTTCGTAAAAATCGGTAGACTAAAAATGGGAGTTTACTCGTGTCGATTCTAGGATTTTTGCGAATATTTCACAACAGAAAAATATTTAGAAAAAATTTGTTGAACAAAAGTTGCTATAAAAGCAATAACTAACAACTTTTATTTGAGACATTTTTGATAAAACGAAAAAATTTTAAAAAAATTTCGAAATTTTTTCTAAGTATCTATTTTTTCATTCTTATATGTAACGTTTCCATGGTCATGATAAATAATATCTCTGTTAGAAAATATTAGGCCAAGTCATTTCTACTCTGCTGCTAGAATGTACTTTATACAAGTACTTTATGATGGCGGTCGATTCTGTGGTGGCCACAGCTGATTTTTTCAAAAGTATCTAGTGCTATCTAGATACAATTTTTTTTGTCATGTATCTGTATCTAAATATTTTTTATAATTCTGTATCTGTATCTGCATCTAGATACACTTTATCTTAGGTATCTGTATCTGTATCTAGATATTTTTTTAAATGTATCTATTACATTAACACTGAATGGGAATCCGTGAACCCTCCATGGATGTACGCCTGCTTGGCATACCTACGAAACTCTAAAAATGATTGTAATAACTGAAAATGTGTGTTAAAATCTTCCGATTTTGTTAGAGTATATGAGTGAAAGGTAAAGGTGCACTTTCTCACGCCAATAAACAATAAAATCGATGACACGTTAAGAGCTATGTTTACAAGTTAATGACATTACGCATCTGGTGAGTTTCCACAGTTCCAGAGATACACCACTCTGCTTCCAGCATCTCTACGGTCACTAGCTAATCTCATTCCATTCATTAATTCAATAACTCACTAACTTTTGTTGGGAAAAAGGGATATTCTGGTCTGAACATGAATGGATTGTATTTCTGATGACCAAGCTACCAGTATTGATTCGCTTCTTGTTTATGGAACGGTGTAACTTTGAAACAATACTTGGAAAAGCGTTTTTGTCTCACACCCATAGGGAACTGAGCTATTGTTAGAAAACTGCGATATTGTAATCTAACACATTTTTCATATTCTAGTTTAAGGGCAGAGTAAATAGCACAGATAACATAAATTTTTCATACGAAACTAACAAACTATAGTAATAAAATAGGAGGCTACATCTGTTATTTTGTTCTTTGTTTCGGGCTCATATTTGGTTTCTACACGTTTCAGAAAATTATAAGACAATATCCGCAAAAAAAAACAATTTTTGTCTGCCTGTCCGTATGTTTCTCTATCTGTCTGTTCGTCCTAGATGATGGTGAATTAGAACGTTTGCGGTTCTGTCAAATTTGAAAACAAAACACATAACCTATACATTCGTTGGTTATGCTACAACTAAACAGTTGGCAGTAACTAACTAGATAAAAATATACCTACAATTCCCTAAAAAAATTATGAAAAATAGAACTTGTTCATCAATAAATTGAAGGTCAACTTTTTCGTGTAAAACACACATTAACAAAAAGATACAGAACAATTTTTTTTTATAGTAGTAAAACAAATCTGCTTTATTCAATGCATTTTTTTAATTAAATAAATATTTGGGAAGTTACGGGGGACAACATAAAAAAAATATCTGCATATATCTGCCTTATTTTTGACAACAGAAAAATTATGTATAACAAAAATAGTTCATAATAAGAAAATGAATATTTTATTTTTATTTATTTATTTTTTTTTTCATTTAGATGAATTTTGAGTTATAGGGAGACACCCTAAAGCTAAACTTTTGAAATATCTCATTTGTTAACAACAAAAATGTATATAATAAAAATTGTTTCTAATAAGAAAACAAATCTTTTCTGGTGCATATACTTTTCGATTTAATGAATATTTGGGGAGTTACTGACAGAGCCGTGGCAATGTTTTTGGCGCCCTTGGTAAATCTTTTTTCATTGATTTCAAGAATGGCATAATTTATTTTTTAATAGACAGATAGGTGAAAATACAAAGGATGATCAATAAAAGGTCCTCACTTCTAAAATACAAGTAATGACCAAAACAAAACCGAACGATGACGCCCTTCAGGATTCGCGCCTCTGGCACTTGCCCCGATGCCAGGGTATTGCTACGGCTCTGGTAACTGGGGTACACCGTACAGACTTGGAATATCCATAAAAATTTACAGGGAATTTTATCTATTTAATAGCATATTTTTAACTGTATAAAAAATTAATAAATGATATCACTCAATAACTTAATAATAGATATCAGAAAACAATTTTCTGTAATTACGGACCGCCACATGTATATGGGACGTGTTGTGATCATACCGATTTTTACATTCAGAGATTTCGATGGATGTGCTCGAACTGAGCACTTTTAGCATGATGTCTGTTGGTCTGTCTGTCGGTCTGCCGGGCCGTGGACACGTGTAGAGCGAATTTGGCGAAATACATTTTCATGAAACTTTATGTATAAGTTTTTGACACCAGTATCACCATCTTTTCAATTTTTGCTAGAAATGAGTCAATCAGAAGTAAAAGTTTACTTGTGTCACAAGTTTTTTACGAAAACAGACAAATATTTCGAAAAAGAATCATCTGTCGCCACCACAGGACCGACCTCCATCACAAAGTACTTGTTTAATTTATGCTGCTTTATCAAAAAAGTCTCAAATAAAAATTGTTAGTTATTGCTTTTATAGCAACTTTTGATAAATAAATTTTTTCGAAATATTTCTCTGTTGTGAAAATCTTGCAAAAATCTTAAAATCGACACGAGTAAACTCCCATTTCTAGTTAACCGATTTTTACCAAAACTCGAACAACTCGTGCCATTGATGTCATAAGCTTAAATATGAAGTTTCATCAAAATCCTTTTAGCCGAATTTGCTCTGCACGTGTAAACGGATCGACAGACAGACAGACAGACATCATGCTAAAAATAGTCAAAACGTTATGTAGGGACCTCAATTCGTGGAGATCCATCGAAATGTCAAAATCGATATGATCACAATACCTCCCATCTACACGGTGTTTGTTTGAAACGGGACACCCCGAAAATTTCCTTTATTTGTAAAGATACAAAAAATCTTCAGAACAAAAGTTAAACTAGACAAAAAGGCCCATCTAAAGGTTGCTACAAGAATTCTGAGGCACTTCCGGTTTCACCGGAAATGATGTCAACTTTTGATCTAGCATAGGGAATCGATAATTTTTTTTCCTAAAAGTACATTAAATTAGCTTTACAATGACACCATATGACAACATATTTGTATGTTAACCATTTCAAAATGGCGACCATTTATTTACAAAATAGTAATCAACATAAGTTTTATAAAGTTGAACGTAGCAAGCTTTGAAAACAATAGTGGACTCTTATAAGGGCGATGGAAGAGTTTTTATTAAGAATGAGAAAATGTGTGGACAATAATGGTGGTTGATCGAACATTTGTATTTTTTTTTTTTTTTTGTAAAATAATTGTAAATAGTTTTTTTTTTCTAAATAGTCAAATAGTTTATTTTAGAGATAATTTGTTATTTTTTTATTGTTTTCAAAGCTTGCTACTTTCAACTTTGTAAAACTTATGTTGATTATTATTTTGTAACTAAATGGTTGCCATTTTGAAATGGTTAACATAAAAATATGACTTTTTAGTGTCATTGCTAATTTTATGTAATTTTAGAAACAAAATATAAAATTATCGATTCCCTATGCTAGATCAAAAGTTGACATCATTACCGGTGAAACCGGAAGTGCCTCAGAATTCTTATAGTAACCTTTAGATGGGCCTTTTTGTCTAGTTTAACTTTTGTTCTGAAGATTTTTTGTATCTTTACAAATAAAGGAGATTTTCGGGGTGCCCCGTTTCAAACAAACACCCTGTATATGTTGGCGGTCGGTAAAAAATAATTGAAGAAATTTGCTGAACAACATAAGATTCTTCTTCTTCTTCAGCCCATAAACGTCCCACTAGATTTACCGAGCCGTAGTTTTTACTAGTGTACTGCTATTTTATATTGGGCACAGGCCTTTCATTCACTCTCAATAAGTATTAAATTTAGTTTTTATGAATTTATTGAATTCAAAATAAAATTCTAAACAATTTTTATATTTAAATTTTTTACTGTACGACCAACGAGGAAGCAGAAAATCGCATATATCTGTTTTTACATGTTAAATCCCTATATGAACATGGTCAATTCAACACCCTGTATATTGATATAACTTTGTTTAAAATTAATGAAGGAATATAATCCCGAAATTTGGAAAATTCCTCTTCAGACACCTTTTTATAAAATTAATTTTGTTTCTAACTGGTCCCAGTTTTGGCACCTTCGGTGAACACCCATGTCGCACACTCCTCACTATACCACTGACATGACCTATCCAATGTCATTTCTTATAACAAATGCACCTTTCAGCATATTAGTCAACAACGTATTCCACGTCAGCAGTGTAGTTTTGACAATATCAAGATTCAGTTGCACAACTAGAGACCCTAAAATCCTACATATTAATCCCATATTAAACCAAATTCCATACTTAGACCACATTGGTATTAAACCATGTAACTATCCGAGCTAACAATGTCGCCATCTCTGCACAAATTCCATAACTAAAGACATTTACTTCCATATCCCTAAAATGAAATAATATTGAAATTATGGTTTGACAAAACGTGCTTTGCATCAATGTTTGTGATTATCTCATTTTGTAACATTAGGTTTACATTCGGATGTAAATAGTTACAGTGCATGATTCACTGTACCTAACTAAACCTCTATAATCTACGTTACTGTTACTGGTATCGTGAAAATTTAGTAAGCACGGAGTCATTTTACGACGGAAAATGACGGCTACATTATCAGAAAATTAGTTAATGGTATTCGTTCGGCAGACAACTAATCGATATTAAGCAGGGCAGAATATTATATAATTGAGAAATTAGAGAGTTTTCATCGTCATTCCAGCCAAATTCCGTCTTTACTGAACATAGGCCAAGAGCCTGAAAACCGAACTAGAACCGAACCGTGGAACCCCGAGAATACTACTGAAATTGTAAGGAATCGGTTAAACCGCCCGGACAATTTATTTACCTATGACAAACTTTCACAAACCAGCCGACACGAGAATTGCTTTGCAAAGGACTCTAGCATTTTTTAGGGATTTTAAAGGGTACATTATAGTCAATATTTGTGAGAATTAAGACAATTTAAAATTAGAAATTTTACGTTTACAACACTTTAAAATATTTTTTATGGTTTATTGTTCAAAGAGACTTTTGTTTAAAGTTATTACTTTGGCAATTGCTTGAACAAACTTTTTACCTTTCTTCCTAGAAATGCCTTATAAATACACTCTTCTCTCTGAAGATGGAGTCAGAAAGTATTCGGTCCGGTTAGTGTAAACATCTAAGTCAGTGTTTCTCAATCTTTTTACTCTCGTGGCACATTTCCAAAAGGAGAAAAATTTCGCGGCACACCTACGTAGTCATAGAAGAAGAAATTTTGAATACAGACACCGCTGTTCAGGAAAAGAGGGATATATCAATTTAAATTCGTCATAAAATGATCCTTCGTGTACTTTATTCTTATTAATGGTATTGTACGTATATTCGGACAATAATGTTAAAATGAAAAAGACGCTAGTTTTTTAAAGATTTCGCGGCTCACTTAGAAAATATTACGACACATTATGTGCTGCGGCACACCCTTTGGGAAACACTGGTCTAAGTTGTTGAATTCTTAGAGGCACTGTGTCGGCAATCTGGTGGTTTATCCGATTCTATTTGTTTTAATATTTGTCATTATTTTTACCTAAATTTTAATCTTTCAAACTTACTCTTATAAATAGTATATTATAATAAATCAAATTCATTAATTTTAAACCGTCTTACTTAACGTGTGTAAACCTTCACCTTTAAGAACTTGACCGTGAACAGCTAAGATCCAGATTAATTACAAGATGCCTGATTTTTTATGAATTTATTAAATTCAAAATAAGATTCTGAACAATTTTTTATATATATATATTTTTTTTTTCTGTGTAACCAGCGACGAAGTAGGAAATCGCATATATCTGTTTTTACATGTTAAACCCCTATATGTACATGGTTAATTCAACACCCTGTATATCATAAATATTGATTAGATTGAAGATAATTTTCTGTTAAATTCTGTTGTTTCGGGTAATCAACAAGTCGGAGGACTGCCGGCTGTAGACTAAAAGACTTAAATAGTGCTAAAGACTTAAATAGTGTAGTGTACTGGTGCGGAAAAAAAAAACTTAAAATGAACATCAACAAATGCAAAGTAATATCCTTTACACGTAATATAAACAAAATAATCCACGATTACCATATTGACAAAATAATGCTGCTTAGAGATAATAAAGTGAAAGACTTAAGTGTACTATTTTGAAACGATTTTAATTTTAGTGACCACATAGACAATATAGTGAATAGTGCCCTAAAAACTTTAGGATTTATACTAAGAAACAGTGGTAGTTTTAAGATATCTACAACTTGGTTACTGTACTGTGCACTAGTTCGGCCTAAATTAGAGTACGCGAATACAATCTGGAGCCCAAAAACAATGTCCCACAAAAATCAAATAGAAAAAGTGCAAAAGAGATTTGTAAGAAACCTGACCCTGAAATTAACCGGAACATATCCTTTTCGTATCTCTTATGCAAACCAATTAAAAAACCTAGCTGTCAATAATAGCAAGAAATTTCATTACATTAGAATGGAGACGCGACATCCACACTTTGAATTTCGCATTTAAAGTATTTAATAATAAACTAGATTCCCCAGAACTTCTTCAAAATTTAAATATTCCCTTACATAAGATTGAGAATTAAAAATGATCATTTTTCAAAATTTCAGAATCTATGTCACCACTGAACAAAATGCTCAGTCTAGTAAACAAGCAAGTCTCTGATAGAGATGTAGATATCTTTTACGACAACTATAGAAAGTTTGTTAATATAAAAATAAATTAGACTAGTTATATTGTATCTTCTTGTTTTATTATTTATTTTATTCATCATTAGTATTTCTATATTATTGTTATTATAATTGTATTGTATTTTTTTCCAGTACTATGTAACTCTACTTATGCACTACTGTACAAATCTGTATAGTCATTTGTTAAATAAATAAATAAATAAATAAACGTACGTTAAAAAGATGGAAACTCTATGTAAAATATTTTACTTTTTGTAAACAGAGAATAGATGTAAAATAAATGTTCTTTAAAATAAATAAGCAAACTTTTTCTATTTATTACATTTTTAATAATATAAATATTAGGTGAGGTTATAGGTGATCACCTAGGATAGATTCACCTTCAACCCGAAGTAAAAGAATCTCAATTAGTAATTAATATTTTGTTTCCAATAGTAAATTTACATTGTAAATATGGTTACCCTGTGTTTATCTGTTTATGCATATTATGATTATTTCCTAGTATAGATTCATCTTAAGATTGCATGTGTATATCATCATGGAATGATGCAATTAGCAATGTAGTAATTTCAATGTCATATGGCGGAACTGACCGACAGGAAATTGTTAACAGATAAGATTTGTCTACAAAAAAATGTTGTGGAATCACTTCCAGTGAACAGACAGATAAATAAAATACGTTTTATGCGTTAATATATTATATCAATATATGTAAAATTAGAGACTGTATCTGTTTCTTAACCTAGAAACATGAATTTTTCACTTATTATTTAATGTAGAGTACAGAGCCGTAGTAAGGGGGCGGAAGGGGCGACGGCCCTAGGCGCTGACGGGCTTGACTAAGGGACGCCTGCGAAGGCGAGGACCTTTTTTTTAGTCATCACTAGGATTTTGAGAGGTGAGGACCTTTTTTTTTGCTCATTACTTGAATTTTGAGAGGTGTGGACTATTTTTTTATTTGCCAAGGGCACCAAAAACACGGCTTTGCCCCTAGCGCAAGTTTTCCTTACTGCGGCTCTGGTAGAGTATGTAATTTCCAATGAAGTTTTTACAAAAACTAAGAAAGAATTTTTTTTTGCACTTTTGGAACTTTTAATGCTTTTCAAAATATTCGCCTTTAAGATTTATACACTTTAGCATGCGTTCAAACCAATTCTCGAAACTTATTTTTTCGGTCTGAAGTTGGTATCTCAATAACATGGTTTTCGAAGGCTTCAACAGCTTCTTGAGGTGATGAAAATCACTGTCCACACATTGTTTGTTTCACACTGAGGCACAAAAAAAAATCGTTAGGGGAACAATCAGGTGAATACGGGCAATAAGACATTAATTCGATGTTTTACTCCTTCAAATAATCAATTGTTTGACGTGAGATTGCATTGTCCTGATGAAGAATGATTCGACATTTTTTGTTTTTTTTTTCTGATTTTGTCGATGACTTTTGGCAAACAAATTGTATACCATTCAGCATTAACTCTTCTCCGATCCTTTAAAGCGGCGGTTCTTAACCAGGATGTCCCGACACCTAGAAGGATCCCGAAAAGACCTTAGGGGGTCCCGAAATTAAAAGAAAATAGAATAAATAGAAATTCATAGTTGGTAAGTTGATATATGGATTATAATATAAAATGCATTTATATTCCGTAAATCAAATATTATTTCAAAAATTTTCTTGAGGGGTCCAGAAAATATTTTAGGCTTGTTGGGAGGTCCCTAGTATAAAAAGGTTAAGAAACGCTGCTCTAAAGGGTTGGTTGCAACATGTCCAGTACAACCGAAGAAACAAGTGATCATTTTCTTGGAAGTGCTTCGTGAATGAACAACTTTTGTGGGTTTAGGTTCATCTTGGAAGATCCAAAAAGTGGATTGTTACTTAGTTTCCGATTCATATGAATAAATCCAAGTTTTGTTACACCAATCAGCACTAGTATTTTTTTGAGCTCCGGTCAAATTATGCGGAATCTATAAGCTAAATGTTCATGCAAAATCGAATGTAAAGCAATCTGCGATATGCCAAAGGCCTCTATCTCACGGTAAGTCACATGCCAATCTTCTTCAATCATTTTGCGCACAGCATCGATGTTTTTTTGAATCACAACCGATTTTGGTAGACCTTCACCAGATTCATCACTGACGGATACACGACCACGACGAAATTCTGCAAACCAATTGTAATCAGTCTTATCTGATGTTGATTCATTACCAAAACTTGAACGAAGCGAATCTAGGCATTGTTGTTGAGTTAGGCTTTTACTTAAATCGTAAAAAGTCATCCAACGAAAACCTTCACGAGTAATATCCATTTTTTCACAAACTTATTTATGTTTTTTTTTAACGCTTGCTGTCAACAAATTACTCGGACAATTTATAAGCTGCCACTGATTTCACAATAAAAAATATCCAATTTTACGAATATAGTTATGACACATTTCAATATTGCCATCTAGTGGTCGTTTGTAAAAACATAAAAGGTAACCCTCGTCCATTACAAAAACAGTACGAAGTACATTCACTCCAGCTAATCTTTTATAAAACTGACAGTAATAATTCAATCAATTTGTAATTATCTATGACTTATCTAACATAACTACCATGATAAATATAAAAAACCTTTTTACATTAGCTCTTCAATTACGTTCAGAAAAAAATATACCAAAATACAGGTAAATTTTGAACCTCTTCGTATTTTCAACTAAGTTTTACACGCGTTGTAAGTTATTTTGGGTTTAAATTTGTCTTGAAACCGGAAGAAATCTGCAAAGTTTCTCAACAATCTAAGTTGGGGGTAAATCTTTTGTAAATCAGGTCAGGAAACCGCAGTATTCTAATTAGAAAACTGAAGGTTTCTGATCCTGATTAATTTTTAATCTTATCGAGAAAACTTTCGCAACTCTCCTTCTTAATTCTCAGGGCTAACAACAATGAAGAAGTTTATTTTGCTTAATTAGAAGAAAATCAATTTGACAGTATTTGTTGATTTAATGAATTTTTAAAGAAAGGAACTTAAATTAATTAGGAAATAGGATATACCAGTAACTAAAAGGAAATATGTATAAATCATGAGTGGAGCAGCATACAGGATGTTAAGTTGATACAGATAAAGGGAGACGTTAAACCATGGGGTTCTCCTGCAGAATTAGCCACAGAGAGGAAACCGCCATCACACTTCTCCGTATAGGCCATAAGCCACTGATGGTGGAACCATGGACACCTTCTTCGAGGTGAAGAGTCTCCTCTTTGTGAGACGTGTAAAACAGATTTGTCTGTGTTACACATTTTAACTCAGTGTGTACAGTTCGAGGGTGTCAGGGAGAGGTTAGACCTGTGCTATGACCTGTCAGTTGCTTTAGATGACGACAGAATACTCATGGACAGGCTCTTCCTGAGGGAATCGAATTTACTGTTCCCGGCTTCTCCAGGATCGGTCGAACCTCCCCAGGTATTCGCACGAGGCGAACACGTGGAGAAGCCCTGCAGAGAACACTCACATCTCGTCTTGTCGACTTCAACAGCTGGGCTGGTCCTTGGGCGGCGTGCTCACAAGAATGACTACTACTTGACTACCAAGAATGACTAACCACGACTCTATTCCCTTTTAAGACAATTTTATAACTGTTAACCAGGACACTATGACGTCAAGTCCTACCTCAATTATTTTGGAAACATTATTCATTTGTGTAATTGTTGGCAGCAATTAAAGACCATAGTCATCACAATTGAATAATGTTTATCAACACATTAGAATGTAGTTCAAAACTTATGTTGACAAAGACGCAACACTCTGCACATTCTATAACTCCCAAAACCGTAAGTCGGCAACCTTGACCTACACAACCTAAATGCCGCTCAAGGAATTGAGTCATTAGATCACAATTATACCATAATTGTGACAATAGGATTTTTCTTTTGCAATTTTATGAGGAAAATACTTGATTGCGTTGGTCCATGGTGGCATTTCCACTACCAGTTCAAACAATTTGAACCAGCAACCTCATCGCCATAGAGATCACGCCCGATAGCTGTGCAATACCAGCTACGTATGGGCTAGTTGGTTCAGTTTCAATTCTAATGCCGGGTTTACATTGGTAGAGTAACAGAGCTAGTAACTAGCGCAAGTAACTAGCAACTAGTCACTATCTCTGTGTAAACAGTTGACATTGTGGCTAGTAGAGTACTAGCTGCCAGTAGTTGGGCTAGGATAGCAGCTAGCTCGTCGACGTATTTACTAGCTACTATCTTTGCCACTAGTACACAAAATTGATACATATGAAATTGGCGCCAAGTGGTAACCTGTCATAACAAATAGAAAACAACACATATCAAATAAGTTATTATATGTTTACATAAATTTTGTAACATTGATGTATTATTTGATGATTTCTTTTCAATTTAACAATACCATGTGATATATGGTATTTCAACCTTTTCAAACTCTTTTAAAAATATTTATTTTTATTAAAAACATTTATTTAATATACATTTATTTTTCTTATAAGGGTTTTCCGGTGGTCATACTTACAAAACCCTAAAAAACCTTAATAATTGATAACCTAAAATGTGTGTAAATTCATTCTTCACATTAGTTAATAATTTTATGCAAAACACAATATAGACAGGAAATTTGTTGTAAAATTTTATGGTCATATTCAAAAGGGATTAAACCATAAATAGGTCTAATGCTTTAATCTTTGCCAAAAATACATTTTAAACTTTTTTTAATTTTGGAACAAGGGCTCACAGGTAGGGTTAACCAAAATTCCTAGAACACATGGAAATATGGGACATTTTACGAATTGTGTAATTATTCAGTCATTGCAAATATTTCGTTTGAAGTGTTCGCATCTCCAATCCAACATTTTTGGTGTGCCAAGTTTTCACTTATTTTTTTCACTATTTTTTCTTTTTTGTATTGTGCTATTGCTGTAACACCATCTATAAGAGTTTTGTAAACGTAAGTAATATTTATATTTGACACGTACATAATTGTTATCAATCTATTCTTAATACTATAGCCGTAGCTTATAGTTATAGTATAAAATAGAATTCGTCGCAATAGCAGAAGAGAAGTCATTGAAATAAATTAAAAATAGTAATGGACCTAAAATTGAACCCTGATGTACTCCATACATAATATTGAGCGAATATGACTTGCTCCTGTGCAGACCATGTGGCAAGTGGGCACATTGTTCTTGCGCTGGAGAAGATGATAACGATGAGGAATGCACTCATATGTGTTCATTCTGCGCCAGATTTTAGCTGATTGCCCATTACCTATACCCCGCCCGTGCTCATTCTGCACCGACACCGGAGCAAAATGAGCACAAGGAAGCTTTTTTTATATCGACATAACTTTTGTATTTTTTTATTGTCTGTAATAATTAAACAATAAATCATCTTACGAATAAAAGTATTTCGAAAATGTTTACGATATTACTTAAGATTTTATTAAAGATAATCCTTAAGCTGCAGGTTATGCCCTGGCTTCCCCTACAATAACTGACAGTCCGTAAAAGCAATATATTATACCGAATTTTTGTATAATCTAACAAATTAAATATGTCACTTCAAGATCATATAAATCGTATGAATCAATCACACAGGTTCTGAATTTAGACTCATCTTGCTTTTTTTTTTCTCAATACTTTTTTTTTAAAATTAATTCGGACCTTCGTTGTTAACGATTGGTCTGGAGCTAGTTAATACATGATAAATACGAATTGGGATGTAGAAGAAAGGATTCAGATAGGATAAGGTTGCTCGTTAGTGAGGCCCCTCACAGCAGGACATCGGTTACGGAGGAGGGCCATGTTAATGGCCCTCAATACTTGGTCTTCAATACTTGGATTTAAACCCTTTTTTTACAGATACCCGGTTTTGGATATCCAGTTCTATAATCACCCAAAACCAAATAATCCCAAAATCGATTCTATTTGTTTGGGAACCAGTTCCAGTGCCGTCAAGTTCGATTTCTGAAAGCACTAGTGTTGACTTCATGTTGCTAAAAACTAAATTTTTCTTACTTTCTCGACGAATCTTATATAAATTCCTTATGAATCCCCTTCCATTTTGCCTATATCCTGAAGTGAACCACTGAAGAATAAAGTTCCTAAATAAGAATTTACACCTTGTTCTGTGTCAAAACATAATATTTACAAGTTTGAATAAATTACTTTCTCAAGAATATCTCACTTTTTTATGTTTCGGTAGATAACTTTAAATAACAAGAAAACGTAAATTATGAAAAATGTTTTTCAACGTGACAAAATAATTTATAAATAAAAGTACGGAATAAAAATATATTGTTACATTCTTTTTGTTCTTTGTTTTATCACATTTTTACATTTACTCAGTAGATTTAAAGAATTATAAATAATGAATGTTTCGAAGAAACGCAAAATACTTGACAAGAAAAAATATTTAATGTTTTTACAGAAGTGAGTAATGTTAATTAAGAATTATCGCTCAGTTATCAACGTTTTTGTCATCGCTGTTGTACAGTTTTTATTAGATAAATTTACTAGACAGCTATATTATTTTGCCTGTTTATTTTTATTTTCAAATTCAATAGATTTCATTGTATAGCGAATATGATTATTTATATGTATAGGTCATGTCTTAGTTTAAGTGGAACTAAATGGGAATTTCGTTCTTTTATGCCGGGTTTACATTGGTAGAGTAACAGAGCTAGTAACTAGCGCAAGTACTAGGCGATTTACTCTACTATCTTATTTTCAGGATAGTAGGTGTTCGTACACAATTGACATACTTATCTTATTTTCTGGATAGTAAGTGTCAAAACACATTTGACATGTTCACTGTGATTTTGTTGTGAAATTACCTTTTTGCAAAAAATAGTTTATGAATATGAATATACATACAACGTCGCCGACTTGATGCCATTAAAAAAATTGTATTTTGTATTACATCATTTCAAATTATATTACTCTAAAAATTATGTAAAACTAGTTATAACGTCTTTAGCTAAGACGTTATAACTAGTTATAACGTAAATGATGATACGACCCTTATAGCCAGATCATTGTCCCTGGAACATATGCAACATGTTTCTAGTGATAATTTATCTAAAGCAAAAGATTGGTTTCTATCCAATAAATTATCATTAAATGAGGAGAAAACGCAAAATTTACTCATAACAACAAAAAATCATAATTATAATAACTCGCATTTCATTAAATTTTTAGGAGTCCACATTGATCCACATTTAATATGGAACCATCACGTTGCCCATATATGTGGGAAATTGTGCAAAACTATCTATCTTCTACTACACCTACAAAAATCTGTTACCAGAGATGTTTTATTAATTACGTATTTTTCGTTATTTCAGTCGCACATAGCATACCCTCTTTTAGCATGGGGACACTCTGCCTCTGCTGAAAGAGTTTTTAGACTACAGAGGCGTGCAATAAGAATGATGGGGAGTGCATCTTATAGAGCCGATTGTAGGTTACTCTTTAAAGAATTTAGAATCATGACACTGCCATCACTTTTTATCTGTTTTATCACTGTTTAGTATATGCCCATCAAAATCTAAATGCTTTTGTTTCTTATGAAGACGTTCACAACTACAACACACGTAATAAATCAAATATTTACCTTAATTTTACACGAATAAATAAATCAAGATATAGTATTAACTATTATTCCATAAAGTTTATGAATTTGTTACCAGTTTCTACCAAAGAATTAAGTTTAGTACAATTTAAAAAAATAATTAAAAACTTATTGACTGAAAACCCAATGTATAGTTTTAAGGAATTTTTTGAACTTAATTTATAACTTCTGTGTATCAATTATCATTTGTCATGTTTTTTTAATTTATCTGATTGACTGTCCATTACTGATTATGTATTGTATGTGGACAATAAATAAATATTATTATATTATATTATTATTATTATTAATGTATTCAAACATAAAGTAATCAATTTTTCTTAAGTTCATATAAATAACATTCAACCAATATATGTTCTAATGAAGCGATTGTTTCATTGTCATGGGTGCAAAGAGGATTTTGGGTAATGCCAGTTTCGTGCAGATGCTCCGAAGTGCTGAAATGTCCAATACATTTATGTTGCACAAGTATAATTTAATTTATAGGATGATGTTTCATTTACAATTTTCGTAGATAATCGAGTATATCTCGTATTTAACAGACAATTGTTTTTCTAAATATAGAGATGTAGTATCAAGCAACTTTTAAATTTATTATTATACTCTATCTTCAATAATAAAACAGGGGGTCTATTCTGTAACTTCTCGACAGTCACATGCACAGTATCGTGTTGCCTATGCACATTACACTGTCATCGTATAGTGTTACTTTGTGTTTGAAAGTGTCGAAAGTAAATGTGGCCATTTTGAAATTTTGACGTACTGTCACAGAATAAACTTTGAGGTTATTAGACAGTATATACAATGAACATATATGTACATAACACATTATATACAGTGATATTTGTTAATATTGTCATGTTACAAATCAGGCCAGGTATACCTACTAAAAGATAGGACATATTCTGACCTGAATTTTTTCTGCCCCGTAACAGTTAATATAATTTGTTTAAAATAACTCTTATAATAATTATTGTAGCAGGATTTTGTGCAAACTTCCCTTCCAGCAGGTATTATTCAAAAGGTTGACTTGTTTCTCTTAATTCATGACGTCATGCTAATCCTTCATAGAAATTTGGAATTTCCATAAATAACCCCCGAAATAAATCCCCTAAATAACATTTACTCAATGAATACATACTCTACCCCCTACAAAAAATTGTGCAAAACCGCACGACGGTATATTTAGATTAATTTTGTTTTTGTTTTTATGGTTTTATTAGGATTTTTATTTTATAATATATTTTATGACATGTATTTTATTTTTATTTTATAAATTAAAATATTCATTGACATATTCTCTTGTCTCTTCCTCTTCCAATTCATCCAATACTTCAAATATAATAAGTCCTTCGGCCATAACTACAACATTTAAGATAAAAATCAACAAAAATATACATATTTCCATATATAAAACACATTTTAAATCATACTAACATCAAAATAAGTAAATCAATATATTCAAACTAAACGTAAACAACTTTCAAAAGTCTAAAAACAATATCTCTTTCCAAAAACGACACGTTCATACGTGTCGTCCCAAAATCAACACAATACTGCACTATCACACAATAAGTGCACTATCGATAAGTTACAGAATACCAACGCGACGTGTTGAAAATTGGAACTTTCAACACGATACTGTAAAAGCGATTGTCGAAATGCTTACAGAATAGACCCCCAGCTGTGCATTAGTTAAAGTAATTTCAACCACCCTATATAACCAATCTATATAAGAATAAAACAGAGATGAATGTTTGAATTTGTGTGCATCACAGATCCCCTCAAATTTTCTGTTCAATATAAGAACGTTTTTATTTTCGTTTTAAAAAAACGTCGAATATTGAAGTTGGTGAAAATAAGTTACTTCTGATTCAAGACATATCTTTTTAAACTTGTCTTATTCATGTTCTTTGATTGAAATTCTGAGTGGAATATGTCCGCTGAATATAATATTTTCTTTAGAACACTCTCGGAAAGAATAAAAAAAAGATTTTTACGAATATCTAAGTCTACTCATGATCAAATATATTTCTAACCAGAAAAAAATATTTTGTAAATAAAGTTATTTTAGTGCAGATTTGATGGACATGTTTAAGTTTATTTTTTAAATTTATAGAAAAAGTATCACATTACACTATTGATAGTAAGCATGTATTTTTTAGATTTCATATGTTTTACAAAAAAAAAAAGAAAAACTCATGCGTCTGTCTATATTTTTTAATGGTAAAAATTGTGGCCAGCTGGTTGGACATAGAGTGTTCAAATTTGGGAAACATATTCATTTATTTAACCTGTATTTAGAAAAATTATGGCGACTTAAAAATGTATATAGTTTGTTTCACGATAAGTTGAAGTGACTTTCTACTTATGGTCCTAAACACAGTGGGTGGTAATTACAAATAACTCTAATCCCTTGTTTGTACCCATAAACTAGCCAGAGATGTATCAGGTATAAATTACATTACACCATGTAATGACACAATTGTAACAAGAAATAAACATAAGATATCATCAAAATAAACTTTATTTTTATTATAAATACAATTAATTCATAGAACTTATAATTAAATTTAAAACATTACAATTAGTATTTAAAACATTACAATAAAATAAACTTTAAATTAAATAATGTTTAAGATAAAAAAAATCTTACAAGTCCAAATCATTCTCTGAATCAGTCTCTAAATTAATGAGTATAGTACGTTCTATATCGTACGAAACAAACTCAAAAGATTGGGTGGATACGTCAAATAAATGTCAAACAAGAGGACCGTCTAATAAAGGTAAACGTATTACGATACTTCATGCAGGTTCTGAAACTGGATGGATACCGAATGCACTCTTGCTTTCTGCGAAAAATATCAAAGATTCTAAACTCGACTACCATGACGATACCACGGCGGAAATGTTCGAAAACTGGTTCGAAAATAAATTACTCCTGAATATACCGGCTAACAGTGTTATTGTTATGGACAGTGCAAGTTACCATAGTCGGCAACTAAATAAAGTACCGAATAGTGCAAACAGTAAGAAGGAAATCCAAGACTTTTTATATAAAAATGATATTTACTTTGAAGAAAGTTATAAAAAAAAATGTTTAATTAAATTATTAAAAAGTTATAGTTTTTCTAAAGAATATGTTTGCAATAATATTGCTCAATGCAAAGGACACACAGTTTTACGACTACCTCCGTATTATTGTATATTCAATCCTATTGAACAAATGTGGAGTCAGTTAAAGGCGAAAATAAAACGGAATAATGTTTCTCCCACTTTAAACGGCACTGTGATAGAACTTATAAAAAATTGATGTGAAGTGTGAATATTCACACATTTCAGGGTTTCGCAGGTATATAATAAGTGAAGGCGGTATGCTGAGTGTGTAGGACAAATTTTACTTTGTAGTAATCACGGCAAAATGAACGATATTTTTAAAATAATTTATCGTCTGTTAATCATATAATAAGACTGGTTATTAAATTTACGCTCATAAAAATTAAATACAACATTTGTCAAAATATAACTAGAATTTTGACAAAATAATTTCAACATAATAAAAATGCAAAAAAAAAAAACAGAAAAAATAAAATTCACTCCGTACTCGAACTCGAAACCCCTCGTTTTCCAGCCAGTTTAAGAGCGCTCTAACGCATGTAGCCATCGAACGCTATGCATTTGAGTGTCTTACATTGGTATAACTTTTGTACTTTGTGAACCAAAAACTACAAAAAATGCGTTATTTTCCAAAAACATAATCTGATCAAAAATTCCTGTTGTACTATTTCGGTTCACACCAATATACATTACTTAGAATTTTTTTAGATTTTTAGTTTAAACCATCTGGGCTACAGGGTGTGGGACAAAATTTTTTTTGCACATTTTTGGCAAAAATCGCATCAAAATAATTTATTATGAAAAAATAAAAATTTGATCGTTAATCCACGTACTAAGGGCTTTCATTTGATACTCTTCTCAGAATTTAAAAAAAATATTTTTGTTTTCGATGAGCCCATATTTGTTTATATATTTAGGGGGGTATGTTTTTTAGATGTTTTAGTATTTTTCCTATGTGCGGGTCAAAGAGTTGTATAAGCATGCCAAATTTCAACTCTCTAGGTTTAGCCGTTTGGCTACAATTTTTACCGAACAGACAGACAGACAGACAGACAGACAGACAGACAGACAGACAGACAGACGACAAAATGACGGTATAAGGGTTTTTTGGTCATACCTACAAAACCCTAAAAAAGAAGTGGAAAATATCCCTGTAGATAGTTGGAAAAATTGTGTAAATCATGTTATTAAAACTGAGGATAGTTATATTCAAATAGAACGTACTATAATCATTAATTTAGAGACTGATTCAGAGAATGATTTGGACTTGTAAGATTAAGTTTCTTTTGATGATACCTTATGTTTATTTCTTGTTACAATTGTGTCATTACATGGTGTAATGTAATTTATACCTGATACATCTCTGGTTAGTTTATGGGTACAAACAAGGGATTAGTGTTATTTGTAATTACCACCCACTGTGTTTAGGACCATAAGTAGATAGTCACTTCAACTTATAGTGAAACAAACTAAACCTACATATTTCTTTCTTTTTTTGGAAAACATATATTTTTTTTTAAGTGGATAAATTTCAAAGTTCAAATTTAAAAAGTGGAGTATCAAATAAATGGTTTTGATTCATAATTTGACAGATGAAAAGTCATTAAACCATATATTTGGATGCGATTTTTTCAAAAATGTGCCAGAAAACTTTTCTACACCATCCACACTGAAATTCTATTCTACATTATTTCTACACTGAAATAGTTCAACAGGAGTTATTGATTAGATTATTTCGTATTTTTTTGCATCAAAAATTTTAGAAATAGATTATTTTTTTATTTCATTTAGAGCAGTGTTTCTCAACCTTTTCTGGCATGCCCCCCCCCCGAAATTATGTACATATTGTCTGCGGCTCCCCTATATATATTGTGTGTATCTATCTTGATAGAGGGACACGATTTTTCTAAAAAAGGCGACGTCTTAACAAGCTGGGGAAAAATTTTGATTACCAAAGTTTATCCTAATTATTGAATAATAGTACTGAAATTTTCCCGAATAAACCGGAAGTGAAGGATAGCAAGGACAACTTTTAGTTTTTAAATGGGAACGTATGTCATGTTGGTATCTGTCGATAGAGCTTTTAAAAAGACACAACTTTTACTTAAACATTTATTTAATATCTTTTACGGTTGACGAAAAATTGTATTCTCTATAACAGCGTTTCTCAACCGGGGGGGCGCAGCCACCTGGGGGGCCGTGAAGGCTTCGTCGGGGGGCCGCGAAGTCATACAATATCGAAACATGAAAATATAATAAAAATGCACTCAATCTTGCAATATAAATTTTATTGATATTTATAAATACGAGTATTTTATATTTATATTCATCAAAATATACTTTTCAGAACATAAATAAAATAAATATTATTTATTTTTATACATAATATACTTATTTTGACAACTAATTTGAACTACAGGTTATTTCAAACGTTTAAGTTGTCACTAGCTAACTTTACAATGAGTAAATGGGCTTGATAAAACAAAATGATCAAAAGCTTCATTCAATCCATAAAAATTACTAGATTTGAAAATCTAGTTACGCATTAACCAAAGAAACAGACTATAAGTAGACTATATCAAGGTCAAATAAATTGTATGTGTCGGTTGATGGGTTTCCCTGACACTGGTTCGCGTTGGAGGTACTTCAAGTATTTTCAAGTTGTATTTTGAAGTAGGTACAACTTGAAAGTGCAATATTTTTTATTATATATTTTTTTAATTGCTCTCCGAGCTACAGATAACTCAAGAGTAAGGATGCGAATGGGTTTTAATTAGAATGGAAGGCACTTTGAACACATGTAAACAAAAATACATTACTTTCAAGTTGTTATAGGGAATATAATCGTCATTTAAAAATATCACAGTTTTTTGTCAACCGTAAAAGATATTAAAAAAATGTTTAAGTAAAAGTTGTTGAAAAGCCCTATCCAAAGATATCCAATATGACATACGTTTCCATTTAAAAACTCGAAATTGTCTTTGATATCCTGTACTTCCGGTTTTTTCTAGAAAATTTCAATAGTACCATTCAATTTTGTGATTAAATTTTAGTTCAAAATTTTTCCCAACTTGCTCACACGTCGCCTTTTCGAAAAAACTCGTGTTCCCGTTATCTTGATATTTACATAATTCCGGGGGGTCCCAGGCCAGAAAAGGTTGAGAAACACTGCTCTATAATACCTTGAAAATAAAGTTTTGATTTAAACACTTTCGTATCCATACTCTTATCTGAGTTATCTGTTGCTCCAAGCATGATAAAAAAAAACAAAACAAAAATAGTTTCATGGCCTCGGCCTTTAAATTTAGATGCGTCCGAAAAAGATCTACTTTTTGGTCATGGTACACAAATAACTATTTGCCTGTCGGCATTTTGTCTTTTTCGGCCTTTAGTCCATGCCGGCCTTTGGTCATGTAGGCCTTTTGTCCACGTCGGCCTTTTGTCCATGTTGGCCTTTTGTACATGTCGGCCTTTTATCCATGTTTTTTTTGTCCGCCTCCCCTATTTTAGATACATGTGAACTCTGAAATGAGTGAAAATTCACACTTCACATAAATTTTTGCCGGTTATATTTCATAAAAATTATCTTCATTTTACAAATATAAAAACAGTAATTTCCCACAAAACTCACTGAAAATAATCATATTTTTCCACCTGTATAAAATAATACTAGTCGTTAAAACAAAGTGTGTGTTACAACGTATAATAACCTATATTAACCATATTTATGATAAGGTATTTCCGCAGACCGCACTCTGTTGAAATACTGATAGGAAAACTTGTTATGGCGGTATATTTTCGCTCTGAAACGTAGACATCCGACGTAAGCCACGAAATCAAAAAAGTTTTATACAAACACAAGTTGAAATTTGAGAACATCTCAAAGAATAAAAATATGCTGGTATATTAGCTGTTAGCGCAATGCAAGCATCAGAACTTAAAGCTGAAAATTTTAAAGTCATATACACTTTACAGTACGGTAAAAACAGGGGTAAGCAAACTTTGTTTTTGTCTCTTGATCGGTCAAGACGACCGATCTGTCATATGGTGTTTCTTTTTAGGGTTTTGTAGGTATGACCAAAAAACCCTTATACCGTCATTTTGTCGTCTGTCTGTCTGTCTGTTCGGTAAAAATTGTAGCCAAACGGCTAAACCTAGAGAGTTAAAATTTGGCATGCTTGTACAACTCTTTGACCCGCACGTAGGAAAAATACTAAAACATCTAAAAAACATATCCCCCTAAAAATATAAACAAATATGTGCTCATAGACTAAAAATTTATTTTATTTTTTTAAATTGTGAGTAGGGTTTCAAATGAAAGCCCTTAGTACGTGGATTAACGATCAAAATTTTATGTTTGCAAAATAAATTATTTTGACGTGACTTTCGCCAAAATTGTGCAAAAAAAATTGTCCCACACCCTGTAGCCCAGAAGGTTTAAACTAAAAATCTGAAAAAATTCTAAGAAATGTACATTGGTGTAAACCAGAATAGTACAACAGGAATTTTTTATCAGATTATGTTTTCGGGAAATAATGCATTTTTTGTGTTTTTAACTAAAATATGTTAAATATGTGTTGTCGCTTCGTAATTTGCAAACTAGAGTTCGATGCCTGTCATTTTTAATTTTTCTGTTTTTTTTTTGCATTTTTATTTTGTTTAAATTATTTTGTCAAATTCTAGTTATATTTTGGTAAATGTTGCATTTAATTTTTAAAAGCGTAAATTTAATAACCAGTGGAAAGTTTTGAAATTATAATTTAATTCTATGTTTGAATGTATAAGAAATCAAAGGGCGGGGCTTATGATTTAAGCAACCAATGGAAGCCGTAGGCGCAATTTTCAAAATCTTAATGAACCTTGCTATATAAAAAAGTACTGCACATATTTAGAAACTTAAATAATGGTATTAGGCATTCGAATTAAAATTCATAAAAAAATATTTTGACATAAAATTTGTTTTGGCAATCCAAATAATCATCATTCAGTTACTAAATACCTGCAAAACCCTGAAATGTGTGAAAATTCACACATTTCAGGGTTTCTGTGAGTTCTGTGTGTTTCAATTCTCTGAATGTCCTTTTTCTTGTCGGTTAGTTTTTGCCCTATTTTTATCGCTTGATCTCTCAGAATGCCTTCCTTACCGTTTGGTCTCTCGAAATTTCTTACGGTATGGTTTTATTTCTGGCTCTTTGTCTCTCAAATTTCCTTTTTTCTTTCGTTAGGTCTTTCGGAATAACTTTTTTTGCTTGATCTCTCGGAATGCCTTTTAATAATTAATAATTTTATTGTTTATAAGTTACAATAATTTTACAATGTTATACAAAATATACATGTGTGTGTATATAAATAAATACAGACACACGTACGTATTGGGCAACATTACGATTTAAACAATAAAAAAAAATTAATGAATTAACCCACAAAGAACAAGAATGTTCAGCGCGTGGTAATATACAAAAGTTAATTGTTAGCAGCATATATTATGCCCAGTATTTTAACATTTAATAATAAACAAAAATATTATTTATTTACTTAAGCTAAATTATTTACAGCATTTTATTATTATTTTCTTATCTCTTTCTTTCTCAAAATGTTTTTATTTTATTTTATTTATTTATTTTTTTCACCTGGTTTCTCAAATACCTTTTCTTTTTCTGGCTAGGTCGTTCGGATTGGCTATTCTTTGCTTTCACAGTCCCTTTTTTGTCGCATTGAGTGTTAGAATGCCTTTTTTTCAGAATTATGCCTTACGAATCCCAGAAAATTGTGGTCATGACTTTCCCGGCCGAGGGAACCCTTTTACCTTCTTTTGGTTTACATTCTTCGAGTTACAGGGTGTGGGACAAAAGTCTTTTTAGCACATTTTTTGCAAAAATCTACAGATAATTGTTTTTTAGAAATCGCATCCGTTCTATTAGTATAACCATATGGTACACAAGACAGCATGATTTATAGTGTAAGGTTATAAATGTGATATTCTATCTCTTTCTAGCACATAATTAGAAAGAAACCAAAGTTAAATTCAATCATTTTATTACCAATTTGCACAATTTTCAGCTAAATTGAAATCGACATTGTACATAGCTGTTTATATGCACAATTTGTAAAAAAAAAAACATAAAAAGAAAAAATAGTTAAATGTCAGTATACAAAATACAGCATAACCTCAATGTTATGAGTACCTTAAAATGGCGCTTGATGTTCTACGCTGACGTAACGTTGTTCCAAGGTCATACGAAACTTATTGTCTCCCTATAAACTCCTTGATAATTTTCCAATTGAGAAGTGACATTACCGTTGGCGGCGCTGTTCTCCAACGCAATATGGCTGTCGTGTCTAGTATTCAGCTGTCAATATGCTAACAGCGAACAGGTTAATTTAAATACAGTACGTTTTTATTTTATGAAAAGCGAGTAAATATTTGCGAAATTGTTTAATTTTTACGCGCTACACATGTATTGAGGAGTATAACAGAAGGTGTGCATCAAATTACAGTATTTAAAGTTTAATTTCAGTAGATTTATTGAAGTGTAATTTGTAGTTGAGCAGGAGATAAATGCCGGATATTTAATTTTATGTGGTGCATCTGAGTGTCGGTCACCTTAATTTACAATATATGGATTATGTTTGTAAACAAGTGAAATAAATTTAGTTTTAGTTGGACAGAAGCAGCTAATATTATTTGCTATTATTATTAATATATTAGTGCAGTTTAGTTTTTCTGCGACAAATGTAATGAACAAACTCGCATAGTATCAGTTACTTATTAACTCAAAATGTACTCCCATGCCTTCCTTCCTGTCCATAACCAAATAACAGGTGTCTCAAAAGAAATTTTATATTTATTTAGCTTACTGCGTGAACGCAACGTATCCGAGGGGCGCGGGGGTTATGTCAATCGGTAGCCTGGCGCTTGCGAATTCAGTCGCTATGGAGCGTTTCTCGGGAGCAGACCGCGCGTTATGCGTGCGAGAGTTTTACAAAAACGGTGGTTCGGCGACTGTAGCGCGTAGAAAATTCTGCAGTATTCGAGGTTTTCGCCACTTAAATGATGCGCCAAGCATTCCTCTCATTCGACATTGGGTTAAAAAGTTTGAATAGACTGGTACAACGCTGGATAAATCAAAATCCGGGCGACCTACGTCATCAAGAACGGTAGAAAACGTGGAGAATGTTAATCAGTCTGTTCGTCACGACCCGAACCTTTCAATTCGGAAGCGCGCAAGTGCTTTAAATGTGCATAGATCATCATTACATCGCATTATGCACAAAGACCTAAAGCTGCACCCCTACAAAATTCAATTGGTGCAAGAATTAAAGCCCCAAGATGCCAGTCAGAGGCTTAATTTCGTAAATCAGGTGATTGAGCGATTTTCAACGTTTACCAACATTTTGTTTTCGGATGAAGCTCATTTTCATCTTAATGGCCACGTAAATAAGCAGAACTGCCGCTACTGGAGTGCAACGAATCCGAAACGCAAACATCAGAAACCCCTACATTCGCCTAAAGTAACCGTATGGGCTGCGATGTCGGCGCGAGGAATTATCGGCCCTTACTTTTTTGAAGACGAAAGGGGGCGTGCAGTTACAGTGAATTCAGAGCGTTATGTGGAGATGTTAGACAACTTCTTGGTACCTGAACTGCAAAACTTTCCTGGCTATAACCAAAGAACATGGTTCCAACAGGACAGAGCAACTTCACATACGTCCAATATGTCTCTGCCACGTGTTCGTGAAATTTTCTCAGGCAAATTGATCTCCCGGAGAGGTGACATAAATTGGCCTCCACGCAGTCCAGATTTAACCCCTATGGACTTTTTCCTATGGGGTTATCTTAAATCTAAAGTTTACGCCAATAAACCGACTTCACTGGCGCATTTGAAAGAAAATATCCGTCACGAAATGGCAGCCATCCCTGAGTCCACCTGCCGAGACGTCATAAGTAATTTTACTGTTCGATTAAATGAGTGCCGAGAACGCGAGGGTCTACATTTAGACGATATTATTTTTAAGAAATAAATCCCCAAAAAGTGTATTTTAATAATTAATAAACATTTTTTCTATATACGGCTTACTTCTTTTTTAATCGATCCACTAAATATAAAATTTCTTTTGAGACACTTTGTATTTTCCAAACTGGACTTAATATTAACTTTCCCTCCATTTTTCTTAAGAAAATTAAAAATAAAATAATAAGATGCCTATCTTTGTCATGTCTTGAATGCCAGCCAAAAACACTACAATTTGTTGTACTTTTATAGTTTTTACAACTTCTATCGACATTCTAACAACAAATCAACACTAGAGCATATGTAATAAGTTCAAACAGTACTACAGGCGCCTAGAACAATATTTAACCACCAGACTGCGTATTCGAGCGTGTCAGTTCTCAATACCGCTGTAAAACATCTGATGTTACCATTGATGTCAACTATCGGCATCTTCTGAACCAATACCCATACCTGTTCAGAACATCTTCTCCAAAGCTGTTTCAAGCTGTTATTTTGAAACTCATATGATTATGGTGTTTATGGTGATTATTCTACCATTTTCTTGTATGCAGAGACAAAAATAAATTATATAAAGTCGTAACGTGCTAATAAATAGTGTGATATCAGGAGAAAAAAGACAATTATCAATTTTACGGCATGCATGTTTTAACTGTCTCATTAAATTGTTAAATATTATTACAAGTTGCATTATAATGCTTAGTCATATTATATTTCATATGGCTCCATGGTCAAAGTTATTTACAAATTATATATAAAAACACTATAAAATATAATAAAGTACATTTTAATACGCAGCGAGAATATTTCTCTGTTACATGCACATGTGTGCAAGTTAAGCACACATAAATTTCAAATTATAATTATTGCTCGTATTTTATATTTTTAGTTTTGCATACATAGTTAATCTGAGATATTTATTTTGGTTGATTTCCGATATTTAGTTTTCATAATATGGCCATGGTTTCAATGGCTTAGCTACCATGCCAAGTAAAGATAGGCAATGCCTATGAATCCTACCACAAAAGGGCCCTATGACAAGGGATTACTTATCTGAGAGTTTTATTATAAAAAATATTTCTACTTTTACCATTAGGTGGTATACTAGCGTCGGCGAATCAACGCAGTTACGTCAAAATGTATTGTTTGGAACAATGCAATCGTTTGTTACGTCGTGTGACGTAACTGCGTTGATTCCCCGACGCTAATATAGCAGGGCTTTGCACGTATACAAAAAGTGAAGACGGAAAAATTGATGTGAAGTGTGAATATTCACACATTTCAGGGTTTCGCAGGTATATAATAAGTGAAGGCGGTATGCTGAGTGTGTAGGACAAATTTTGCTTTGTAGTAATTAAGGCAAAATGAACGATATTTTTAAAATAATTTATCGTATATTAATCTAAGAGCTTTAAAACAAATTTTATGTTAAAATATTTTTTTGTTAATTTTAATTCGAATACCTTATACCATTATTTAGGTTTCTAAATATGTGCAGTATTTTTTATAGTACTTTATATAGCAAGGTTCATTAAGATTTTGAAAATTGCGCCTAGGGTTTCCATTAGTTGTTTTAAGTCATATGATCCGCCCCTCTGGTTTCGTATACATGTCACATAGAATGAAAATATAATTCCAACAATTCCACCTGGTTATTAAATTTACGCTCTTAAAAATTAAATGCAACATTTGCTAAAATATAACTAGAATTTTGACAAAATAATTTAAACAAAATAAAAATGCAAAACAAAAAACAGAAAAAACAAAATTGTCAGGAATTGAACTCTAGTTTGGACATTACAAAGCGACGACACAACGCACTACGCTACGAGCGATTACTTATGTACTGTGTTACATAGCGAATTAAATATTTAACATAGTTTAGTTAAAATCACAAAAAATTCGTTATTTTCCGAAAACATAATCGGATCAAAAATTCCTGTTGTACTATTCCGGTTCACACCAATGTACATTACTTAGAATTTTTTCAGATTTTTAGTTTAAACCATCTGGGCTATAGGGTGTGGGACAAAAAATTTTTTGTATTATTTTGGCAAAAATCGCGTCGTAATAATTTATTTTGCAAAAATAAAATTTTGATCGTTAATCCACTAAGGGCTTTCATTTGATACACAGAATTTAAAAAAATATATTTTTTTTAGATGTACACATATTTGTTTATTTTTTTAGGGGAATATGTTTTTTAGATGTTTTAGTATTTTTCCTATGTGCGGGTCAAGGAGTTGTATAAGCATGCCAAATTTCAAATCTCTAGGTTTAGCCGTTTGGCTACAATTTTTACCGAACAGACATACAGACAGACAGACAGACAGACAGACAGACAGACAGACAGACAGACAGACAGACAGACGACAAAATGACAGTATAAGGGTTTTTTGGTCATACCTACAAAACCCTAAAAAGTACACAAGTAAAGAAAAAATCATGCTTGTAACTTGGTACAATTTGCAGATGAGTTTGAGAGAAGTTTCTGCTATGTTCAGGGCTACTTATCCGAATCGTCCTATCCCTCTACAATATCGAGGCTTGTTACCAAATTTAAACGCCATGGATGCTTCAATTTGAATCATACAAGAAGGAAACGAACATCAACTATACTGACTGAAGAAAAGAAATTAGAAATTGCTTTAGAAGTTGACAGTAATAACTGTACATCTACTAAATTAATCACTCAAACCGTATCAGTGAGTAAGTCATCTGTATATAGAGCTCTTAAAAGTGAAAAATACCGGTCTTATAAATTTAAAAATCATCAAGAACTTTTAGAGAGAGATGCGGCAGTACGGATGGATTTTTGTTTTAATATTTTCGAAAAAAATAATACCAATCCTATTATGATCCAAAGAATTTTATTTACCGACGAAGCAACTTGTAATTGAAATGGTGAGGTGCACCACCAAAATTTTAGGTACTGGAGACGATAAAATTTGCAATTATTTAATGCTTCACGTCCACAAAGGCTGCAAAAATTAAATGTGTGGGCAGACATAATAGAAACACACATAATAGGACCATTTTTCATTGATGGTAACCTGAATGCGGATAAATACTTGGCCTTATTACAAAATCACATAGTACCTGCTTTAAGAAATTAAAATTTTGCTGGTCAAATATGGTACCAGCAAGATGGAGCTCAAGTGCACTATTCCAAACGAGTAAGGGACTACTTGGACAGGGAATTTCCCAACAGTTGGATTGGGAGAGGATACATTGGCCAGCACGATCTCCGGATTCACCACCAAACGATTTTTTTTTATTGGGGATATCTTAAAACAAAAGTATATGATGGAGAAGTAAAGAGCATCACGGACAAAATAGAATCATGCAAGCATCAAACATTATCCCACAAGGGCAAATAATAAATGTTTTAAATAATTTTTATGATCACCTTACTTTTTGTTTAGAAATTAATGGTGGTATTTTTGAAAATTTGGTGTTTTTAGGGTTTTGTAGGTATGACCAAAAAACCCTTATACCGTCATTTTGTCGTCTGTCTGTCTGTCTGTCTGTCTGTCTGTCTGTCTGTTCGGTAAAAATTGTAGCCAAACGGCTAAACCTAGAGAGTTGAAATTTGGCATGCTTGTACAACTTTTTGACCCGCACATAGGAAAAATACTAAAACATCTAAAAAACATATCCCCCTAAAAATTAAATAAATATGTGCTCATCGAAAAAAAAAAATATTTTTTTAAAATTCTGAGTAGGGTATCAAATGAAAGCCCTTAGTACGTGGATTAACGATCAAAATTTTATTTTTTCAAAATGAATTATTTTAACGCGATTTTTGCCAAAATTGTGCAAAAAATTTGTATCCCACACCCTGTAGCCCAGATGGTTTAAACTAAAAATCTGAAAAAATTCGAAGTAATGTACATTGGTGTGAACCGGAATAGTACAACAGGAATTTTTGATCAGATTATGTTTTCGGAAAATAATGCATTTTTTGTGTTTTTAACCAAAATATGTTAAATATTTAATTCGTTATGTAACCCAGTAGATAAGCCATTGCTCATAACGATGTGCGTTTAGTCATTGGTTTTCTAATTTGCTAAAAAGTTAACTTGCGAACTAGAGTTCGAATCCTGTCAGTTATAAATTTTTTGTATTTTTTTACATTTTTCTTTTGTTTAAATTATTTTTTCAAAATTCTAGTTATATTTTGGTAAATGTTGCCTTTAATTTTTAAAAGCGTAAATTTAATAACCAGTGGGAAGTGTTGAAATTATAATTTAATGCTATGTTTGATGTATACGAAATCAGAGGGCGGGGCTAATGATTTAAGCAACCAATAGACGCCATAGGCGCAATTTCCAAAATCATAATGAACCTTTCTATGTAAAAAAAAATACTACACATATTTAAAAACTTAAATAATGGTATTAGGCATTCGAATTAAAATTCATAAAAAAATATTTTGACATAAAATTAGTTTTGGCATCCCAAATAATCATCATTCAGTTACTAAATACCTGCAAAACCCTGAAATGTGTGAAAATTCAGACTTCACATCAATTTTTTTTAATTATTTTTGTATTTCATAATTGTATTTTCAATGTAATTTCAATAAAAAATGTTTAGCCTTTTCAATGAATGTTTATCCCTATGTTTATTTTAATTTAATAAATGGAACACAACTTTACATTGCTGTCAAAATAATTTGTCGTTACTAGGGAAACCATGCATAATAATAATTTCAATGTTGCAGGATAATAGAAATTCACTTTTTATATTTATTTATTGACTCTCAATCCATCAAGAGGCATGAAGATTCTGGTTGAATATATAAGGATTGCTTAGTTATACCTGCGAAAGCCTAAACAGAACTTATAAAAGTGTAATATCTTCCATCTCACGGTTTCAAACAAAAAACGAGCGTTCCTTCATAAATAATTCTGTATTGATTTGTAAGTTGTTGTATAAATCTTATTAACACCTTTTGAGAACAAAACCTCTTTATGAGAAAAAGGTTTAATTTATGGTTTAAGTTTGAAACTCATCCTGTTCTTATTAAATAATTTTCTAAAGTAAATTAAAAAACACTTTACGCTTAAATTTTCTCAAACCAATAATTCAAAAACTGCATAAAACAAAGTACTCAAAATTCCTTCAGTAATCCTATTTTAGCAAGTGCCAATTAAGGTACAAAGACCTATTCAAGTACAGTATTTTAACTAATCCTCAATTAGGAATTCTGTAACATCATCTGACCCATTTTCGTACGGTACGGAAGTAACAACACGACTGTTGCTATAACAACAGAAATCAGGTATAAATATAAGTTGAAAGCATGTTACCCAGAAGTACTTAAGCTGTCGTTTCAAATTCATTCATCTGTTATAATAATAGGAGCGGAATGCGCAAGCGTGATATTAAATCACCAATTGCAATTAGCCTTGAATTACATTGTCGTGGAACGGTTCAATAAGCTTCCAAACTTATCGTTTGTTTCTGAAAATCACTCAAATATTATGAACTGAGGATGCCAACGAAAATCCTACAAAAACACCACCTGGGGTACGTTCCAAAACATAAGTCTTGGAGTTCGAGTTTACTCAAAGATAATGTGGTCATGTGATCAGGTTTTGGAACGGCGATGTTAAGGTTAGGAGTGCTTATATGAAAATTCCCGCGAAAATATTGTCAACACGACATATTATTTTAAATAATTATTAATATCTTTAAATAGTGATGCATATAAAGATGAGGGAAGTATGTATTATTGCTGCTGATTTGAGTCAACAACTGTTCGACAACGTATATCTATTAACGGTAATTTTAATAAATATTTACAAACTATTGTATCATAAATACCAATTTATAATTAAGTAAAATATTTTCTTTTTATTTCAGAATCTTGAATTTCTGTTAATTTTTTTCCATAATTCCTGTTTTCCATAATTAATATCTGTTAATTTCGATATGTCAAAACTTACTTTACATGCGTACGCATTCTGCGCATGGGAGTAAATATTACCCACCTTGCAAGCAGAGTTAAAAGAGTAAACTCTAGTGTTAACTCAAACCGGAAACTCGAATGTTTTGGAACGATCTTACTAAACTTAGAGTTAAGTTTAGAGTAAACTCCATAGGTTTTGGAACGTACCCCTGGATAAATGAAAAGTAGTGAAGTATTAAGTGATTAAGTATTAGAAGAGTTTTGTTTTATCTTTAATTAAAATAAAACAACATAAAAATAGATAACAAAATAATATTTAGCCACAATTTTTTCGTGAGGACAAATGGATGACGAAATTATGGAAAGAGTAGAAGCAGCAGGAAGAACGGCATCAAATCATCGTTCTTAACTAAAAAATTGACGTGAAGTGTGAATTTTCAGACATTTCAGGGTTTTGTAGGTATTTAGTCAGTGAATGATGATTATTAGAAGGCCACACGATGAATCCCTGTCACTACATAACGCAATTACAGGTGTTGGTTTTAAATCCTTTAAATCAATAGGCCCGACAAGAAGGTTGCAATTAGATATTTTCTACCTTAAGTATGGCTCCGAATCATGAACCTTCACAAAGCGAAATAGACAATACCTTATAGCAGGGGCGCTCAGACTTAAACCATCGGCGATCGACCATAAAAGCATTAGGCGGCAAGCGATCGACTAGATAAAAATAAAATACAAAGTTCATAAATGGTTATATTTATTAATTGCAAAGATACAACAACTAATGTTATTTTGATATTGATGAATGGCATTGTATGTCATCTGCATACTTTTCATAAAACGGCACATAATTACAAAGTGCCAAACGCAAGCATGAATTAAGATGTTCGTCACTGAGCCGATATTTAGATTTAATTATTTTCATTTCGGAAAACGCAGACTCGCAGAAATAAGTTGATCAAATAATGCTGTTAACTGAAGGGCTATTTGTTTCAAACATGGATATTTTTCTTCAGATAAACAAGCCCAAAACTTGTTATCTGTTGCTCTGATTTTGAGATGTATATCTGACATAATTTTCAAGAGTGGAATGAGATCTACCTCATTCCAAATAATATCTATTAAATGTTAAATCTTAAATTATCATCTATTATTCTATCAGATAGTTTAACATTTAATGTTCGTTACTAAATTAATAACTATTAAATTACAATAACTGTAAAAAAATATATAAAATACTTTTTATAAATATGTACGCGATCGACTTAAAAACCTCTCGCGATCGACTGTTTGAGCGCCCCTGCCTTATAGGTTTCAAATACGTAATATTACGCCGAATATTTGAACACATATGGTGAATGGAGAATCCGCAAGAACAACGTTATCCTAGTATCACACAACAACTGTACTTTAGGCCGAGTATCACACAACAACTGAGAGGTAGACCATTACTATAGATAAGACATGTGATAAAAATGAAGGGGAACAGAATGGTAAGGAGGATGTGGGAAAGAAGATTGAACGTCCGTTAACCAGTGGGAAGACCTCGCAAGAGATGGAGAGATCAGCTAATCGAAGATCAAAAAGTTTTGGTATACAGGACACATGGAAAAACCTGACAATTAATAAATCAAAATGGAACTTACGTGAGGGAGGCCAAAAGTCAACCCGACTGACATTTCCCAAAAAGAAGATATTACACGAGGATGAAATTTACAACACGAGCCGAAGACCAGTTTTGTAATCATCCGAATAATGTGTCAAATACACTATTTTATCTACAAATATATAGTTATTGATACTGACTAAGTAACTTTAGATTCCAATATAATCATTCAATTTAAAAACAGAAATTTTGAGTGTCAATTGTAAAACTTCAGAACCGACGTCAACAATATGACTACCGTGCCATCAGCTGATTGTAACCTACAAAAATATGTCTATAATATCATATTCCACGCATGCGCACCCATGTGTTTGAAATATGAAATTACATATTCCACATCGTGTTATATCCATATATCCAAATATTAGGGGTCCGTGATATTTCTTTTTTTTTTCTGATTTAGGGGCACTTTATAAAAGAGTTTGAAGACCACTGCCCTTGACTAAAGAAGTTTTGTGTAAATGACACTGAATTAAATTTAAAAATAGTGAAGGTCAGAAATAATGTTACATCCTAATTCACAATGATATAAATAAAACCGGAACTAGAAAAACTGTGACAATTGATAAAATTATAAATGCATGGTATTCTTTTCAAATACAATTCATTCATACAAGTTTCAAATGCATGTAATGCTTCTCATATAAAATTCTTACGGGTGTGATTGAAAATTCCCATGCGTGTCAACAAGTCCAGTGAGTGGGTAATTTTATTACAACTCATCAGTGTCATGCAGAGCTCGAATACATCGCTTTGTGAACGCGATACTATTTTTTAGAAGCTCGTATCAATGTCACATGATATATCTGCCCTCAATGACAGATCAGTTTAATTTTAAAGATAAAAATCTAGAGGATACTTCAATTTCTCATATATTTAATTTAAAAGTTGTAGATTTTACAACAATGATGACAACGGTCTTATGATGTCAATGGATTACAAACAATTTTGTTTTTGACCTTAAAATGTTTGAAATTGGTACCGGCATCAGCTTTATTCCTAAGGCGCCTACAGACGGCGTGGCAACTCGCGGCCAATGTTTATACTTGTCTAGCTCCGCGGATCGTGTGTAGGGGCAACAAGTCACAAATCACAGCCAACGTTGGCTGGGCTTGGCACTGGCCGACGTTCGCTTCCGAGGCGGTATTCTATCACAAGCCAAATGAGTTTGACCAACATCAGTGCAGACTTGTACATGTATGTTAGCACCGTACACACGACGCGCACACATTTGTCATCATCAGAGCGTTTTGCTCAAATGAGAGGTTATAACCATTTTTTAGTAGTTATGAGGTCTACTTAAAGAAAAAAGTAATTTTTTGATATGTGGGATTTATTATTTTATTTCAGGCAAACTCCGAATAATAACAAGCTATATACCTTTGTAGGGTTTTGTAGGTATGACCACCAAAACACCCTTATAACGTCACTTTTGTGTCTGTCTGTCTGTCTGTATGTACTGTAGAAATTGTACATAGAAAGTTGAAATTTGGCATGGTTATACAAATCTTTGACCCACATATAGGAAAAATACTGAGAGTTAAAAAAATACATCTCGATATAAATATATATAAACAAATATGTATTTAATAAAAAAAAATTGATGTGAAGTGTGAATATTCACACATTTCAGGGTTTCGCAGGTATATAATAAGTGAAGGCGGTATGCTGAGTGTGTAGGACAAATTTTACTTTGTAGTAATCACGGCAAAATGAACGATATTTTTAAAATAATTTATCGTCTGTTAATCATATAATAAGACTGGTTATTAAATTTACGCTCTTAAAAATTAAATACATTTGTCAAAATATAACTAGAATTTTGACAAAATAATTTCAACATAATAAAAATGCAAAAAAAAAAAACAGAATAAATAAAATTCACTCCGTACTCGAACTCGAAACCCTTCGTTTCCAGCGCATTTTATCTTACGACACCAGTGCTCTAACCCATTACGCTATCGCACGCCTTGCATGTGAGTGTCTTACATTGGTATAACTTTTGTACTTTGTGAACCAAAAACCAAAAAAAATGCGTTATTTTCCGAAAACATAATCTGATCAAAAATTCCTGTTGTACCATTTCGGTTCACGCCAATATACATTAATTAGATTTTTTTTAGATTTTTAGTTTATACCATCTGGGCTACAGGTGTGGGACAAAATTTTTTTTGCACAATTTTGGCAAAAATTGCATCAAAATAATTTATTTTGCAAAAATAAAAATTTGATCGTTAATCCACGTACTAAGGGCTTTGTATCCTATATACCCTACTCAAAATTTAAAAAAAATATTTTTGTTTTTGATGAGCACATATTTGTTTATATTTTTAGGGGGGTATGTTTTTTAGATGTTTTAGTATTTATCCTATGTGCGGGTCAAAGAGTTGTAGATAGATAGATAGATATTTTTATTATTAAATATTATATACTACATTTTATCTTACAACAATTAACTTGTAAAAGTGTATTGTATTGTGTCAAAGAGTTGTATAAGCATGCCAAATTTCAACTCTCTAGGTTTAGCCGTTTGGCTACAATTTTTACCGAACAGACAGACAGACAGACAGACAGACAGACAGACAGACAGACGACAAAATGACGGTATAAGGGTTTTTTGGTCATACCTACAAAACCCTAAAAATGAGTGGCATATCAAATGAAACTTCTTAATCTGTTGATCAATAAGTAAATTTTTATTTTTGAAATGGTATAAAAAATTAATTTTTTAATGGTATTTTCGCCAAAAAAGTGTCAAAAAACTTTTGTCCCCCACCATATCTCCCAGAGGGGCTGATCTCAAAAGCTGAAAAAAATCTGCGTAATTGATGGGAACCGGAATAGTTCAACAGGAATTTTGATTAGATAAGTTTTTCGAAAAATGTCGATTTTTTTGTGTCGTTGATAAAAAAAAATATTTTTTTTTAAATTTATTGTGCAGTATCAAAAGAAATCTCTAAGACGTAGATTAAAGAACGATAAATAGTTTTTTGTAATTCGTTTCTTTTAACACGATTTTAGCAAAAAATGTGTTAAAAAAGTTCTTGTCCTTTTACCCAAAGGGGTTAAACTAATACCTAGACATCTAGTACTGTGTTGGCTTCCTACACTTATTAAATACGTTAAAGCACTAAAATGAACCTATAGATTGTTATTCATTTTATTTTAGATTTTTAGTTTTGTACAGAAAGCTTGTGAGAACTATGGTGTTGTATATTTTCTTAACGATTTATATTATATTTGGACAAAAAAATGTTTTACGGATATTGTGGTAATTGCTATTTATTTTCGTGAAAACAATCTGGAAAAATATCTGGGTCTGTTCTAACATTATTTTTAACTTTTAATTAGTTAGACTTATTGAAACAGTATTAACTATTGAATTTGTACAAAGTAAGAGAAACTAATTAATAAAGTTTTTAATTGAAATACTCTTAGCAAAGTACATTTTAGAAACTCCAGTAGAATTGCATATTTTATGACCGCGGAAAATTAAATCTTTAAATTTTAAGATATGAAAGATATAACGTATAACGGAGTGATAAAAATAGTTTTCAACATTTTCAGTTTAATATAATCCAACTTAACTGACAAATTTTTTAACATATTTTTGGTGAATATAGCGTCAAAATATTTTTCTAAAATATTTTTTTCATAAATCCACACATAAAGCTTACATTTGATGCTCCACGCAAAATTTAAAAAATAAATGTTCATGCTTTTTTTCCTAGATAAATAAACATTTTTCTTGCAATGTTTATTTCAAAATCACAATATTTTTTCCATATACACGTCAAGGATCTGTATATGCAAAATAACTACTATCTATAGTTTCAGCAGTTTGGCTACAGCATAATGAAGATAAGTTTCTTTAAAAAATGAAGAAACTCCTTAAATGTTTTCAGAAATACCTACAAAAGAAAAAACTAAAACTAAACGCCGCTATAATGATGATATTTTAAGAAGAGGAGGTAGAGAGACGCAAAAGAAATGGAATTGAGGAAGGGAAGAGTATATAGATTGGTCATTACCATTGTTGGATGGGAGAAATAAGAATTGGTGCAAAATAAATGCATCAAGTAGACATTGGGCCTAGATAAATGCACGCCACATTATATAATATCAAAAAATAGTCCAACCGGTCGCATTGTACGGATCTGAATGCTGGCCGACCACAAAAAGTGCAGAACGTCCATTACATTCCATAGAGATACGTATGCTTGTCTAATCCATGAGCATTTATCTTCTGGAGCTCACACCAAATGATGTTATTCGGCAGGAGATTGGCGTGACCATATATAGGAAAAATACTAAGAATTTAAAAACCACATCACGAAATAAATATAAACAAATATGTATTTAATGAAAAAATAAATATTTTTTTATGAGATTTTTGCTCAATATATGCCAAAAAACTTTTGCCCCGGAGGAGTTTATGTTGTTGTCGTTCAAAAATTTTTTTTTAAAATTTATTGTGTTGTATCAAAAGGAAGCTCTTAACCCTTTACCGCATAGTGTGCCATATATGGCACATTCCGATTTTTATTTTTTATTTTACTTTTAAAACTGAATCTGATTCAGTTTTAACGTTCTGACGTTACTTCATGAATGTTCATTTATGCCACATACATAGCAATGGCTCCTGCAGTATCTCAAATAATGCGCTGCAATAGATTTGAGGATATCAAGTGGAATTTGCACTTCAACGATAACTCTGAATTTATTGAGAAAGGACAACTAAAAGATACGACCTTTTCTTTCAAAAATTCGAGGGCGACTGCTTTTAATCCCTAATGAAGAAGACCTAGCAATTGACGGGCATATAATACGGAATCATTTTCTTTTGTAACATAATGTAGAATCATAATGTTCCATGTATGGCACAAACCCTAAATTATTATTTTAATTATTGTTTTTTCATAAAAATAATAATTAATATTTTAAATATATTTTTTTAATTAATTTTTCTATCAATAAGAACCAATTCCTAATGCTCATGAATTATTTCAGCCAAAAATAAAAATTCATGCAGTAAAGGGTGTAAGGGGATTAAGGAAAAAAAATGGTTTTAATTTTTTTTTCTATTAAGACGATTTTGGCCCAAAATCTGAAAAAAATATAGGTAATGTACATTGATCTGAGCCAAAAACGTAAAAGAGAAATTAATTATTTTTGCAATTAACGGCTAAATTATAGCTTATTATTTAAATTAAGTTTAAAAAAAATAAATGAAAGCTCTTAGTACTCAAATAACGAATAAAAAATTTAAAAATGTTTATCAAAAATTAATTTTTAGACATCCAGCATTTTGTTGGCTTCTCACACTTATTAAATACCTACAAAATCTTGAAATGTGTGAAAATTCACACTTCACATCAATTTTGCTATACTTACTTTTCATTTTTATATATTAACGGGTACCGGGTAATTAACCGGGTAATTATCGGATAGCGGGAATTATCTGATAGCGGGTAATTAACGGGTAATGGGTAGTTAACGGATAGTGGGTAATTACGCGGGTAATTGTTGCGGGTACCCGGTTCCATAAATTTCTAGTTCTCCTCACTCCTAATTTAAACCAAAAAGGTAAAAATAAAAGTGTTATCTATCTATAAGAGTTTCTTGGTTATAACTACGAAATCCTGAAAATAGTCAATTTTTTTATTGTACACAGAAAGCCAGTTTATAGCCGGTTGCGAACGACTAAGCAGAACCTGTAATTTGTTTGAATAAAAAATATTTTTTACACAAATTATTTGACATAAGCAGGAGTTGAACGCACGTCCATACCCCTGCTTAGCGGTAAAACAACATGTGTAAACCATTTAACGTTTGCAGCCACAAGCTTGCCTTAGTACTGGTTAGCTTGGTTAGTACTGGAACAAGAAATCTGCGAAGAAATAAGAACACGAAGAAACTGGATTATCTAAGTTTTGCTTGGGATCAAATGTACATCACAAGGATGGCTCTTGAGTATAATCCTTAGGAATAAGGAAAAAAGTGCCATAACCCTATCACCTAGAGAAGAACAGTCCTGCAGAAGCTTAAAATATTTGTCAAATCTTTTGGATATTTACTTTATGGATTATTATAACTTTATAACAATTAAATTCACTTCAGAAATTGTTATTTTTTATATTTTGTGTTATATTATAAACATTGGATACAAATGTTTGTAAAAAACAAAAATAAACATAACTTTGGCACAGTTTAGAGGGGAACAGCCGAAAAATAGCGTTCAAAACTGTTATTTTTATTTACATTATAAAATTAACTTTATTTTATGATACACATTTGTTTATTCAATTGTAAATATTATCAAAGGATTTTTCAAATCATTTTTTTAAATAAATTGTTCAAATAAATTTAAACTGATAAATTAAAAGATAAAAGTAAATCATTGTTTTTGTAAATAATTTTTAAAATCATTTAAATTGGAGTTTCGAATGGTTGTTTTATTTGTTATTCTATCGATCAGCATTTTTAAATTATTTATCTATCTATTGATCCGTTCTGTCTTTTGATACACCGGATCAGGGGTCGGTAATCGGCGACTCGTGGGCCGAATGCGACCCACCAAACGATTTAATACGACCCACCAATAAGAAAATATAATGTTTACTTTTCTTATCCAGCGTAGCAAACACATTTCCTCTTCTAAAAATTGAAGTGAAGTGTGAATTTACACTTTTCAGGGTTTTGCAGGTATTTAATAGGTATAAGAAGTCAACATTAAAACTGAATATCTAGGTATATTTATCACATCAAAATCAGTTTTTTTAATAATCACTTCTATTCGTTATTGGAGAACTAAGAGCTTCCATTTAATTTTTTTAAACAAATTTAAATAATTTGCCAGATATACCAGCGTTTTTTCCTGCATTTGCTTCGTATTCAAGTCTTCATTAGATTAATAAGAAATATTTTACAGTGTAGAGTGTAGTGTGGTGTGGTGTGACTAACTCAGTTCGCAACTATTAAAAAAATATATTATTTTTGTAATATTTTCAATTCCAAAAAAATACACGCACTATCTTAGCTATAAATACAAAAAAAAAACGATAACATTATTAGCCATAATTTAACCATGAATTAAAAAAATAATGAATTTTTTCAAAAATACAAAAACTGCCATATTTTTAAAAGACACCATCTAATCAAAAATTCCTCTCGTACGTTTCCGGCTCAGATCAATACATATTACCTATAATTTTTTCAAATTTTTTGTTTAACTCTTTTTGGTAAAAGGGTGCAGGACAAGAACTTTTGCTCATTTTTGACTAAATTCAAAAATTTCAAAAAACTATGTATCGTTTTGTAATCTACGTCTTAATAGCTTTCTTTTGATACTACAAAATAAATTTTAAAAAAATATTTTTTTTATCAACGACACAAAAAAATCTACATTTTTCGAAAAATTATCTGATCAAAAATTCCTGTTGAACTATTTCGGTTCCCATCAATGTTCATTACGGAGATTTTTTTAGATTTTTAGATGAATCCCTTTGGGAGTTATGGCTTTCATTTGGTATGCCACTCAAGATTTTAAAAAAATTAAAAATATTTTTTTATTTTTTTATTAAATACATATTTGTTTATATTTATCCCGCGCTGTATTTTTTTGAACTCTCTATAGTTTTCCTATATGTGGGTCAAAATGTTGTACAAGTATGCCAAATTTCAACTTTCTATGTTCAAACGGCTGAACAATTTCTACCGTACAGACAGACAGACCGATACATGAGTTACGTTATAAGGGTTTTTTGGTGGTCATACCTACAAAACCCTAAAAATGGAAGAAATATAAATAAAATTGGAAGCTACACCTGTATTTTATTAAAGGAGTAATTTTTTTGCGTCCTCATATTTGGTTTGTAAAAAATAGTAAATCCACATCTCGAAAGCTTCAAACTTTTTTAAATTACTTTGAATAAGGGTCCAGGTTTCCACGCCTTATACATTAATTCATCTAGTACTTTGAGCTGACTAGATTGAGCTGTTGGTTATTTATGAGTTAAAACTAATATTTCTTTTTGACAGTAATAACAAATACACAATACTTTAAAGCATTTAACTATAGCACCATTTTATCAACAAATTTAGATAATAATATCGTAAAATGACGTATGGTCCCATTGATAAAGTGTGATTTATATTCAATTTTTCCGTACGATTATATTTTTTTCTAAGTACTAAAAATAAAGTATTTTTACAATAATAAGACTTATTTTCTCTATATCAGTCCGGAAGTAAATGTTTTACGTTATTGGTATATAATTTACTTTTATCACTAATGATACTGTGCATAAAAAAATAACTTTACAACTTATATCTTAGAAATTTAAAAACTATAAATTTTATAACGCATTCTTTACCAAGTAGCCATGCTTTATAGTATAGCCAAGAAATGTCATTATACGAGGGTTATATATTATATTTTTACAACGACCACTAGATGGCAATGTTGAAATGTGTCATTTCTATATTCGAAAGTTGGATATATGTTATTGTGTAATCAGTGGCAGCAAATAAATTGACCGAGTAGTTTGTTGACAGTGAGCGTAAAAAAAACAAGTTTGTGAAAAAATGGATATTAGTCGTGAAGGTTTTGTTGGATGATTTTTTACGATTTTAGTAAACGCCTAACTCAACAACAATGTGTAGATTCGCTTCGTTCAACTTTTGGTAATGAAGCACCATCAAAAAAGACTGTTTACAATTGGTTTGCATAATTTCGTCGTGGTCGTGCGTCCGTCAGTGATGAATCTCGTGAAGGTAGACTAAAATCGTTTGTGATTCAAAAAAACATCGATGCTGTGTGCAAAGTAATTGAAGGAGATCAGCATGTGACTTATAATGAGATAGAGACATTCGATTTTGCATGTGACTTACCATGAGATAGAGGTATCCTTTGGCATATCGCAGACTGCAATACATTCGATTTTGCATGAACATTTAGCTGTGAAAAAGTTTTTGTTCCCGATGTATTCCGCATAATTTGACCGAAGCTCATAAAAAGGCTTGTGTTGATTGGTGTAAGGGAATGTTAAAAATATTCAACCTAGACACTGCAAAATCCGTATACAACATCGTTACAGGTGACGAAATTTGAATTTATTGAACCGGAAACTAAACAACAATCCACTGTTTGGGTCTTTCAAAATGAACCAAAACCCACAAAAGTTGTTCGTTCACGAAGCACTTCCAATAAAATGATCGCTTGTTTCTTCGGTTGTACTCTACAAAGCGCAACCATTCCTTTAGAGGATCGGAGAACAGTTAATGCTGAATGGTATTCAACAATTTGTTTGCCAGAAGTCATCGACAAAATCAGGAAAAACAACCAAAAACGTAGCATCATTCTTCATCATGACAATACAAGCTCCCAAACAGCACGTCAAACAATTGATTATTTGAAGGAGAAAAACATCGAATTAGTGTCTCATTGTCCTGATTTATCCCCGACCGACTTTTTTTTGTTCCCCAATGTCCAAATGCGTGGACAGCGATTTTCATCACCTCAAGAAGCTGTTGAAGCCTTCGTAAACCATGTTTTTGAAATACCAACTTCAGAGTGGAAAAAATGTTTCGAGAATTGGTTAGAACGCATGCAATCTTAAGCAATAAAACAGTTTGTTCCAAAAAAAAAATGTCTTTCTTAGTTTTTGTAAAAATTTACAAGGTAACCCTCGTATTATAGACGCCGTCGAAATCCTGAAACGTATGAAAATTCACACTTAACTGCAATTTTTTATTTATCTGCTTATAGTCCATCACCTTTTAGTAGAATTGGAAGGTGTGATATAGGTATGATTTGTTCTTTGTTTTGGGTACATAAAATATGTCTAATCTGTAATCCTTTTCAACACATCCATTGTCATAACTTCCAAATCCAACTCAAATAAACTTTATTTATATATCAATATCCTAGGCATTGGGTCCATAAATTACTTAATCCAACCCTTATAAGTTTGGAAACATAAAGCTCTTGGGGAAAACCGAAAGTGTACGCCACATAATACAATACCGTAGTATGTTATAACAGCGGCGTATCGAGGGGTTGGCAAGTGGTGAGGCGCTAAACCAAGGAGCATGCAGAGAGACAAATTTAGCACTATCTTCTGGCATGGTAATTGTCACCGAGTGCGGCGGGGGAAAGTAATGTTGTGGGTCTTCTAAAATGGCATCCAGCTTGTAATATTAGTAAAATTTAAAGATTTACACTAAATAAGTAGAGCCTTGCGCGATACTTTTTTCTGTATCCGCATCCGCAGCCTTTGTAGCCAAAAATATCCACACAATCCGCACAGGATTTGCTGTCTGTTTGGAAATAACTAACATGTTTCGCCTTATTTAGCATTTCGCTACTTTAAAACACTACTGAAATGTTTTAAATTTTATCAAATTACATATTACTGGATCCAAAAATATGTTTTCTATCTATATGGATTAAAAAATAAAGATGGAAATTATTACAGTTATTCGACTCTTAAACCAAGTTTATGTAAAATGTAAAAAATGTAGATGTTTTATTTTAGGGAAATATTAAAGGAACATTAAGAGAGATTCTCTGCACAGTAAAATAGGCCTTTCGAACGGTAAGTTAAGCACAGTAATATTGGTCTATGTACGGTAAGTTACTCACGATGATAAAGGTTTATTCACGGTAAAATTGGTCTTTCGAACAGCACGCATGGTTGAAAAGATCTATCAGACTGCAAGATAACCACGGTAAAAATGTTTTGTCACGGTTAAAAAGATATTTCGAATAATAAGTTACGAACAGAGAAAAATGGCGCAAATTTTTTTAATAGGCTATTCATTTTGTTTCGTTAGGAGGACCTCTTTTAACGTTACGAGAACCTTATTAACCCCTTAACGCACGTTTTTTCGATACAACGGTAAAAAAAAAACATTTTTTTTATTATTGATAATTAATATATAGATCTATGTCAATGCAAAAACATTATTTTTGATAGTCAAAATAGTCAAAAATAGTCAAAGGAAATCAAAATGATTAATTTTGTATTAATACTTACCCGAGTTACACTCGGGAATGTGCGTTAAGGGGTTAAAGGAGCTGAAAATTTACACCCTTTTATTTATTGTATTTAGAGAAATCTATAACTATTTTTTTTAAGTTCCATTTGTATATGTCTATCAGTTGTAAATACTGAAATAATGAATAAATAAATCGAATTAAAACTGCGGCTCCCTAAATTTTATTTTTTGTAATTTTTTGCAAAAATGGCTCTTCGTTTCCAAAAGGTTCCTGACCCCTGCCATAGTACAGTAGGTGGCCAAATTATTAGGGACAGTACACTTTCTTTACATTTTCAAGTTTAAATGCATTTTGTGAGAAAATAAATTGTTTTTAAATCATTTTTCTTCTATATTCTCGTTGCTGGTATCATTATTATTTTAAAAAGCGGGAGATCGCCAACGAAATCATCACCACCAAGCGGCAATTTATAGAAACCCTTATCAGAGAGTGGCATCACAACCCCAATTCTTCGATACAACGCAAAATTCTGCATAGAAAGCATGCCCATTACAAAATATTAAGATTTTACTTAATTTGTTAAATTAACACTTTTTATACAAATATAAATGGTTATGAATAAGCAATTATGTCGTTTTATATTCTAAATAAAGCACTCTAATGAATAAAAATAAATACGAGACTCAAAGCCACTTATTTCCCCATTAAATTAATTGGAAAATTACAGAAAATTTGCACTGTCCCTAATAATTTGGCCACCCACTATATGATCCTTTGAGCTGTAAAGAATCTATGTATTCTTGTGGCCCTTAGTTGTATATGGAAGATTTGAAGGTTGACATAATCTCATTACTGTTTAGAGGAATATTTAACAGGGAGCCATTCACAGCTGCTTCTTTGGCAAGAAGATCGATTTCGATGTTGAACTCAAAATCTGAGTGGTCTTTAATCCAGCATATTTTTATAATTTTACCGCTGATCGTAAGCTCGTTAAGGGATTTAATAACATCATAAATAAGTGAATAGTTCTTTTTCTCAAATCCAGGGCAACTCAATTTTTGGACGGCGCTTTTACAATCAGAAAAAAATACAAATTCATTATGAAAGTGATTCTTTAAGTATTCTAAACTCAACTTTAATGCCACCATTTCGTGAGTAGTATTAACGTACAAATTTATTCGAAGACATACATTTTTTCTAGACCTGCTCTGATCTATTTTTATAACACGTTATGTAATGCGGTTCAGCTTCACTTGCCTCACCAGATGAGCCGCCGCCGCTGGCCGTAGTATGTTATAACATGTAAAGGGGTGTCTCGCGTTGCTGTAGCACACCGCCAACTCGTTGGTTCTGGCAGCCGAAGTCGAGAGTGAGAATGACAGTACACTTCCTCCGGCGTTATCATTACCCTTGTATTCCACATTGACTCTGAATGCGACCATAGTTTACTAACCAACCGGACTAGATACGGGTTATATGCTATTTCTGCCGCAAAAGTTTACAATCAATAAATAATCGCATAAATTCTGTTTCAGATACTAAATGGACATCAAAACGTAGCCAGATATACAGGTCTGAAGAGGTCAAATGGAATATTTGACAATTGTCTGAACAACACCAAGTTGAAACCAAACTTTTATTTACAGACAAATGAAATATTCAACATTTGCCAATAGTTGCGTTCGCTAAACGCGTACAATTTTTTAAGCAGGTCTATTCTTTAAACTTTTCACGAATCGTTTTTACAGTGTCCTGTTAAAAGTTCTTCTTTTCAATACCTCGTATTGGTATTCTGTAACTTATCGATAGTGCTCTTTTAATAGTGTATGAACTTGATATCTGAATATCTGAATTTATTTATTTATCTGAATTAGCGAGTTCAAAGACAAAAGACTGCTTTCGCAGCAATTTTTTTATATTAAATGAAAGTAAAAATCAACATTAATACTATCTCTGGACAGAAATTAAATTGTAAATAATCAGTAGACAATCAGTTATTCTGGAATACACATGTAAAAGATATAACTACAAATTTATGTAAGGCCACTTATGCACTAAGAAAATTACAAAATGCTACTTATTTTTCAACCAAGTCTCTAACTAACTTACTAAATAGAAACTTGCAGTGTAAAAAAACCTTAATTTTTCGAAATTAACAAGTAGCGCATCACTTTTTTTTTTCACTTGTTGCATAATGAGCAGCATTATGCATATACAGTTGGACACATAATGCATTTATTATTTGATGGTCGTAGATAAAATAGTTATTTGTGTACCATGGCCAAAAAGTGGACCTTTTTCGTCCGCATCTGAATGTAATGGCCGAGGCCTTCACACGGAACTTTTTGGCAAAGATGCACATTATATTTTTTGGGCAAACAAAACTAATTTTAATTAATAAAGTTTAACTTATTTATTTTAATTAGCTACATAATTTTAAACATTCGCTTTTTATTGAACAAACATCTCTAACGTAGATGGCGTTTACGTCCAACCAAATCTCCTTTTAGCTCGATACATTTTGCTCAAAAATATTTCAACTTCGTTAAGCCGTCGAAAAACGATTTCTCGAACTTTTCAAAATAGGCGATGATCTCATTGTTTCAGGCTCGGACCCAAGAGGGATTCAACGGCTCGAGCCCCCAAGAGCTCCACAAACAAGTGATTTTTACGTGTTTTTGTCAAAATATAAATGATTAGACCACCCAAGAGCTGTGGTTGGTATGGTTGTTACGCATTTTTCTTAAAATAAAACTGAGGACTTTGTCATCACTTATATTTAAGAAGTGAGGACCTATTTTTAGGCTAGCACTTGTATTTTACCTTTTTTTAAGTCATCACAATTGTATTTTAAAAGTGGGGACCTTTTTTTAGGTCATCACTTGCGTTCTAGAAGGAAGGACCCTTTTCATAATTTAAATAACTTCGTCTTCTGAGCCGCCCAAATTCCTGGATGCGTGTCTGCATTGTTTGATGCGAATCTTTTTCCAGCAAACCATTTCTTCATGTTTGACACAAGACACAAGAGGCCAAATTTGGAGAATTTGGCAGTCTATAACGCAATTCGAACAATTTGGCTGTCGTTATTGCTAACGAGTGATATGATGTACCGTCATGGTGGAACAGAACTTTTTCTTTGTTAAACGAGTCCGTTTTTACTCCAATTCCGCGTGTAATCGATCCAATAAAGCGGTATAACATTGTCCTGTGCCCGAGGGAATCCTTTTTGCCTTCTTCGGGGCATGTTCGTATGGAGAAATCCACTGTTTTGACTGTTCTTTCATTTTTGGTGTGTAGTGATGGATTCATGTTTCATCAACGGTTATGAAACGCCACAAAAACTCACTTGGATTGCGCTTGTACATGTCCAAACATTGCTGCGAAAATGTCACGTGATTCCGCTTTTGTTCCACTGTTAGCAGACGCGGTACCTATCTTGCCTATTTCTTTTTCATGCCCAAATGAGTTGTTCACCATCTTGGCTATGTTCCGTATCTTCATTCGGCAAAACTCAACAAACTAATATATGAGGGTGATTCAAATATAAATGTAAATTTTGCTAGTGAACTCAGCAAGTTACGAGCTGGATGGTGGAGTGGGGGTTGATGGTCGGTGTGTTATGGAGGGGAACCAGCCTGGTTAGCTGCTCCGCTCTGTTCTGTCCTCAGTACAGCCATGAGTGAACAAGAGGTTCCTACGTCTGTTGCACAACATATTATTATAAAGTTTTTAACCAATGAAGGGGTTAAACCCTCGGAGATTTTAACTCGTTTGAAGGCATAGTTTGAGGACGCTACACTCTCCCAGAACTTAGTGTTTACTTGGGCCAGACAATTTAAGGGCGGCCGAGGAAGTGTATAAAACGAAAGTTATGACCGACGCACAGTGGGGCAAGATCGCAAAAAACCTGGCAGAAAGTCGAAAAATGAAAATGGGCGTAACGTTAAATTTTTTGGGGGTAATGTATACTAGAGACTCTGGACCAACTTATCCGCCCATTTTGGCCAGCTCAAAACTGCCCGTTAGCCCCTTACAGCCCTTAATTAACGCAACTCTTTAGCGTACATTACACGTCTCTTGCGCGAGTTATTTTCAGTCCTGTGTTTCTGGTGTGTTTAAGCCGTAGTTTTTGAAAAATTCGAAAAATTTTTCATGGATCCTTCAACTTCAGGTTTGTAGCTAACTTTAAGTTATAATAAAATAATATTTAAGTGCATGCAATATATATAAATAGGCTTCTGAAAAATGGCCAGAAATATTTTGCATTTATATGTAATTTTGTGAAACAATGGATTTTATGTTTATGTTCCAAACCCGTCCCAGCTTCGATTTTTGGTTTTTTATAATGGCTGATGATTACAGATTATAAATCTGTTTTTTTTTTTGTGCCCGTTTTTGCCCGTGCCGTAGGTATTTATAAAAGTCCGTCCGCCGGACGTATTAGTTCATCTTATTATTATTATTAGCGCAGAAATTTCGGCTGATATAACAAAAATAGATATAGTTTTGATAAAAAAAATGCATATAATTATGATAGCAGTGGCATGTGGACATGAAATTGATGTTACAAAATTTAGAGTATACGCTCATAACACGGCAAGATACTTCGTTGAAAAGTATCCATGGTACAAATGCCCCCTACATTGCATAAATACTTTATACACGGGCCTGAAATTATATCATCTGCATTGTTACCAATAGGGCAATTGACAGAGGAAGCACAGGAAGCTCGCAATAAGTATAGAAGACTTCAAGAAGTATAGAGAGAATTACTAGAAAATGTAGCCGAGAGAAAACAAATGCTGATATTTTTAACTTCTTTTTATTGAGTTCTGACCCCGTTATCTCTAGTAAACGAATATTACCTAAAAAAAATCTACAAAACCTTCCAAAAGAAGCACTAGATTTATTAAAACCTCCAGACGTACATGTCATTAGTCATCGGGATAACAGTGATGATGATGATGATACCAGTGACAATGCCGATGAAAATGATGATATATTTTCAAATTCCGAAGATGAATATGAATTTTGAAGCAGTTATTTTATTTATTTTAATTTTTATACTAATTTGTAAGACATTATATAATAATTATATTAGTAAATAAACATTTAAAAATCTGTCAATGCATTTTTCTTAAGTCTACCAAGTGCCCTTAAAACAAATATCTAACTTAGAAATCCAGTCCTATAATACCTGAATTGATGCCAGTTTTGAAGCTCTCCTGCCCCACTGTGCGACGCCCAAATATAGGAAAGTTCCTGGGTTGTTTTTTTTTTTTACTAAAAAGGAGTTTTACTCATTGATTTTCTTCAATATCGACGTACGGTAAATGCGGCTTACTATTGCCAGTTGTTATAATCACCAAAAGCCGCCTACTGAAACAAAAGACGAGGTAATCCCATCAGAGATGTCATCCTTCTCCGTGACAATACTAGACCTCACATCGCGATTTTAACCAGGGGTCAAATTGGAGGAAATTCACTGGGAAACCCTCGACCACCCTCCTACAGTCCAGATTTGTACCCCTGTGACTATTTTTTGTTTTGCCCATGAAAGAATCGCTTGGACGGGACGATTCGAAAACAATGTCGAGGAGCGTGTGCGCAATTGGTTGACGACGCGCCCGCAAACTTTTTTTAAACAAGGAATATTCAAGCTTCCAAAACGTTGGCAATAGTGTGTAGCGCGAGAAGGAGGCTATGTAGAGAAAAACTGAAGGTTTCACTTGTGTATAATTAACCCTTAAATAACAACATGCAACTTTTGTGCCGTAGTAGACAACACGGGGTCATATTTGACCCCACATAAAAACTCGATATTTCTTCGTAAAAAATTTATTTTAGAAATAACAATGAACAGTGTAATAATTTTTATAGAAAAAAAATTAAATTGATTAATTACAATATTGGCATATGCTTAAACTATGCTCTGCACATATGTTCCTATTGCACTTTACGCACTTATGGCGGCCTTTTCGGCCGCGTTTTCTTGGACAAACTGCACATCTCTTAGAAGACACGTCAATAGGAGTAATGGTTTCTTCTTCGTGTCCTAAAATTTCCATAATGGACGATCTCAGTAGCTGTGGTAGGTTTTTCACTTCTAGGCGTTTTCTCAGTTGCTCTGTAACAACCTGAACCCTAATTTTTTTAAAAATTCCCTTCTGGGAATGGGTTTCAAAGCAGGATTGTAAATATTAGCTTTGTAGATTACAAAGGCATTAATAGCTCCTCCATCAAGCATGCCGTAAAAAATTCGAAGCGGCCTATCATGCATTGACGATAAAAACAGAATTATTTTATTTTTCTTAGGGGAATGTGATACTATAGTTTTATTTTTGTCAAAAGCAAACATAGTAGTTGGCAAATTTTCTTTTTTTTTTTGCTTTTGAAAAGTCCGGTGGTATTTCCGGTTTATTTTTCCGTAAAGTCCCAACTAAGGTCAAGCCATTATTTAGCAGTTGATCAGATAAATTGATAGACGTAAACCAATTATCAACAGTCACATTCCTATTGGTGTGATAAATTGGTTCTGCAAGTTTTAGTACGTATTGAGCTGGTATCGCTTTGCCTTTGCCTTTCTGTTTTACCAATGTACGGAATTGCATTTACCATATAAAAAGTTTTAGCGTCACATAACGTCACTATTTTTAAACCGTACTTATTCGGTTTATTAGGAATATACATTTTAAATGGGCATCTGCCTCTGAAACCCAATAATTGTTCGTCAACTGTGACGTATTCAGAAGGACTATAATGTATTCGACAATTTTCAACGTACCTGGTCCAAATATTTCTTATTGGGGCAAATTTATCTTCCTTTTTTCTTGCCATTCGCGTAGTCTTGTCGTCAAATCTAAGGCACCTCAAGAGAAACATGAATCTGTTTGTACTCATTGTAGCTTTAAACACTGCAGGCCCATATTGTTTGGACTACAGTTCATCAATATTTACATGGTTTTGTTTCAATGCCCCACTTATGTACAGTAAGCCAAATAAGGCAAATATTTCTATTTTATTGGTTTCTGAAATGTAACGTTGACTTTGGAATTTTATGCATTTCTTGCAATTTCTTGGTTCGTGTGTTTTGTAATAATATCTAAAATAGCTGCATCGAAAAATAATTTCCGGGCATCTAGTTCTGTCGTCGCTTTACGGGCTTCGCTTTTTGGTCCAGGGAGGTGTACAACTATATTTTTCTGTGCTGTACGTATGTTGAAGAAAATGAATTGTTATACCATTTATAACCATTTTTTCCGTGTATAATTTTTCTACTATCACCGGAAGAATCATCATTATCTGATTGACCTGATTCAGCACTGACTTCGTCTTCATTTACTTCATCTTCCGTTTCGTAGTCATCACTTTCGCTTTCATCTGAATCCAGTGACAACGCATCTAAACATTCAGTGTCGGATTCTTCCGCTTCATATTGTCTAACAATATCTTCAAGCTCTTTTTCGTTCAAATAACTACTACTTGAAACCATTTTTTAAAACACTTAAACAACAACACGGGTCGTATGTGACCCCAACACGATCTACTGCAAAGACTGTGAACGACACAAACTCGACAAAGTTGCAATAGTTACTGCCGATTAAGCTAAGAAGGTAGATAGAAGCATTGCTGGATAGCGCCACGCTGTTTAAAATTGGCACCAAATTTAAATGTAGCGGGGTCGCATAAGACCCCATGTTGTCGTCTAAGGGTTAATAAAAAAATGTATAAAAAACATACCATTTATATTTGAATCACCCTCGTAAAAGGTTACAGAATTTTAAAAACATTACTTTAAAACAAAAAATAATTAGATTCAACTTATTTTAAAACATCTTTTTGATCTTTCATTTAAACTATCAAAATCCACGTTCAATCAATCGTAATGAATGTAGGAAATTGTTGAAAAGTTTATTTTAAAACAGATGTAGGAATTTAAATGAGACAATGATTTTGAGAGTTAGGACGAACAAAGTTTTAATGTAAAAGTATGTTTCAATCGAAGTGAAACAAATCCGAGAGATAGAAGAATGTGCAGATGCGCCTGATTAACTCTATAAATGATACTTTTGAATTGTATAAATTAAATGGAATGCACAATAAGCATTCAGATAATCACAAGAGGTGTGTCTAAACTGTTGAAAAAAACATTGATTTATTGATTGTTATGTTTATGAAGATGGTGTTGATTATTAAGGTCAAGGAACAATTAAGAAAAGAATTACTTTTTACTGCTGTTAATTACACTTTGACATTGTTGTGCGCATGTGTATAATTATACAAAGGACTTAAGCGAAACAATCGCAGTTCATAATAGGATGCAATTTAGATACAACATTAAGATCAAGACATCATCGATGAATCAGTATGACAAATAACTAGATTTCCATGTTTCAAAAGAATTCATCTCAGATGGTCTTTACAATTAAACAATTTTTGATCATTAAAACCATAACAGAAAAGTCGAATCAGTAGCGTGACTAGGGGGTGGTAGGTGGGGCGGTCCGCCCCGGGCAGCTCTTTTTTGGGGCGGCACTTCTGGTATATTGCAACGAAAAAAAAAAAAAACAAAATAGCTTTTTGATCATTTTTAAAGATTTTTAAAAGAATAGTAAGTTTGTATAAATTTTAAAAAAATTAGTAAGTTCAGTAACAAAAAATTATGATGCTCTATGGCCCGGGGTTAATCTCGAAATTGACAAGTCTGAAACAAAAAATTCAAAAATAATTTTAAAGATGAAGGTGTCTTACATCGTAATTTACCACCTATTATAAAAAAAAGGGTGTAAAAACAAAATGGCGGATAGGTGAAATTTTTTTTCTAAAAATCATGTTTTTTCCCCCTTTTAACCTTATCAATTTTCTTTTTTTTTCAAATTTTTTTGCAATTTTCTGGTAAATTACGAGGACATCAAAATGAACAAAATTCACTAAATTTTAAAAATATCCGTTGTGTAGTTATGGAGAATAAGTCTGGGCCGATTGAAAAAACACCATTTCGAGAAAATCACTTTTAAAGTTTTTTTTAATATTTGTATTGTAATATTTTTAAAAAAATTAAGTTTCAGCCCTTACAATTGGTTAATCAGCAATCCCTGGTCCATATAAAAGTACTCCCGAATCAATCATTTGTTGCTGTTCCTCTTGCTGAGCAGTTTGCTTTGCCAAGCGAGCTTCCTTCGACGCCGCGGTAGTCGCTTTATTGGCCATCTCAATGCGTTCCTCATCTTTTTTTTAAACATAATCATACGCAGAGTGTCCAATTATGCATCCCATTACCTCCAATATTTTCAAGAGGGACGTTCTACCTTCATTAAATATTGCTAATGAAATATTAGTAGCCAACTCAGTAACTTCTCTTCCCACAAACGTATGTTTGGGAACGATAGCCCAAAGTGTTTTATATATATATTTTAATGTTTTATTATATGTTTAATTATATATATATATATGTATTTGAACAGAATAACGGTGTTGAGAAGCACACCTGCCGAAACTCGTCAAACCGGCTGTCGCGCACCGAAAAAGCACATGCGCTAAAATTGCCACCAATTTCTTATTTTTTTGAATTTCGTTATAAAAATTTAGGATATGATTTCTGAAGGTATAAGGAATCAAAAAATGTAAAAAAAAAAAACGATTTTTTGAAAATTATAACTGGTAATAGTCCCTTAAAAACAAATTTTATGTTAAAACATTTTTTTGTTAATTTTAATTCGAATACCTAATACCATTATTTAGGTTTCTAAATATGTGCAGTATTTTTTTTTTTATATACAGTAAGGTTCATTAGGATTTTGAAAATTGCGCCTAGGGCTTCCAGTGATTGTTTTAAGTCATTGCTCCGCCCCTTTGGTTTCGTATACATGACACATAGAATGAAAATATAATTCCAACAATTCCAACTGGTTATTAAATTTACGCTCTTAAAAAAATTAAATGCAACATTTGCTAAAATATAACTAAAATTTTGACAAAATAGTTTAGACAAATTAAAAATGTTTTTTGCACAATTTTGGCAAAAATCGTTTTAAAATAATTTATTTTGCAAAAAATAAAATTTTGGTCGTTAATCCACGTATCCAAGCTTTCATTTGATACCCTACCCTACTATTTGAAAAAAAAAAATTTTTTTTCGATGAGCACATATTTTTTTTATTTTTAGGGGTATGTTTTTTATATGTTTTAGTATTTTTCCCATATGCGGGTCAAAGAGTTGTATTAGCATCCCAAATTTCAACTCTCTAGGTTTAGCCGTTTGACTACAATGTTTACCGAACAGACAGACAGACAGACGATAAAATGACGGTATAAGGGTTTTTTGGTCATACCTGCAACACCCTAAAAATAATGTTTTTTTTAGTTTTCAAACCTCGGTCGTAAGTATGTGACAAAAAATAAAATCATGGGGCGCAATAAATATATATATTGAAAATTTTGGAGGATTTTGGTTCAATTTAAGGGATTTCTTTTGTGGGCGATCCACGATTTTATTTTTTCGTGTCAAGATATGATAACAGAATAAATAAATATATTTTTGATTTCATGGAAGAAGAAGAAAGAAATGGAAAGATTAACTTTACCAGTCCTCTTCAATTATTATGCTCTCTCCTGTAACCGTCCGAATATCTGTTATTTCAAAATTCAGCCAAATTTTATTCCAACAAATCAGTATTTATATTAAATGATCTATGAAAATATAAATTTAGCAAACTTTTCGAAATATTTCTAAAAGAACACATTACTTGTGGAACCCACACGGCGAACTTTAAATAAAGTATTAATTTAAGAAAAGGATTGGAACAAAGCCACGCGCGATATTCAGATTTAAATCCAAAAATAAAATGATCTATTACCATGACGCGTCTGATAACACAATAGAAAGTTGATAATTTTATTATCAATGTTGGCATTATGTTTAGTATTGTTACCAATTAATCAAATATATATTATATTGTAACAGAATGATTTAAATAGCATTTAGTTATGTAATTTAGGTATTATTTTGGCTTCGTAAGATCTGGCTGGCTTTCAAAAATTATTTATTTTTACTTTCATAATAAGAAAGTATTGTTTAGATAGTAACTAGTTGGTGTAAATAATTGTTTATATTTTGTGGTTGGTGCACCTGTAAAAATATTTTGTTTACAAATAAAACAAAGCTTGTTACAATTATGTAAAATGTTTCTAAATGCATTCCTGTATCTCAGTAGATTGTAATCCTTTCCAAGTCCTAGAACTCTTGATTTTAAACATATTCTTGCGGAACACCAGGATCAAAAACATAAACATATATAATCCATTCACGATATTTCCTCATTTGAATAGACCAGCGTTTCTCAACCTTTTTGCCGCGCGACCCAATTGTTTATTTTCTAATTCTTAATATAAAATAAAAAATCAGCTGTGGCCACCACAGGACCGACCACCATCACAAAGTACTTGTTTAATTTATGCTGCTTTATCAAAAAATGTCTCAAATAAAAGTTGTTAGTTATTGCTTTTATAGCAACTTTTGTTTAATAAATTTTTTCGGAATATTTCTTTATTTTTCTAATAATTTTCTGTTGTATTTGAAATATTCGCAAAAATCTTAAAACCGACACGAGTAAACTCCCGTTTCTAGTTAACCGATTTTTACCAAAAGTTGATCAACTCGTGCCATTGATGTTTGAAGCTTGACATTGAAGCTTAAATATGAAGTTTCATAAAAATCAGTTAAGCTGAATTCGCTCTGCAGTGTACACGCATCAACAGACAGACCGACAGTCTGACTGACTGACTGACTGACAGACAGACAGACAGACAGACATCATGCTAAAAATAGTCAAATAGTTATGTAGGTACCTCAATTCGTCGAGATCTAGAGAAATCTCGAAATGTTAAAATCGGTATGATCATAATATCTCCCTTATATGTATATGTTGGCGGTCGGTAAAAAGGTATTAATTTTTGTGCTAAATGCAACAAAAATAGATTATTCAGAATTATATTTAAGGTATGTATGGAAAATTTTAAAAATAGCCTATTTTTACATATCAGTGGATAATTCGATTTAATTATTCTTTTAATTTTCTATAATGTATTATTATATTCATATTAATATAAGTTTGAATTTTAAGTTAATTGTTAATATTTTACTAGGCAGATTTTTTTTTTTTTTCTTACACATTCTCTACCCCTTTACAATTTAACGCGACCCAAAAGTTGACAAACGAATTTTTTGGGGTTAAAATTAAAAATTTAAATTACTCCCTTATTATTGACTTAACAGCAAAAACTTATAAATAAATATTGTTAAAAATAAGAAGATAAATCTTTTATTTAATTGCATTTTTTGATTGGATAAATATTTGGAGAGTTATGGCGGAAAACCCCAAAAATTTAAAATTTCAATTACCTACTCCCTTATTATTAACTTAACAGCTAAAACTTATATAACAAATATTGTTGTTAAGAATAAGAAGACAAATCTTTTATCTAAATGCATTTTTTTGATTGGATAAATTTTGGAGAGTTATGGCGGAAAATACTGCTCGGTAACCATCAAATCGAGCGTGTGGATGATTTCCAGTACTTGGGGAGTGTTGTGTCTGTGGACGGTGGCGCGGATTTAAATGTGGAAAGCAGAATACGCAAAGCGAGAGGCGCATTTATCCAACTTAGCCGTGTATGGAATTCTGCGATCTACAGTACTTCCACGAAAACTACCATATTCAGGGCATGCGTGACGTCAGTTCTTCTGTACGGCTGCGAGACTTGGTTTGTAACAGAAGCTATCAAGAGAAGAGTGCGAGTATTTGTAAATCGATGTCTTCGAAGAATTCTTCGCGTTTATTGGCCACGTAGAATATCAAACGTAGAATTGGGGGAAAGAACTGGTCAAATGGACATTAATTTGCAAATAAAAAGAAGAAAGTATGGTTGGTTAGGACACACTCTTTGAAGGGCTCCTAACGAAGTGTGTCGATATGCACTAGCATACAACCCTCAGGGCAGTAGGCGTAGAGGGCGACCCAAGAACAGCTGGCGTCGCTCAACCCTGCTAGAAATAAATGCATGGAGCTCTCAAAACCAAGATAAAAGACTTTATAACAACATCACCGACTTGAAGCCTATGGCAGATAGACGAGTTAGATGGAGAAATTTTATTGACAGCCTATGCTCTTTTTAGAGGCAGTCCAAAATCACCCGATGATGGACAAGGCTTGATGATGATGGCGGAAAATCCCAAAAACTTAAAAAATTATCAGCTCTTTTATTATAAAACTAAGGTGTTTTAAGGTTTTTCGCCTTCTGTAGTATCACCCATTAAAAAAGAAATAAGAAGACCGTAAACACCATGTATAGTTAGCAACTTTTAACTTTCATAATGGTACCTATAAAAGTTGCACCCCCCCCCTCCTACATTTCTCCAGCACTAGCCATCACTGTCCGGATAACTTAGTTTCTATTTACATCCTTTTCCTTTTTACATTTCATGACTATAAGATGGCAGATATCTGTCTTCATCGTTAGGATTTAGCATCTTTATTATATGTAGCAAGACAGTAAAGTTATATTGTATTAAAGCGTCGCATAAAAGCCTTATAAAATTGATCAAACAGCCTTTATAAAATAATAGAATCATCTCCTAATACAAGCAGTGGTAGGTATCGTATCGTGAAAATGTAATTTAATCCATTCAGTTTATTTAATCGTATTTTATACAAGCACGTAGTATTTTATCTTGGTATCAGATCTACACTTGTACATGGTAGATTCGCAGTATTTTATTGGCAATTCAATGCACGTAAATGATAAGCGTTTTATGTACTTTTGCCAGTTTGGCAACTGTAATGTTAGTCTATGTACGTGTGAATGTTTGTTTGTATTTCTCGAGATTGTGTTTTTGTGTTCATTGTCACTTGTTTGTATGAGGATATGTTCATGCTGGGGACGCAAGATGCTTTCTCCAGAGAGGGAAAGGATGCGAATATGTGATTCTATACAGGGTGTCCCAGCCAAGTGGCTCATCATTGCTATCTTTGTTAATAATATAGATAGAGATTCGGTTAAATGGACAAAGTTCGAGTATTTTACAGAGGAAATATTATGACTCAAAAATATTTTTGTTTGTTTCGTTGACCAGATATTTTGAAAATAACCATTTTTAGGGTTTTGTAGGTATGACCAAAAAACCCTTATATCGTCATTTTGTCGTCTGTCTGTCTGTCTGTCTGTTCGGTAAAAATTGTAGCCAAACGGCTAAACCTAGAGAGTTGAAATTTGGTATGCTTATACAACTATTTGACCCGCACATAGGAAAAATACTAAAACATCTAAAAAACATATCCCCCTAAAATATAAAGAAATATATGCTCATCGAAAAAAAAAAATATATATTTTTTTTGTAATTCTGAGTAGGATATCAAATGGAAGCCATTGGTACGTGGATTAACAATTTTTATTTTTGCAAAATAAATTATTTTGTAGCGATTTTAGCCAAAATTGTGCAAACAAATTTTTGTCCCACACCCTGTAGCCCAGATGGTTTAAACTAAAAATCTGAAAAAATTCTAAGTAATGTACATTGATGTGAACCGGAATAGTACAACAGGAATATTTTTGATCAGATTATGTTTTCGGAAAATAACGCATTTTTTGTGTTTTTTGGTTAACGATGCATACATGTTATACTCTTATAACACACTAAGTTGATAAGCGTTTGGTGGTCTAGTGGCTCAGTTGCACGACAACTACACAGGATCGTCGTTATTCACTACACAGGTTCGTTCCTGGCTTGTAGAGTTAGTTTTATTTATTGTTTTTTTTTTTTCATATTTATTTTGTTTAAATTAATTTATTAAAATTGTAGTTATATTTTAGCACATTTTGAATTTAATTTTCAAGAGCGTAAATTTAATAACCAATTGGAATTATATTTTCATTCTATGTGTCATTTATACGAAGCCAGAGGGGCGGAGCGTATGATTTAAGACAACCAATGAAAGCCATAGGCCCAATTTTCAAAATCGTAATGAACCTTGTTATATAAAAAAAAATACTGCACTTATTTAGAAACCTAAATAATGATATTAGATATTCGAATTAAAATTAACAAAAAAATATTTTAACATAAAATTTGTTTTTAAAGCTCTGAGATTAACAGACGATAAATTATTTTAAAAAGATCGTTCATTTTGCCGTGGTTACTACAAAGCAAAATTTGTCCTACACACTCAGCATGATGCCGCCTTCACTTATTATATACCTGCGAAATCCTGCAATGTGTGAAAATTCACACTTCACATCAATTTTTTTAATGTTAGTTTAGTTAAAAATATCTTTATTTAGATTCATTGTTTTCGTTTTAGTTAAACTGCAGACGTTGTAATTTACTATCACGACTCGCAGCTATTACGGCTGTATAGTAGCCCTCTTTGTTACTTCGATTTATCTTATGTTTAGAAACGTTGCATTTTTTTATAATAAAGTTGAGATTAGTTCGTCGTTGTATTAAGACGTATTTTTCAATTCATATTACGTGCGTATCACGTTAGTCGGTTGTACTAAACCTCTATTCATGTAAACTCTCTCAATATTTTAATATAAATATATCTAATGATTTTATCACATATCAAAGTGTCTGTGTGTTCTCTTCAATTGCAAATGTTCTGTTGGCCTCATCCAGAATTTCCTCAGCATCTGGGTACCCAGAAGACAGCTATCCACGAGAACCGAGGTTAGTAACATTTGTTTATTGAATAATCACATAAGACACTGTAGTCAAAATTCCGTCGAGTCCACGAAATTACATTATAGCTCTGTGTGGTGTGCTAAAAATTCCACATCAGTTAGCGGTTTGCCCCTACAGGGAATAGTAAGCAGCTTGAATTCTGTTTTTTGCTTAAATATTTCTAAATATCTTCTAAGTAAACAATTGCTAGATTTTCTATCAGTTGATCCTTTCATCCTTAATTTCGTTTATCCACGAGATGATAAAATGTAATTTTCGCAACCTATAAAAAAATAATTTCCAACGGCTTATTACAGGCTTTAATGTCCCTAAATTTAATAAAACTTTTCACAAATAAAATTTGAAAATGTTTTTGAAACAACGTGTAAATCTGTTTAGTGTACAAAGCAAAATATAAATTGAATTTAAAACATTAAATAAGTTATATAACATCCAAGTGTTTAGTTATTTTTAATTTAAAATTTTTGATACACGCGATGTTTAACTGAAAAACTAATAAAGCTATTCGTTAATATACTTCCGCGACATGAATGAACAACAATGATGAGAAATTAATACTCGTATTTCCTCTGACATTGAAATTAATTCATGGATGGAGACAGCATTTTTTCCCAGAAAGGGGAAGGGAAATAGCAGGGATATTCATTTGTCTGGAAACTCTGTTGTTCAAATTGTACAATAAACAAAATTATATATACTAAAAAATTATTAATAAATATTACAAATATTAATACAGTAGACCCAGAATTTAATTCTGGACTAATAGGGGGTGAGAGTGTCTGTTAAATCAGAATGTACGTTAAATCAGAGGCCCTCATTTTCGTCAACTAAAAACCAATTTTTAATTAGAGTTTGAAAATTTTTACTTTAATTCGAATTTAAGAGGAGTAGTTAATGTAAACCTGGGGCGTAGCCAGAATTTTTTTTCTGGGGAGTTGAGATTCTTTTTGTAATGTTCTTTACTACAAGGTGTCTCAAAAGAAATTTTATATTTATTTAGCATACTGCGTGCACGCAACGTATCTGAGGGGCGCGGGGGTTATGTCAATAGGTAGCCTGGCACTTGGGAATTTAGTCGCTATGGAGCGTTACTCGGGAGCAGACCGCGCGTTATGCGTGCGTGAGTTTTACAAAAACGGTGATTCGGCGACTGTAGCGCGTAGAAAATTCTGCAGTATTCGAGGTTTTCGCCACTTAAATGATGCGCCAAGCATTCCTCTCATTCGACATTGCGTTAAAAAGTTTGAAGAGACTGGTACAACGCTGGATAAATCAAAATCCGGGCGACCTAGGTCATCAAGAACGGTAGAAAACGTGGAGAATGTTAATCAGTCTGTTCGTGACGACCCGAACCTTTCAATTCGGAAGCGCGCAAGTGCTTTAAATGTGCATAGATCATCATTACATCGCATTATGCACAAAGACCTAAAGCTGCACTCCTACAAAATTCAATTGGTGCAAGAATTAAAACCCCAAGATGCCAGTCAGAGGCTTAATTTCGAAAAGCGATTTTCAACGTTTACCAACATTTTGTTTTCGGATGAAGCTCATTTTCATCATAATGGTCACGTAAATAAGCAGAACTGCCGCTACTGGAGTGCAACGAATCCGAAACGCAAACATCAGAAACCCCTACATTCGCCTAAAGTGACCGTATGGGCTGCGATGTCGGCGCGAGGAATTATCGGCCCTTACTTTTTTGAAGACGAAAGGGGGCGTGCAGTTACAGTGAATTCAGAGCGTTATGTGGAGATGTTAGACAACTTCTTGGTACCTGAACTGCAAAACTTTCCTGGCTATAACCAAAGAACATGGTTCCAACAGGACGGAGCAACTTCACACACGTCCAATATGTCTCTGCCACGTGTTCGTGAAATTTTCTAAGGCAAATTGATCTCCCGGAGAGGTGACATAAATTGGCCTCCACGCAGTCCAGATTTAACCCCTATGGACTTTTTCCTATGGGGTTATCTTAAATCTAAAGTTTACGCCAATAAACCGACTTCACTGGCGCATTTGAAAGAAAATATCCGTCACGAAATGGCAGCCATCCCTGAGTCCACCTGCCGAGACGTCATAAGTAATTTTACTGTTCGATTAAATGAGTGCCGAGAACGCGAGGGTCTACATTTAGACGATATTATTTTTAAGAAATAAATCCCCAAAAAGTGTATTTTAATAATTAATAAACATTTTTTCTATATACGGCTTACTTTTTTTTTAATCGATCCACTAAATATAAAATTTCTTTTGAGACACCTTGTATTAAATAAAATTACAGGTACAATACGAGGATTACCTTTTATGTTTCTTCAAATGACCACTAGATGGCAATATTGAAATGTGTCATTATTATCTTAGTAAAATTTGACATTTGTTATTATGAAATCAGTGGCAGCTTATAAATTGACCGAGTAGTTTGTTAACAGCGAGGGTTAAAAAAAACAGGATTGTGAAAAAATGGATATTACTAGTGAAGGTTTTTGTTGGATGATTTTTTACGATTTCAGTAAAGGCCTAACTCAACAATAAGGCATAGATTCGCTTCGTTCAACTTTTGTGTTCGTAGTGGCACTCTTTTTCATTCTCCAAACGATTTCTTTCCAGATTCTCAAGCTGGGACCTCAAGTCGACAAATACTTGAGCCCAGATGCGTTCACTGTTTTTGGCCGAAGAACATCCGTGGACGATGCGTGTTACCCAAAATGTATTGGCGTGTCACCCGTGACACGCGTGTCATAAATTCGTCATCATTGTCATAGAGAGACTAGAATCAGTTCAGAGACGATTCACTAAATGTTTGGGTTTTCATTATTTTAGAAATAATAAGTCACTTAAGTGTCACATTAAGTGTCCCGCGGGACATCATTAGAGCTTCCTCTGACAACTAAACTATTTAACCTTAAAGTCAAAAATCAAACTGACAGTGCTCAATAATTATTTTTCGTAAGACAAAATTTTATTTTGCAAATTTATTAGATCAGTTAAAGACTGAGGTAAAATTTCAGTAATTAATTTACAAATGCTATGTTTAAAAAGCTATTATTGTGACCCAATTACATATAATTTTTGAAATGACCTTTACAATAGTTTAAACAATAATTTACAGAAAACAAAACTTACTTTACGATATAAATAAACGGTAGTAGTCTCTGTAATTATTGGTGTAATTACACCACCGAAATAGAAAAATTACAAACGTAATATCAACTAATTACACACTATAGACTTTGATAAGAACAGTACGATTTTTTCTCAATCAAAATCTAAAAATAACGCTTTTGTTTTTTTATTTAATGTGCTCGTGGACACATAAATTCATTAAGCTTTAAACATATTGAATATAGTCGGATTGCTGATAGGTGACTGTTACATGTATGTATCAAGGTATGCTTTGATATAATAAGCTAGTTACCATTTTTCAGCGATTTTAAGAATGTTTTTGTTATTTGTCTTAGCTGTCAGTGCCTGTTAATAATATTAATTAATAGACCTTGCGGCCAATTATTAAATTCACAAACTTTAATTTTAAATCTGCTGGAATATTTTAATTCCGAAAAAGAGAACAATGGGCCACTTATTTCTCTATCTTGTGTCCATCAAAGAGTAGCAGCTGCCTTACAGATTTCGGAATCAACAATTTGTAGAATTATAAAATGTAATAAATCTGAACTTCCCACTAACAAAATCAAGAGAAAACGAAGGAAATTAAAATCTGAACCAGTTTATTTTATTGATACATTGGCACAAACGTATGGTCATGAAGTACTAAGATTACCTCCTTTTCACTGCCAGTTTAACAACATTGAACTAATTTGGGGTATAACAAAAAATTATTATGATAGACATATTGGTCAAAACGGATATAGTGATAACGAAGTTTTGAAAATGTGGCAAGTAGCCTGTGATCAAATTAGTTGTGAAACTTGGGCAAAATCTGTTAAAAAAATCGAAAATTTAATAAATGAATGGTGGGAAAGGGAAAGGATTGTTGATGATATTAATCCAATAATAATAAATACAAGAAATGCCAGCGATAGTTCAGATGACGACGATATCATGCATTACAGTGACTAATTTTTTTAAATAAAAATAAACATTTTAATACAACTTTTAGCAATATCTTATATGAATAAATATATTTTTACTTAATATTTTATTACTTTGTACTTAGGGGAAACAAAAATTTAATTTAATTAAACAACAAATTATAATCCAAAATTTACGTATGAGTATAAGTTTTTCCTTATTTATAATTATTACCTTAAAATTAATAATTTTGTTTGTTTAAGTACTGCTGTGAATTTATTTCTAATTTGTAATTTAGGTCTAATTAGTAAAGATATCTCCGAATCATGCCGTTTCTTTCTAATGTTTTGTTTTTTATTAAAATAATTTGGAAGGTTAGTTGTCAACTTGCGTCACTATACGTTACTATGGGTATGCACATAATTATAATGATATAGACAGAGAAAGCATATAGTATTGTGTATCGATACTTGTAGCAACGAACAGTCACTTATCAGCAATCCGACTATAGTTGATAATTTTACTTGGTGAAGCTCGAATATCAGTAAAAAAAATCTTAAATGAAGTACTGGTAAGGATTCACAGTAGTATATTAAAACACAAGTTTTATAAGGTATGATTTTGCCGCACGCGTCGCAGTTAGAAAAAGGCGTCGAAATTAGCGACGCATTTTTGTCATTTGTCTGGAAACTGTGTTTTTTTTAGAAACGAATTTTTTAGAAACTATTTTTTTTTAGATACGAATTTTTTATACTATTTTATTATTTTGCTTTTTCATGTCTTTTAAAATAATAGATTTGCATTATACAGTGTGTTTACGGTCTTCTTATTTTTTTTTAATGGTGATACTACAGGTCAAAAGAAGACGAAAAACCTTGAAACACCTTAGTAAAAGTTTTATAATAAAAGAGATATTAATTTTAATTTTTGGGGTTTTCGCCATAACTCTCCAAATATTTATCCAATCAAAAAAATGCATTTAGGTAAAAGATTTGCCTTCTTATTTTTAACAATATTTGTAGTATAAATTTTTGCCGTTAAGTCAATAATAAGGGAGTAATTTAAATTTTAAATTTTTGGTGTTTTTCCGCCATAACTCTCCAAATATGTATTCAATCAAAAAAATGCATTTGAATAAAGGATTTTTCTAATTATTCTTAACAATATTTATTATATAAGTTTTTGCTGTTAAGTCAAAATTTAGGGAATAATTTAAATTTTTAATTTTTGGGGTTAAAAATTTTTCCTACCGTCGTATATATATTGTTCTTTAAAATTATATTGTATTTCATATAACGCCCTAAATATATATGGCAGTTAGGTAGGTAATGCTTATTTTTAGTAAAATTAAAATACAATTAATTATCATAACAGGTGGAACATTATTAAGATAAATACTTATTTTTAACTTAATATATCATAATAATTTATAAATAAATTTTACTTTTTAGAAAACAAAGCTCAAGGAAAATTTGCAATGGTCCCTTTTATGTTCCTTAAATCTATTGCCTGATAAAATGGCTAGTTGTCAAAAAATAATCTTTGTGCAGGCACCCATCGTATTAATCTATTAATCAGACCAAGGCCGCAAGAACGATACTAAGCGCCACGGCAGGTGTGCAACTTGCTGCCTCTCTATTATTTTGGCTCTAAATTAGCTGATGAGCAAAAGGAATACAACCTAGCAGATATGAAAAAAAAAAGAAATTCAAACTAGCTGATAAGCAAAAAAAGCAACCCAATCTAGCCGACGAGCAAAACAAAAAGGAAATCCAAACATATTTTACGCCGTACACACAGTTGCGCTCGTGGCTAGCGTTGTCCTAATTACGTGCCCAAAATAGAGCGCAAACTAAAAAACATTAAGGTTATTACATATTATCAATTTCGTTTTTGTTAATGAACACAAAACAAAATGTCGTTCCTGTTTTCGTTCTTTAAAAATTTCTTTTAATATCGTTATTTTCTTTCCATTCTGCGTCCTATTTATAACCATCTTATATTATTTTAACAAATCTCTCTTGCATAAAAATTTTGTTCTTACAATTAATTTAAATATAAATTTATTTAAAATATACTTTTTTCTTTTTGTACTTGTTTAGAAGGAAATTGATATCAGAAACCGAACTGATAATCTTCTCTGTGTCCACAATCGCTGCATTTTCTAACTGGTTATATAGTTATCATGTTCTCGTGTCTCTATCCGAACTTTTGAAACGCTGACCCTTTCATTAGTGGCGCTTTTTAGTATCAGTCTTTTGAAGTAGTCATTTAATTTTAACCACATTTTTCTCAATGAAGAGAAAATTTATTAAAATCTGGTGAAATGTAAAGGATTTTTAATCAGCTAAAATATCCTTAATTAATATTTTAGTAGCAGTCATGGTCCTTTTTACGTTCCTTTTAAGTAATCTATCTATATGAACATAAAAAAAGAAATTTGTTTGTTTGTTCGCTCAACACTCCTAATATCTTTGACCGATCAGGACCAAATTCTGCAGTTACTCTTTAGGACCCTGCGAAAATAATGCCGCAAAATATAAATATATTTAATACCTGGGCACCATGATAAATCAGGTGAATCTGATACGGTAGGAAATTTCGAACAGAATTAAAGCTGTTAATGCATCGTATTTTGTACTTGGTCCTCTCTTGAAAACAAAACTCCAGTTTAGAAACACCAACATCAGGTTATACCAAACTATAGTACGTTCAATACTTATTTACAGCTGCGAAACATGTACCTTAAAATAGCGAGATTGACCACACCTCATAGTATTCGAAAATTCAAAATTCAAATTAATGGTGGATGGAGAATCCGCTAGACCAAAGATATCCAAGAACTGTACTCATGACCCAGTTTTACGCAAGAACTGAGAGGTAGACGATTACAGTAGATAGGACATGTGATGAGAATGAAGGAGGACGGAATGATAAGGAGGATAAGAGGGAAAATTGTTGGAATACCCATCGATCAATGAGAAGACCTAGCAAAAGATGAAAAGATCACTAACCGAAGACATAACAAGTATAGGTATACAGGAAACATGGAGAGATCTAACCTTTAACAGATCAAAATGGAGGACTTATGTGAGTGAAGCCAAAAGTCGACCCGATTAATTGTGCTCATAAAAAAGAAAGAGAAAAATATTTGGTTTTTAAAAGTTTTGTTTTCAGTTTATTGGAGCACTTAAATAGTTCTGAAAAATACAGCGAGAAGACAGGAAATTTCTTTGAATAGTTGGTCGGACGGCTGTATAACATTTTTATAAGACGTTACTTTAAGGTAAATTTAAAGAGATTCTTTATTTCACAAATTATTTTATTGTCACTAAACCTACATTTCGGCTGCGAAGTAGCCATCTTCGGTAGCTGAATAAAACTGATTTCTGATTTTCATTTATGGATATGAACGAGTTTTTTTTTTCTACAGGCGCGCACCCAGAGTGCTCAAGACCACGAGCCCCCCCTGAAAATTTGTGGGACAGTATTTTTTAGGTTATGTAAAGTGAGATAGCTACTGTGTTTATATGTCTGTCTCATTAAAACAGTAAAGTTTTAAAAACTGTCTATAGTCGACAACGTAGGTACAGTGTATTAAATTTATAGCTGTGAACGGTCGTTTGAGTTGCCACAGAACAAACTGTTAGTGAAAATCTACAGTGCACAACTCATAGCGTATATTCTATTGATTTAAGAGCTGTGAATGCAGATTTTTAATTGTTTTACATTGGTTTTGCTTTTTTAATCAAGTCCTAATAACTTTTTTGCTGAGCTAAAACCCAAATTTCCATGTTTTATTAAAGAAAAATACATTTTGTATGCGACAGATTACATATATAGAGCGGGTTCCATTTTATTTATTTATTTATTATTATTATTATTGTTATTTTTTTTTTAATAACTCGTTTATTTGATTTTCTGTTGTTTTTAGGGTTTTGTAGGTATGACCAAAAAACCCTTATACCGTCATTTTGTCGTCTGTCTGTCTGTCTGTTCGGTAAAAATTGTAGCCAAACGGCTAAACCTAGAGAGTTGAAATTTGGCATGCTTATACAACTCTTTGACCCGCACATAGGAAAAATACTAAAACATCTAAAAAACATACCCCCTAAAAATATAAACAAATATGTGCTCATCGAAAACAAAAATATTTTTTTTAAATTCTGAGTAGGGTATCAAATGAAAGCTAAGGGCTTTCATTTGATACGTGGAATAACGATCAAATTTTTATTTTTGCAAAATAAATTATTTTGATGCGAATTTGCCAAAAATGTGCAAAAAAAATTTTGTCCCACACCCTGTAGCCCAGATGGTTTAAACTAAAAATCTAAAAAAATTCTAAGTAATGTATATTGGTGTGAATAGTACAACAGGAATTTTTGATCAGATTATGTTTTTGGAAAATAACGCATTTTTGTGGTTTTTGGTTCACAATGTACAAAAGTTATACCAATGCAAGACACTCACATGCATGGCGTGCGATGGCTACATGCGTTAGAGCACTCTTAAACTGGTTGGAAAACGAAGGGTTTCGAGTTCGAGTACGGAGGGAATTTTATTTTTTCTGTTTTTTTTTGCGTTTTTATTATGTTGAAATTATTTTGTCAAAATTCTAGTTATATTTTGACAAATGTTGTATTTAATTTTTATGAGCGTAAATTTAATAACCAGTCTTATTATATGATTAACAGACGATACATTATTTTAAAAATATCGTTCATTTTGCCGTGATTACTACAAAGTAAAATTTGTCCTACACACTCAGCATACCGCCTTCACTTATTATATACCTGCGAAACCCTGAAATGTGTGAATATTCACACTTCACATCAATTTTTTCAATATAAAATTCTTATTTGTAAATTAAAATACTTCATCTTTTCTTATTTAACCTTCTTCGTATCTTTTATAATAAAGAAGTTAGCTATTCTTAAACAGCTCCCAAAATCACCTAATATATTATGCAGTCTAATATTTTAAAATGTAATATTTTCACATCTGTTTTTTACAGAAATGTAATTTTTTCCATTTTCCTATTTCTTTTTTCTTATTGTTTCCGATCCCATAAATTTCCTAAGAATGTTCTTTGTCGAAGTAATGTCATATTTTACAATATTTTCTTTACATTTACTCCAATATTTTACATTTCTCTGACTTCGATCCGAATATATTCACACATTTTATATATAACTCCATTTTCAGTATTATATTTTTTGTTCTACCGTTACGGTAATACTGTTCATTTTTTGTTATTTCCTAAATAAATTTATTGTGACACTAAAAGATTTGAAATATTTTTTATGTCTTGTTCTAGTACAGTGGTGTGCAATCTTTTTATACCTGCAACCCACTATTTTTTTACCATATGTACAGTGGCGCAGCCAAGGAGGGGGGGGGACGGGCCTGGGGTTCGTATAAATAAACAGTTTTTTAAGATTGCCTACTCTTGATAAAGTGACATAATTATTGTTCAAGTGAAAATACATCACTTTCCAAATATGCTCCAACGAATTATATGAAGGGGAGCGTCGATCCTTTTTCCCTCTGACACATCGACTAAACCATTCGCCCAGTCAAATGATAAAACTGTTTTAAACAACTAATTACTCGATTCAGATAAGATAAAGTGGAAATCTGGCTTCGGTATAACCTTCAGAATGTAATTTTAAAATTACACCTCAAACGTGAAATAGAGTAGAAATAGTAGAAATATAATAAAGAGAGTAGTTTTGGAGACAATCGCGCTCTTAAAATCGGTATTTGGTTTTATTTTGTAGATAAATGTAAATATCAATATCTTAAGTATTTTTGAAATTATGATGTTTTACACGTAGGAAAGGACCTGATATAAGTTGTACTGAACAACAGTGGCGTATTCAGAGGGGGGGCACAACTCCCCTCTGAAGGTCCAATGAAATGAAAATTTAACAAATGTATCATAATCGTACAGCAAAATAACTTATGTATTTTACAATAATAATAAGCTATATTTTATTATGATTAGTGTTGAAATTAACAGAAAATGCAAATTTACATGTTATTTTTAGGTTTTCGTAGGTATAATCAAGAAATCCTTATTCCGTCACATGAGTCTGTTCGTTCGGTACAAAGCCTCTATTAAAAATCATGAAAATTTTAATGGTTTCATGAAGGGTTTCTTGAAGATTTCATTTTCATGAAAACCTTTTCAAGAAACTCTTCGTTATTCTATTGACGATAGACTTAAGAGCTATGTAACGGTCAGAAGTGTTAATTTTGAAAATGATTGATGTTTCTCCACCTATCTCCCAAAGGATCAAACAATTAACGAACGATACTATGCTAAGTTCGGCCTATTCAACCATAAAAAAGAAATTGTTTAATTTTTATTATTCATTCCGATCTCGTGTATTCTAGGTATGTGTTAGGCGCAACTAACCATCGTTGCTATGCGTCAAAAATTTTAACTAACTTCCGTAATTTTATTTTTCATTCCCGTCATTCACCGATATTCATATTTCGCAGTAACATGGTTCTTCTAATTTTCCCTTCTCAATATTTCAAGGGTGTCCCTTCTTTCTATTTCCCGCCGAAATCTGAATTTGCATGATCGTATCAATTGACTAAGAATTACGAGAATGGGTACTAACCAACTCCCCCAATTGCTACGTTCTTTAGTATTTCCATTTAGACGCTGGAACTAAAAGAAGAATGAAGATGTTTTCGATTCGACGCAGTTTGCACTATTGCCAAATTAAAGAAATTTATTCCAATTACTTTTTCGACATTCCGAGTGTATTGTTCCTTTAAATTTTTCCTCGATTGTAAATAAGATATCCTGGAATTTTCCCTATAACAACTCTGTACTATTTTGAGTGTAAAGTAATAAAATTCCCTTTTACTGAACAAAATCCAATTCCATCCGGTACTGTTCACAAATACCCAACACAAAAAACATGTGTTACTATTGATAACATTTGAGAATGGTTGACTAGCATTGTAAATTGTCACTGTGATTTTAGTTTGGCTGATTGTTGCATTTCAGTGTTCACCAACCTTTACAACCACTGACACGCTTACAGTTCGGAAAATCACCATTTCAAAACGTTATACAGGATGGTGAATAAAAAGTGAACAATGTTTGTTTTATAAAATTTAAATTTAATTAATTTCGAACACTAGACGATTATTTATTTATTGTTTGGGTGGTCAAACATAGTTCCTATAGACCTCCACGAAAAATTTAGAATAATATTATATTTATAAATACAATGATATAATTATAAAAAACTGAAAAATATTTACATAACATAATAATACAAGAAAATGAGTTTTTCATATATAGGTGCATACGTATCGTTGAGTTAAGCTCTTAATTTACATTCCACTAGTTTTTTAAAGGCAGAAAATGACAGGAAAATATATCGCACGTATTAAAGTGATGATTAAATGTACACATAGTTCTATTTAGAGGTGAATTCTGTCTAATATTTATATGATAGTTTCCAGAGTAAAATGTATTTATTTGCCTCAGATTTGTAGCTGGTACATTAAAGTTTATCAAACTCAAAATATCTTCAGAATCAATCATACTATTTACAATTTTATAGACAAAATTCATATCTAACTTAGTTTTACGGTTTTTCAAGGTATGTACGTTATATCTGTTTAATTGATCATAATTAGATAGAGTATTGCAATAAAATTTATAATCTAAATACCTTAAAAAGCGTTTTTGAATGCTTTAATTTTGTTTGAGTATATAGCATATTGCGGATTCCAAATTAAACAATAATACTCTAACTTACTACAAACTAATGACTTGTATACAGTTATTATACACTTAGATTTCGAAAAAATTTTATATGGACGCATGATAAAGCCAAGTTGTTTGAACGCTGATTTAGTTAATGTTGCTTTTTAATTTAATAAATGGAAAATAATCTTAATAGTTCAAGAAATACGTAGTTTTCGAAAGAAAGTTTTGAAAATTGGTGCGATTAATAGGTCTTCAAGTCTTCAAGTGCTATTTTCGAGGTCATATTTTGCGACTAAAATTTTTTGCCGGAACGACGAAGAACACGTCGAAAAATGTGAAACAAAAAAATGTTTGTTTTTCAAACATCTGCAATCCATTACAAAATACGAAATAAATGTATCTTAACTGAATTATAGAGGAATAAAAAAATGCTAAAAATAACCGTTTATTTTGGGAAATTGTCAAAATTGAAGTTATAATAATATTTTTGAGATAATTGTAACGAAAATTTTTTTCATGATTTCGAAAAATTGACCAACTTTACGACGCTCTAGTGGCGAAACTGTTCATCCAACAAAAAAACTTCTGAAAGCTAAATTATAGAATAATATATTCTCTTCCAACCGAGTCACAGATCCTACTTTCTCCACGACCACCGGAAAGAAAAAAAAAATAACAAATAATTATTTTAACAAACATTTTATCTTAACAAATAATTTATATTACATAACAAATTAATCAATTTATTTTTTTATTTATTATTTGTTTAATTTTAATTTCATTTGCTGCACATCGGCCACTATTTTAGTACTTTTTAGAAAGGTTTGTTGCATTTATTTAATGTAAACATTGCATATTTATTAATGTAACCCTACAAAAACAAATGAAAACAAGCATGGAATAGTTATTCCATAACAAGTGATGGAATGAGATACACGCAAAATACATAAGAAGATAAGTGCTTTAGAATAACAATCCAACTCTTGTGTTAGATATTAACTTTCTGTAATCAAAATTGGTTTTAGAATTGGTAAATTCTATAGTGGTCGTGGAGAAAATGTATTCATCTTTAATACAATGTAAGCACACATTTTTGAATTTTGCAATGGAACGAGATATTTGGAAGAAAACATTTATTTTGCACGTTTTTCGAGTTTTTTGAGACCAAGTTGAATCCTCGCCTGCGGCTTGGGTGGTAAACTTCATCCTCGTGCAATATAGCCTCTATTATATACTTGCTAAATAAAATACTATTGTAGTTAATGTTTGTAAATATCACAAATAAATAAGATAAAAGGTCTGTTCGAAAATTTGAACAGACTCAGGGTGATGGTAAGAGGCTGTAAAGGCGCCACTTACCATTGAATATCACAGTCAATAACTAGAACATATTAAAATAAGGTGCAAGACTTCACACATAAAACAGTAAGTTCGATTCTCTCAGGAAGAGTATCAGCCTGTCCATGAGTAAAGAGAAAATGAGTACTGGAGAACGGATGAAAAAGAAATTGCAGAATGTTTGTATGGGAAAGAGAGACTTTGGTACATATAGATAATGAGGAATTGTGAAAAAATGAAATTTAAAGAAGGAACAAGAGAAGACGCGTTGTGAGAATCAAGGTAAGGATGGAAATGGATAGAGGATGTCATAGAGAAAAGAATTTTGAGACGAAGATTATGTACATTTTAACCGAGAGGTATAAATAAAATAATTATCTATCTATCTATTATAATTTGTTGAAATTAAGATACTGCGATTTATTGTGCGTTTTTCAATAAATGTTTCAAGTTTTGTATGTCTTTTTAGCAGGTAGAGGTAGTCCATTTTTTTTTTTTTAGTTAATTGGCCAGCCCTGTCACGGACCAGAAACTTCCCTCGACGGCCCTGCAAGATCCTTTTAATTTCGGTGTGTCCTGGATCACACCTCTTGCTCCCCATTTAACTTTAACCTCAGCTTTAATAATCACTTAACCCCTTTGACATTACCTTCACAGAATGACAGTACCCTTGTTACGCCACTGCCCAGGTCATACCTGTTGGGAACCACTGTCCTTCGCAACATCGAGCTATTCAATTTATAGTTCTGTATTTTGGGAATAATTTGCAATGTACCAGTTCTGTTGTCCGATGTAAAAGTCACTATATTTCATTATTTGGTTTCAGTACATGAGCTACCGTTTAATTGGGATCGTTTGAATCGTTAGTAGATTATTTATGGAGAAAATTTTATGCATTACATTGTTAGGATATTGTGGTATTCATTCATATATGCTATTCACGCTAGTTGACTATTTGATTAAAATCTAATTGAGAAAAACTATTTTAATACACCACGTATTCGATTTATAAGGGTTTATAGATATATATCCTGACAGATTGAGATTCAAATTGAGTTCATTAGCTATATTTCGCACTGTCAACCGTCAATCTCAATGTCATCTTCAAACTTTACTTGACATTTCAAAATCATCTGCAACCGAAAGATTTGGAGAAGAACTTAAAACCGAACGACTACACGAGATGAAAATCTTTACCAAACAAATTTTTAATGTATATGCACGTATCATTATAATTATTTTTTCAGATTCACGGAAGAGTTGATAGCGATACAGGGTGTGTCAATGAGGTATAGCCAAACTTCAGGAACAGATTCCATAGACCAAAAGATGAAAAAATTGATGTGAAGTGTGAATTTTCACACATTTCAGGGCTTCACAGGTATTTAGTAAGTGAATAATGATTATTTGGGATGCCTAATACCATTATGTAGGTTTCTAAATATGTGCAGTATTTTTTTTTATATAGCAAGGTTTAATAAGATTTTGAAAATTGCGCCTATGGCTTCCATTGGTTGTTTTAGTCATAAGCTCCGCCCTTCTGTTTTCGTGTATTTATAGGAATATAAATAGCAATATAGCAGTATAACACATGAAATAACATATATTTTATATATTTCATTTTTTTTACTTGTATCCATGGTATTATATATTTATAGTTACGTTATATTTTAAGTTACTTGGTTGTAAGTCCAATAGTAATCAATTTCAACAATTTCCACTGGTCATTAAATTTACGCTTTTAAAAATTAAAGGCAATATTTGCCCAAATATAACTAGAATTTTGAAAAAATAATTTAAGCAAAATAAATATGCAAAAAAAAAACATAAAAAATGAAATTGCCTCGAGGCCGTTTTGAACTCGGGTTTGCGAATTACAACGCCAGTATACTAACCATTACACCATCGAAGCACTCTATTTACTGTGCTACGTAATATCATTAAATATTTTACATGGTCACGCAAAAAACAAAAAATGCGTTATTTTCCAAAAACATAATCTGATCAAAAATTCCTGTTGTACTATTCCGGTTCACACAAATGTACATTACAATTTTTTTCAGATTTTTAGTTTAAACATCTGGGCTACAGGGTGTGGGACAAATTTTTTTTGCACAATTTTGGCAAATATCGCATCATAATAATTTATTTTGCAAAAATAAAATTTTGATCGTTAATCCACGTACTAAGGGCTTTCATTTGATACCCTACTCAGAATTTAAAAATTTTTTTTTTTTTTTTCGATGAGCACATATTTGTTTATATTTTTAGGGGCATATGTTTTTTAGATGTTTTGGTATTTTTCCTATGTGCGGGTCAACGAGTTGTATAAGCATGCCAAATTTCAACTCTCTAGGTTTAGCCGTTTGGCTACAATTTTTACCGAACAGACAGATAGATAGACAGACAGACAGGCGACAAAATGACGGTATAAGGGTTTTTTGGTCATACCTACAAAACCCTAAAAAATCAGCTGTGGCCACCAGCTGTTTAATTTATGCTGCTTTATCAAAAAATGTCTCAAATAAAAGTTGGTATAAGATCTCGTACGAAATTCCTGAAGAACACGATACAATAATTCGTACGATAAATCGTACGAGATTCAAAACGAGAAATCGCATCGTGTACTACAGGCATAAATCATATCAACCGCTTAATAAGTAAAATGATCAAGTTCAATTTTTTCTAAATTTAAGCTAAGTACATATTTCGATAGTTAAATATTATTATTATTAGATAGTAAAACGATTTCAACAGAATTCGCTTTACTAACACCTGTCGAACTTGAAAAAATAAATTGCTATTTCAGTTATTGGTAAAACAATTTAAGTAGGCTTGAATCATTTTACTGCAAGATCCTAAGAACAATACTGATGGATGCCCATTAATATGGAGAGAGATTCGCTGTTTTACTTATCTTAAAACTAAAAAATTCTCCTAGAGCAATTAACTTTTAAGCTAATTGTCTCGAAACTTTAAATTATATGCTTTAAACATCCTCAATGGTACGTACTAAGAATCAACACACCAGATTTGTAGGTGCATTCAGTTCATTTACTAATTAGAAACATTAGCCTCTTAGTGTTTTCTTCATATATCCGGTCTGCAAATTGAACAAATCAGTATTTCCTATTTATAATCGGTTAAAAAAATCCTTCACAAAATGTACACATTTGTAATACTTTTGGTATCTTGTGTAATTTAATGTGAATGTAAAACTTAATATGTTTTTTATTTCATTCGTTGATCTTGACAACAAATAGTGTTATATCATCTTTCAGTTTTATGTAAGTTATAATGCGAAATTACTTTTCCACACACTTGCTAACAATTATACTTAACTTGTTTCAAGAACCCATAAAATGAACAATTTTATTTCCTGACAACGCGGTTTTCATTTCTTAATATACAGTCAATTCAAAAAATCCGACAACTACAGTCTGTTTCAAACGCTTAAGCGGAACTAAATGGGAATTTCGTTCTTTTAGGTTGTCACGACAAGGGACCTTGCTTGGGTTATTTCATTTTTCACGTTGCAATGTCAAAATTTAAAATTACAACAATGAAACAATGGAAACGAATGACCTATGTCAAAATTAAATTATTTTTTTAATATATTTTAATGACAAAAAAATTAATAAATGGGAAATTTGTATTAAGAATGACACAAAAAATCAAAATATAAAGAAAATGACAATTTAAAATGATATTAACCTTAACAAAAAATGTGTATTGTAAGTATGATTTACAAAGCTTAAACAAAACGGTCGAAAAGCACGATTTAAACGATGAAAGTAACTAGATTGCAAAATTTAGTTCCGCTTAACCGTTTGGAACAGACTGTATATAGATCTCAGTCTCTTTTCTGAAATTGGAGGAATCTTTAATAAAATTGGAGGCTATATCTGTTATTTTATTATTTTTTTCGACCTCATATTTTGTTTCTACACATGTTGGATGATTATAGGGATGGGAATTTATTTTTGAATATCGATATATGCGCGATTCGATATATCGTAAGTGTGATATCGATATTCGATATATATCGAAGTAAATATATCGATATTTTCGATATATCGAAATAACTAACACGTAACATGTAAGATATATAAATTACATATTTTTTTGTTGGCTTGGCGGGAAAAGAAGTCGCCACTTGACAGACGATCACTTTACAGTTGGTACTCACCCAGATACCAACCAACTTTCTAATATTATCCTTGTTAACAGCTCTCTTAATTAAATATATATATGCTGTTCACTTTTGTAAGGACAAACCGGATCTTTTTGGTTACTTTTATAGTAAATATAGTAAATAATATTTTTAATATTATCTGTCTCATTTTGTAATACGTAACTAACAAGGAAAGTTCATTTTTTATGTTGTATATTTACAAAACATTTATAATATTATCATAGCATTGGTTCACACGGATACGTCAAAGTCCGTTTACACCACAAAAGTTACCAAAATCTTCAGATCTAGTTACGTATTACAAAATGAAACAACTTATAGTAAAAGTACTTTTATAGTGTATTACGGACTTTAAATGTTAATTAAAAATAATACTTACGTTCTAAAATCCGACTTTAGATTTATTGGTTATGACCATTATTAAGAAAGTAAAAATTTAAAAAAAAATTAATACCAGCATGACATTTCAAAGGTGTAAATTATTGAAATCAAAATTTCGTTTTACTTGGACGATTAGGCGGAACTATATGGAAATCTCGTTATTTTCGGTTGTCACGAAAAGGGACATTGCTTGGGTTATTTCATGTTTCAGGTTTGGTATGTGAAAATTTAAAATTCCAACAGTGAAACTAACGCCAGTGAAACCATTGAAGCGAATGACATATGTCAAATATTTTAATACATTTTTACATATTTTGAAGACTGAAAAATAAATAAATGGGACATTTTTATTAAGAATGACAAAAAATTAAAATGCATTGAAAAGGACATTTTATAATGACAATAAATTTAATCTAGAATTTGCAATATGAGTATTATTTACAAAGCTTAAACAAAATGAGCAAAAGTCCGAATTATTAGATAAAATGCCAGATTTCAAAATCTAGTTCCGCCTAAACGTTTGGAATTGCCTACAGTTTGTTTTTACAAAAGTGAACATCATATGTTTAAATGTAAAAAATATATAAGAATACCGATATTTTGTGCGAATATCGATATTTTGCGCGATATATCGCATTTCAAATATCGATATAAAAATATCGATATATTTTTCTAAAGTATCGATATTTTCGAAATATCGATATATCATTCCCATCCCTAGATGATTATAAGACAATATCCGCAAAAAATCAATTTCTGTCAGTCTTTCGGTTTGTCTGAGATTCACGCAAAAACGGTTGAACTTAATTTTACGTAATTTAGGATAATCTCAAAATTTTTATTTTAGGGAGGTGTTTTGGGGTTAACATTGCTTACTACAAAACTTAAAATGGTTCCCTTATTACAAACTTAAAACAGAAAAACGTATAAGAAAAGAATTGTTTGTAACAAGAAAATAATTTTTATTGTTGCATGCATTTTTTCAATTGGATGAATATTTGAGTTACAGGAGGACTTGAAATATCTCCCTTATTGTTAACTTGACAGAAAAATCAATAAATCAAAATTTGTTTTAATAAGAAAACAAATCTGTTTTTCGATTAGATGTCCTCCCGTAATCCCCCAACTATTCATCTAAATGATAAAATTGATGTGAAGTGTGTATTTTCACACATTTCAGGGTTTCGCAGGTATTTAGTAACTGAATGATGATTATCTGGAATGCCAAAACAAATTTTATGTCAAAATATTTTTTTATGAATTTTAATTCGAATGCCTAATACCATTATTTAAGTTTCTAAATATGTGCAGTATTTTTTTTTTTATATAGCAAGGTTCATTAAAATTTTAAAAATTGCGCCTATGGCTTCCATTGGTTGCTTAAATCATAAGCCTCGCCCTCTGATTTCGTATACATTCAAACATAGAATTAAATTATAATTTCAACACTTCCCACTGGTTATTAAATTTACGCTTTTAAAAATTAAATGCCACATTTACCAAAATATAACTAGAATTTTGACAAAATAATTTAAACAAAATAAAAATGCAAAAAAAAAACAGAAAAATTTAAATTGACAGAAATCGAACTCTAGTTTGCAAATTACGAAGCAACGACACAACGCACTACGCTACGAGCGCTTACTTGTCTACTGTGTTACATAGCGAATTAAATATTTAACATATTTTAGTTAAAAAACAAAAAATGCGTTATTTTCCTAAAACATAATCTGATCAAAAATTCCTGTTGTACTATTTCGGTTCATAGCAATGAACATTACTTAGAATTTTTTTCAGATTTTTAGTTTAAACCATCTGGACTACAGGGTGTGGGACAATTTTTTTTTTGCACAAATTTGGCAAAAATCGCTTCAAAATAATTTATTTTGCAAAAATAAAATTTTGATACCCTACTCAGAATTTAAAAAATATATATATTTTTTTTTCGGTGAGCACATATTTGTTTATATTTTTAGGGGGATATGTTTTTTAGATGTTTTAGTATTTTTCCTATGTGCGGGTCAAAGAGTTGTATAAGCATGCCAAATTTTAACTCTCTAGGTTTAGTCGTTTGGCTACAATTTTTACTGAACAGACAGATAGACAGACAGACAAACAGACAGACAGACAGACAGACAGACAGACAGCCAGACAGACGACAAAATGACGGTATAAGGGTTTTTTTGGTCATGCCTACAAAACCCTAAAAATGCATAGAAATAAAAGATTTGTTTTCTTAATATATAATTTTGCTGTTAAGTCCATAATAAGGGATATATATGTAGATTTTAGTTTTAGGGTGTTCCACCTTAACAAGTATTCATTTAACTAAAAAAATGCATTTAACAAAAGAGATTTTTTTTCTTACTATTAACAATTTTTGTTATATAAATTTTTCTGTTAAATCAAAAATAAGGGAGATATTTTTAGTTTTTATGCCCGTTTGAACGAAGACTATATAATGTCGCATATTAAGTTCGTACGTTTTAACACAAAAAACTCATTGTTAAAATAACATTTTGCCATTAGTTGCCCACCTTAGAGATTTCTAAACCCCTACGTCTTTTTTTGTGCAATAAAATTAAAATGTGGCCGGAAGACGTTGTGTACGAATTGCGCCATTATATGAAGATGGCCGTAGTATTGGAATATCACTGGTTTTTTGGATGTAGCTAAAAGCTCTATTAATTACGCTATAAAACGTCATCAGCGAGGCATTCACGAGCCACAAGCGCTCGAAACGACTCATTTCTTACCCTAATTGTTCTTCGCGATTGTGACTTAACTTTTCTCGCACGTCATTTCTAAGAAGATCGAAATTTGGCAATTTCATCACGAACTGTCCAAAGACGATTTAGGAAAGAAGGGCTTATGGTTACAACCCATTGTTTCAGAAAATCCAGAAGAGCTGTAACATGCCAGGCTTTTCTCGCAAATTATCAAGTTGGAAGATTGCGTTTCGCTCGTGAGCATTTGAACTGACTGGACGCAATCTATAGCAGTATATTGTGCAGAAATGAGTAACGGTTGACTTTAATTCTCCAGATGGGCGAGAACGAGTGAAGGCCTAGTAATCTAGGAACTTTATCGAAAAGAGAAGTCATCTACGGACCAGTTTTTCAACAATACAACTAAGTAATTTTTTGAAAATAAAATAAAGTTATCGTTTAATCGAAACCAAAAATATCATATGATTAATCGATTATTTATATCATTCTATTAATCGTTGCCATGTCTAAAGATACAGTTTACCCATTTAGGGGTAGCCGGGGCATAACGGGCCCCCTTTTTTTTTGGCTGTTAAAGCATGCCGCCATGTTTCGGTGCATTCCAATCAAGTTCAGTACTTCGCTAGAATCTTCTGAGAGTGGTTGTATAACCAAGAGCTGGCGTTTACATTTTGTAAATGAGTGAAACGTGTTCTTTGCTGTGTTGATATATTTTTCACACATATCCAGACATTGATTGCTCCAGTGCAGAGCATGTGGCAAGTGGGCACATTGTTGTTGCGCTGGAGAAGATGATAACGATGGGGAATGCACTCACGTGTGTTCATTCTGCGCCAGATTTTAGCTGATTATACCACACCCGTGCACATTCTGTCCCGTCACCGGGGCAAAATGACCACAAGGAAGCTTTTTTTATATAGTCATAACTTTTATTTTTGTATTTTTCTAAGTTTTTTTTTTACTGTCTGTAATAATTAAATAATAAATCATCTTACGAATAAAAGTATTTCGAAATTTTTTACTATATTCCTTAAGATTTTATTAAAGATAATCTTTAAGGTGCCCGTTATACCCCGGCTTCCCTTACGTTTGGAAGAAGCGTTTTATCGGCAAAACTGGCGTTCAAAAATACAAAAAGCGGACCCCGCACCAACGGGAAATTGCTAAGAAGAAGAATAACATTAAGTAATAAAAAAATAAATGAAATATTATAAGTTTGAGTTGATTACGAGGTTATTGTATTCTTTCATTGTTAGACTATGTGGTAATTCTAAGGTATTATATGTTTGTTCAATGTTTTCAGTATTTTCAGGAGTCGACTTACTCTCTTTCATAATCTTGACTGTGTATAGCTTCGTTCACAATAAGCTACTTCTGTCTGAATGTAACCACTCCTCACGTATCCAAATGTATTCACCACAAACTATAAATGCTACTAGGATAATGCCAACATTCAACTCAAGAGTTGTTGTTAATTTTCTCTTACTATTTCTTTAGTTAAACCTAATGAAAATTTAATTTAAACTGTTACAAGATCTTCAAAACATTAACTGCAAGTAGTAGTTTTTAAAACTGCTATATATCTATACGGTTTACTAAAAATTGTAATCCCTAAAACAACTTGAAAATACACAGGAAAAACTTCATAAGTGTAAAAGTTTATTCACAGTTTGGTTAATAATACTTATTTTAGTAATGTTTTATTACTTTTTGATAACTCTAAATTTCAAAAACCAGGCCAGAGGAAAATGTAAGGCTTCAAAAAGATGACATATGTACGTCTGCGAAATCTGGGCAAAAAGAAGTTATATCTTCAAATCCCTAAATATAACTTAATTTCGACTGTACATTAACCAAGTCTTAGTATTATTTTTATAGGAGAGTCATAGATATGTATGCCAATTTTCAACTCTCTGGGTCAAACCTTTGACAAGGATTTTAACTATACAAACTCATGAGTGACGGTACAAGGCTCTTTTGTTATACCCAGGGTTAATAATAAAAATATTTAACAACTGGTACGCTAAAAAACGCTAATAAATCTGATGTGTCGCAAATTATAAAATACTTCCTTTTGTTGAATTTAAAAAATTATTGGTGTGGCCATTTGCCCAAACCAAAAACTAAATAAACTAAAATATTTTTTACCACTTATCTTACTATTCATTTTAATAACCGGTACGGAAATATTTCAATATTTTAACAACCGGAACGCACGTATCGATGCGTACCGGCTAAATATTAGCCTTAGTTGTACCTACGATATCCTAAACAGAACTTTCGTCTTCGCAAGCAAGTCTCAATATTCTTTCTATATATGTTTCAAAGAACTGTATGTACAGTGGCGAATTAAGTCATCTAGATCAGCGTTTCCCAACCTTTTTTAATGGCGGACCGGCAAACGACCTAGGAAAAATTCGCGGACCGGCAAGTTTAGAAAGTAATGTCTCGCAAAAGTTTTATATTTTTTATTGCACTGATTACAAACACAAAAAAAACAACAAATAAAAAATCACATATAATTAGTGAAAAAAGAAACAAATTACTTAAGCAATTAACAGATAAAGGACTTAATAACAGAAAGGATTAAGGACCGAGATTTTCATCTCAAAATTATGTGGGTTATAACTATGTTTCTATAAATTGTTGTAATAATTTCTAATTTGCTATGTTTATTCTTATTATCACAATATTTTCACAATACTTTATACTTGTTTTGTTACCATAATATGTATATGTAAATACTTACGAATTGTACATTTTTGTAATTTTTTTTTGTAATTTTACTGTGTTACACTATTATTGGGAAAACTAACTTTAGTTATCCTGTTGTGTAGCCAATAAACAAATAAATAAATAAATAACTTATTAGGCGAATAGTTGCATAGTAAAAAAAGCTGTGGCCACCACATGACCGACCGCCACCACAAAGTACTTGCATAAAATACATTCTAGCAGCAAAAACTTAAATATGAAGTTTCATAAAAATCCTTTTAGCCGAATTTGATTTGCACGTGTACACTAACAGACGGACGGACAGACAGACAGATAAACAGACAGACAAACAGACGGACAGACGGACAGACAGACCGACAGACATCATGCTAAAAATAGTCAAAACGTTATGTGGGTAACCTCAATTCGTGGAGATCCATCGAAATCTCGAAATGTCAAAATCGGTATGATCACAATACCTCCCTTATATATGTTGGCGGTCGGTAAAAATCTCGCGGACCTGCAAAAAAATATCGCGGACCGGTGCCGGTCCACGGACCAAAGCACTAACAAATTCCTGAAGCACTAACAAATTCTGAGGCCCCTCATTTTGAGCAATAAAAATAAAACAAAAATAATAACATATTTATTTGAACTATAAAATAGATAATTATGATAATTGGATTTTAAATTTTTTAAATTATTATTTTGTTTATACATAAATGAAATCTAAAATATTTTAGTAATTTTGAGGCCTCCAAATCTTTGAGGGCCGAAGCAATTGCTTCATTTGCCTGTTGGGTAATCCACCACTGTGTTTTTGCTTGCCAAAATTTAATTCTCTAGGTCCAGTTTGTTCAATATTTCTAAAAGTTTCTTGGTTATACCTATGAAGCACTTAAAGCGCTTATAAGTCGCCTGTAAATATTATGTGTAATAATAAACAGTTGTTAATAATAAATATAATAAACATTAATTGGTAATAAATCTATAAATGTACATAGAATTTTTTTCTACAGTGTATTTAAATACCTATATTTAAATCTGGATTTACCAAGATCTGCGTTAGCAATCCACAGTGTTAAATCCTTACACTTCACGTGGAGAAAGGACTAAAACTCACTCACTTCACAACACTGTATGCACGCTCGCGACTATAGCAGCAGGATACGGCGTCCGTGTACTCTATACGCGGTTCGCGAGGCTACTGTCGGACGGCGGCGAACTCGCGACTGCCTGAGGTCCTGCGCGCTCTAAAATACCGCCTCCACACCTCAACATCCTACAAGGATCAAATGTTTTTCAGATTTTTGGGGTATTTTGTAAAATAATATTTACCTTCTTGTAAAAGATACGTTAAAAGGAAGATAGACGGAACAACTTAAAACAAAAAATTGAATTACGTAAAAAAATTACTGTAGACGCCCGCTTATGTATATATATATATATACAGTATTGGCCATAAAGATTGCAACTTTTAACATTTTTCAATTTTTCAAATTTGAATAATAATATTGGAAAATAAATACTCTTAGTTCTATACTTTAAGGGACTATTACCGGTTATAATTTTCAAAAAATCGTTTTTTTTTTTTACATTTTTTGATTCCTTATACCTTCAGAAATCATATCCTAAATTTTTATAACGAAATTCAAAAAAATAAGAAATTGGTGGCAATTTTAGCGCATGCGCTTTTTCGGTGCGCGACAGCTATTTTGACGAGTTTCGGCAGGTGTGCTTCTCAACACCGTTATTCTGTTCAAATACATATATATATATATATATATATATAATTAAACATATAATAAAACATTAAAATATATATATAAAACACTTTGGGCTATCGTTCCCAAACATACGTTTGTGGGAAGAGAAGTTACTGAGTTGGCTGCTAATATTTCATTAGCAATATTTAATGAAGGTAGAACGTCCCTCTTGAAAATATTGGAGGTAATGGGATGCATAATTGGACACTCTGCGTCTGATTATGTTTAAAAAAAAGATGAGGAACGCATTGAGATGGCCAATAAAGCGAGTACCGCGGCGTCGAAGGAAGCTCGCTTGGCAAAGCAAACTGCTCAGCAAGAGGAACAGCAACAAATGATTGATTCGGGAGTACTTTTATATGGACCAGGGATTGCTGATTAACCAATTGTAAGGGCTGAAACTTAATTTTTTTAAAAATATTACAATACAAATATTAAAAAAACTTTAAAAGTGATTTTCTCGAAATGGTGTTTTTTCAATCGGCCCAGACTTATTCTCCATAACTACACAACGGATATTTTTAAAATTTAGTGAATTTTGTTCATTTTGATGTCCTCTACCGTAATTTACCAGAAAATGGCAAAAAAATTTGAAAAAAAAGAAAATTGATAAAGTTAAAAGGGGAAAAAAACATGATTTTTAGAAAAAAAATTTCACCTATCCGCCATTTTGTTTTTACACCCTTTTTTTTTATAATAGGTGGTAAATTACGATGTAAGACACCTTCATCTTTAAAATTATTTTTGAATTTTTTGTTTCAGACTTGTCAATTTCGAGATTAACCCCGGGCCATGGAGCATCATAATTTTTTGTTACTGAACTTTGGCGCCATCTATATAATTATCTATGTATAGAAAAAAAAAAAAAAAAAAAAAAATTTATAATCTTGAATATAATATTAATAAAATAAAAAAAGTTGCACAACGTTCTATAATAAAGGAAACGAGAAAAAAAAATATTTAATTATAGGTCATTTTTTGCCTTTCTAACCGGTAATAGTCCCTTAATCATATTTTGTCTGTCACATCAATCAATAGTCAAATAATCTGACTTACAGATTAATAATAAATTATTTCTTCATTTTTGCTTGGACAAAAATATTGCAACTACTCAAATTTTCTTGTTATATGCAGGTTTTATCCATAAATAATATGTTGTGCACAAGCAATATTCCAGTTTATATTTGTCAATCATGGGCGTAGTAAAACTGTTTCAAGTGAAATTAGAAACTTAATAATTTCTGGTTTTAAAGACGGGCTGCTGCAAAATGTGATTTCACAAAATTTAAAAGCATAAATCTACTGTGTCGCGAATTATAAAACGATTTTGAGAAGAAGGTACGTTTAAAGTTCCAAAAATTCCAGGACAGCCACGAAAAACTACAAAACGAACTGATAAAAAAATTATTTATTTAACTGCCAATAACCCCTTTCTGTCATCGGAGAAAATTTTGGGCCTTTTGCTACAAGTGGATCGAGAAAACAGCTCAACAAGAACTATTCGCAGAAGATTAGTTAGTGAGGATCTTTTTAGTCGCCGTCCCGCTAAAAAACCACTTCTATCCAAAAAGAATGTGAAGGCCCGATTAGAATTTGCTAAAAATCATATTGACTGGACTGTAGATCAATGGAAAAAAGTTATTTTTAGTGATGAATCTAAGTTCAATTTGTTTAAAAGTGATGGTGTAAGTTACGTTAGGAGGCCTGCTAATAAAAGATTTGTTCAAAAATACACCTTGCCAACAGTTAAACATGGCGGAGGCGGTGTGTTGGTATGGGGCTGTTTCTCGGGATATGGTATGGGTCCTCTTTACCACATTGAAGGATTAATGGATCGATTTAAATATATAGACATCCTTCAAAATGTTATGGAACCTGATTCTGATGAGTTCATGCCTTTAAAACATATTTTTCAGCATGATAATGACACAAAACATTCTTCGAAGTTGGTAAAAAAATGGTTCAAGGATTCAAAAATTAACGTAATGACTTGGCCGTCACAGTCACCCGATTTAAATCCAATATAAAACCTTTGGGAGATTGTCAACAGAAAGATTAGAAACAAAACGCATTCAAATATTGAAGAATTGTTTAAAGCTTTGCAGGGTGCCTGGTCTAATATTGATAATGAAATGATCACGAAATTATTAGAATCAATGGCGAAAAGATGTCGGGAAGTTATAAATTGTGGTGGTTACTATACAAAATATTAAAAATGATCTGTTAATAATAATTCATTTTCTTAATTAATAAAAAAAAAAGATTTTTTTAAGAGTAGTTGCTATCTTTATGTCCAGGTAAAAATAATAAATACTATAAAAAAAATAGAATTTAACATTAAAATTTAATTTTTTACTATAATATATGTAGAGGATTATTAAAGGTAAGAATTACATTTTTTTAATTTTAAAAATATTGAATAGAATAAAAATAAAATAGGATTATCAAAAGTTGCTATCTTTTTGGCCAATACTGTATATATATATATTTAGAATATTCCACCTTTCGGTATAGAGATTATTGTTCTCAATTAGAGATGGGTCGTTCATGAACGAACTCGCTGAGTCGGCTCAGTACACTGACCGAAGTGACACGGTTCACCAAATTGAAATGAGCCGGCTCACGGCTCACTGTATAGTTTCAAGTTTCAAGGATACGATTGGTCGGCCGATTGTGAGCAGTGACCGGAGTGATCCGGATCTGGATCGATGTCATGTTAAACTTCGCGAGAACTCGGCTTGTAATGTATTATCATAAAGTGTATTTTGTCATCAATTTGTAGGGCAGTTTATTTGAAACTAATAGGCTTAGTCTGTATTTTCTTACAACCCTACTATATAAAAATATTAAAAATATTGCCCAAATCCCAGATGTCCGATTTATAAGGGCAATAAACATCGCCATAAACTTAACACATCTGGTTTAAATTACAGTAGCTACATAAAGTGAATAGTTTGTTTCAAAAATGTTAGATAAGAGCCGGGGCTAAGCGATGTTCTACCTACGAGCGAACGACCGACAACTGACCGGGTCTAAGCAAGAGCCGGCTCTAAGCGACGTTCTACCTACGAGCGAACGACCGACAACTGACCGGGTCTAAGCAAGAGCCGGCTCTAAGCGGCATTCTACCTACGACCGAACGACCGACCGACCTGTGTCTCGGGATCATGTTTACAGTTCGTATATTGCAAGAACCGGCTCTAAGCGACGTTCTACCTACGACCGAACGACTGACCGACCTGTGTCTCGGGATCATGTTTACAGTTCATATATTGCAAGAACCGGATCTAAGCGACGTTCTACCTACGAACTAACGACCGACCTGTGTCTCGGAAACATGTTTACTTAACCGGATCACTGAGCCGGATCAATGAACCGGCTCAACAAACTGAACGACCTCCACTGATCCGGTTCCTCAAACTGAGCCGAAATTCCCATCTCTATTCTCAATCAAATTATTTCATGAATTTGCGACATTCTATTATTGTGAACCTTATTTTTTACTTCTTTCCATGTCAATCCTTTTGGTGCCTGTGGTTCCTGCCCAAGTTTGGTTCCCTGTTTTATAAGGTCCTTATGGTCTACTAGGGCTACCGTTTATGTTTTTACAAAAACTAAGAGAACAAATTGTTTTTGGAACAAACTGTTTTATTGCTTTTCAAAATATTCGCCTTTAAGATTTATACATTTGTTCAAACTGTTATATTTTACTCAAAATGTTCTGGATAAAAGCAGAATTGTACTTTAAATTGATTTGTAGTCATGTTTGGAACAGTACTCTCTGCATATTCAAATACTTTTGCCAAATATTTTCTTGTTCTCCATCTGATTTATTTTCCTCATCAAATAAATTTTGTTTCATATTACTTAAAACGTATACGAAGGCTAAGTTTTTACAAAAACTAAGAAAGAATAAATGTTTTTTGGAACAAGCTGTTTTATTGCTTTTCAAAATATTCGCCTTTAAGATTTATACACTTTTGCATATGTTCAAACCAATTCTCGAAACATTTTTTCCACTCTGAAGTTGGTATCACAAAAACATGGTTTGCGAAGGCTCTTTGAGGTGATGAAAATAGCTGTCCACACATTTTTTGTTTGACATTGGGGAACAAAAAAGTCGTTAGAAGATAAATCAGGTGAATACGGCCAATGAGACATTAATTCGATATTTTTCTCCTTCAAATAATCAACTGTTTGTCGTGCTGTGTGGGAGCTTGCATTGTCATGATAAAGAATGATGAGACGTTTTTGGTTGTTTTTTCCTGATTTTGTCGATGACTTCTGGCAAACAAATTGTCGTATACCATTCAGCATTAACTGTTCTCTGACCCTCTAAAGGAATGGTTGCGGCATGTCTAGTACAACCGAAGAAACAAGCGATCATTTTCTTAGAAGTGCTTCGTGAACGAACAATTTTTGTGGGTTTCGATCTTGGAAGACAAAAAATTGAACTTTTAGTGTACCATGAAGTCCCTCGCTTTTAATGTTAATTATTTACACTTCTTTTTTGGTTAAATTTAGTGTAAAGTTTACAGTTACATACTGGTTAAATGATAGTGTTAGAAAATAAATAGTGTTAAAGCAATGTTAATTTGAACTCTGAAAAAAGTAATATTTCATAAATAACACTATCTGAATAAATGAAGATTTACATGGTGATTTGGTTAAAAATAGTGAACTTTTTAATTTTTTAATATGAAAATTTTAACACTAAAATTTTAATCAAACTGAGAATGAACTTTTACACTTTTTTTGCGGTGTAAGAAACAAATTTAACATGAACTGTTAAACCTCAGATTTTAAGCCGAAAGGCGAAAATTACAATTATTATTAAGTGTAAGTTAATTGTGTGTTAAAGATGAAATGTTAGCCTGCCCCCTTTTTTAAACTATCTTTATAAACTTATACTTACTTCTTATCGATAGATAGATAGATATTTTTATTATTAAATATTAGGTACTACATTTTATCTTACAACAATTAACTTACACTTAATAATAATTGTAATTTTCGCCTTTCGGCTTAAAATCTACTCTCCTTCTCCTCTAGTTAATATCTTCGTTGACTCCTTTCCTTAATTTCCTCCCTTCTGTTTTTCACTTCTTTCATCCATTCATACTCCTTTCCTGTTTCATCCAAAATTTCCTCTCTCGTTTCCGCTCTGTGTCGTATTTCTTCACATTCTTCCAACAAATGTTCCATTGTCTCCTTACCTTCCCTGCACATTCAACATGTTCTATCTTTCTCTTTCATCCAAAAATTATTGTCCCTCTCCTCATTTCCACATCTAAATCTCGCTATCACTTTTTTCTTCTCTCTACTGCCTTTTTCTGTCAACTACTGTGGTTTTCTCACCGTCCAGGTCTTTTCATATTTGTTATTATACCTTTACTCTCTTATTTTTGTATCTTGCTCCGTTTGTTGTATGTCAACTATAATTTGAGTTAAAACCTCAGAGAATAGATCAGTTAATCCTAAATATTGGATACTTACTTCTTATCTTTCATCTATAATAATAAAATTTAAGGCTATATCTGTTTTTTTTTTTTTTTATTTCTAGGCGAATATTATATAAAATTTGCAATGTAAAATGTTCTCGATAAGAGAACTATTTTTACAATTTTGGCAACCCACCACTGTAAATAAATGAAGAATATGGTGTTCCCATAATGAACAAACAGTTAAATAAGTTCATTGGAAGCTGTAAAAGCATTTAATAAGGCTATTCTTTGGAGGGAGGAAAAAAATCGATATTGATTACTTACTGCTATTGCGAAACTGCAGAGAAAAGGCATTAGTAAAAAGTTTAATTGCCAAGATATTGCAAATATAAATAATACAATATTTTAATGTACTCTAAACATGAAATAACATTAATTAAACACTTTAGAATAAACAAACACTCCTGGTTTCATGCAATATGTTTTCAACCTCTGTGGCGCATAAGGGAATAAAAGTTCTCCCTGTCTAGACTTTCAGCACTATATATATTAAAGCCACGTGATCAGCGTAACGTTTCCATTGGTCCTATTATCCCTCTATAAACAAGTACTCTTTGTCTAAGGAAACAAAACCCTAAATGAATGTGTTCGACGCTGTAATCGTTTTGCAAGTACACTTAATAATATTAATTAAATTAATTAAAGATACATATACAACATTTTAAATAAGGATATAATAAAATCAGTAGATTATTGTCTTGAACATTTTTTAACGAATTGTATTAATACGTATATCGGCTTACTAGGCCACCTTTAAAATGATCTGCATCCTGCAGATCAAAGAGGTGGCAGATGACCTGCAGGGGGGAGGTTTTCATACCAACCCAAAATACCAACAATCAGAACTATAAACATAACTTTATACCCTGGATACAACTTTCTAAGCTGGGATCCATATACTTGAAACTCCTCCTGGACAGAGATATTCTTCTCAGCTGGACTTGAGAACTCAATCACAAACATCTGTTTGGTCTCGATATCCATACGGGTTATGTCCAGCTTTCTGGCTTACTATTATAGAGCGAAATGGGAAATTTGTATGAGTCAAAAATGCCGACTAACTGAGAATAAATTTATCAATTCTTATTTTACACGAAAAAGTAAGAGTTTGTGACCAACAATACTTATTTGTAATGCGGGTAACGGAGAATTAGGCGTAGATTATATATTCTACATTTAATACGCTCTGTGCGAAATTGTTTAACCTTTTTAGACCAACTTGGGGCTGACAACCTTGCACCGCAGAAGGCAAAAAGGGTTATCTCAGCCTAAAAGGTCATGGCCACGATTTGGAACTCGCAAGGATCGATAACACGCTGAATTGATGAAAAGGCGGCCTTATTAAGCGAAGAAAAAGTTCTCTTCCACCATGACAATGCATCAGCTCACTCGTCCGCTAATTCAACGGCCAAATTGGTTGAATTGCGCTGTTAACTGGTCCCCATCCACTTTATTCTCCAGATTTGCCCCCTGCGACTTCTTTCTCTTTCCAAACATGAAGAAATGGCTCACTGGAAAAATACTGGCATAAAACGAGGAGGCAATCGCTGAAACAAACGCTTATTTTGCAGATTTCGAGAAATCGTACTTTTTTGAAAGACTTAAAAAAGTTGGAATATCGTTGAGCAAAATATATCGAGCTAAAACCTAACCAACCGCTGTATTAAAGTTCGAGTTGGATCGTCACATTCCGGATATTACCCCGTCACAAGCGGAGTTCCACAGGGTAGTGTAATAAGACCAATGTTATTTTTAATATTTATTATGGACCTAATAACTGACCTTCTAACTGAACACCTGGTGTTTGCCGACGGTTTAAAAATCTACGAAAAAGGAACCAACTGGACAAATCTGCAAAAAGATCTCGATAGTATCATGGTGCACAAAATGGCTTCGTCCCCTCAACATATATACAAATTCCAAGTGATTTATTCAGGAAAAAATAACCCAGGACATCAGTACCACATAATGGGAAATGCTATCCAACGCGTTGAGTCTATAGTTGATTTAGGAGTCACTATAACCCAGAATCTTGACTGGTCCACCCACATTCTCCAAGTAGCCAAAAAAGACAATAAAGTTCTCTTCTTGGTCCGTAAATCCTTCCTACAACTTACTCCTTCATTATTTCGCAAAATATATCTATCCTACATCCACCCACTTCTTGAATTTGCATTTGTTGTATGGTCGCCTTATTTACAAGGCGACATCCAATTGTTAAAAGGAGTTCAGAGATGAGCTACCAAACTCCCGAGTAGTTTAAAGCACCAGTCATATAATGATCGTTTAGAAAAACTTCACGCTACTGTCAGATCGAAGAACCCGTGATAACCTGATCCAAATGTATTGAATAACAACAGAAAAATTCTCATGTTCCCATTATTTTATCTTCATACTGACCCACGTTTTCGTGGTCACCACTTAAAGCATGAAAAATACCGCTCTCAGCAACGTAAAAACTGCCTGTCCAATCCTATATTCGACATCTGGGATTTTATATCAATGCCAAGTAAGTACAGGAACATTAATTTGAAATCAGACAATTTTAAAATTAAGGTATTTAAGTTAATCGACCCCGGTAACAATCTTTCTACCTTTGAACAAACCAGAATAAATAATTGTCGACAACATGTGCTTATAGGCGCCTATTTATCGGCGCTGGAAGCAATCTTTCAACGTGTTCGTACCCTTACAATGGTTTTTATAGACTGGGAGTAAATCGTTGAGAAAACAAAAACCATATAATGGTTATAAAACCTATGATGATGATGGCAGCAATAAAGTTTATGTATCGCATTTTTTTGGCACGAGATATAATTGACCATATGAATATTTCATTTTTTTTTTCGTCTCTTTATACCAGTTGACTAAAGCTTTTAAACATTTTATTTCTAGAAAAATTGCATTACTAAAATTATTCAAACCAAATGGATTATCAGAGCATTACTCTTTTAAAGTATCAATACACTTTAAGCGTATGAGTCGAGTTTTTTTATTTCATTTTATTTTTGTGATAGCATTACAAAAGCGATATACTCTAAATAAAAAATAGCATAAAAGATAAAGTTTGTCTGACAGAATAAACAGAAATAAATCAACTAAAATAAAAGGTTTTCTAAACCCTGTTAAAAATGTTGCAATTTAAAAAATTGCTACTTTGGATGTTGAACAATTTTGATGAGAATCCCTCACTTTTTTCAGATAATAAATTTAATGATATTAAATTGCCATATCTTATCTGTGTGTAGGGATGGGAATTTATTTTTGAATATCGATATATGCGCGATTCGATACATCGTAAGTGTGATATCGATATTCGATATATATCGAAGTAAAAATATCGATATTTTCGATATATCGAAATAACTAGCACGTAACATGTAAGATATATAAATTACATATTTTTTGGTTGGCTTGGCGGGAAAAGAAGTCGCCACTTGACAGACGATCACTTTACAGTTGGTACTCACCCAGATACCAACCAACTTTCTAATATTATCCTTGTTAACAGCTCTCTTAATTAAATATATATATGCTGTTCACTTTTGTAAGGACAAACCAGATTTTTTGGTTACTTTTATAGTGTATTACGGTCTTTAAATATCAATTAAAAATATTCCTTACACTGTAAAACCGACTTTAGATTTATTGGTTATGATCATTATTAAGAAAGTGACATTTTTTATAATTTTTTAATACCAAAATGTCAATTTCAAAGGTGCAAATTATTGAAATCAAAATTTCGTCTTACAGGCTATTCCAAACGATAAGGCGGAATTAATGGAAATTTCGTTATTTTAGGCTGTCACGAAAAGGGACCTTGCTTGGGTTATTTCATGTTTCAGGTTTGGTATGTGAAAAATTAAAATTCTGAAAAACAGTGAAACCATGGAAACGACATATGTCAAATATTTTAATACATTTTTCCATATTTTGAAGACAAAAAAATTTATAAAAGGGAAATTTTTATTAAGAATGACAAAAAACTAAAATGTAATGAAAAGGACATTTTATAATAACAATCAATTTAATCTAGAATGACCAAAAGTCCGAATTAATTGATAAAAATTACTAGATTTCAAAAATTAGTTCCACCTAAACGTTTGGAATAGCCTATAGTTTGTTTCTACAAAAGTGAACAGCATATATTTAAATGTAAAAAATATACAAGAATACCGATATTTTGTGCGAATATCGATATTTTACGCGATATATCGCATTTCAAATATCGATGTAAAAATATCGATATATTTTTCTAAAGTATCGATATTTTCGATATATCGATATATCGTTCCCATCCCTATCTGTGTGTGGAATCAATATTTCAAACTTAAAAAAACCTTAAATCTTAAGGGGAGTAACAACAGTACAGTTTTCACAAGTTTCTAAAACAAAACTCATAATTTGAAATAATGTTAATAACAATATATGTATACCGTATAAGCCCGAATATAACGCGACCCCAAATTTAACGCGACACCGAAATTTTTCATGACGATAATTAGAAGAAAAATAATAATAAATAATCCGAAAATCGCATCGGTATCGTCAGTATGCTCGTTCACGATTTCAGTCTGCCACAAAATGTCATCTTCAGACCCATTTCAGCACCTTAGAGGTAAACTGTATCAAGTCACATTTTTATCAAAAAAGACATTTTAGTGCCAAGTGACTTAATACTTTATGGTCTGTCAAGTGGAATATAATTTGGAGCTGAATCTCTTGCCAGTTTCGATATTCGTTGCTTTAAAACTGTATCAAGTCGATCAACGCAAGCAGGTAAAAAATATTAAATCGTCTTTTCTGAGCTGTTTATCATTTGTGACTTAATACAATTTACCTCTGAGGTGCTGATTTATATTATTGAAAATGCAGTATTTCTTAAAACCTTTCACTATCGATTCAGGTTCGATCTTGTGCCAGGCGGTTGCAATCCATTCTCCTAAAAGTGAGACTGAGGATTTCTTAATTTTTCCTAAAAGTTTCAATTTGTGATTTTCCGCTAATACCCAATTTTTGTATTCTTTTCGTAAGTTGTCTTTAAATGGTTTATTGACCACCACATCCAAGACTTGCAACTGGGATGTCATACCACCTGATATTATTACAAGATCGGAATTCAATGCCTAAATTTTTTCCTTAACACCTGACGTAAGGTGGCCGCGAAATGCATCAAGGAGCGAGATTTTCTCAAAAAACCTAGCCATTTTCCCCATATTTCATTCAACCAGTCTAATACCAATTCTTCTGTAATTCAACCTTTTTCGTGGGCCCGAAAATTGATTCGTGGATGCAGTTTTTTTTTTGGGCATTGCTTTACGTTTCAATATACCATAAGGTCGAAGCTTCTGTCCATCAGAAGTAACGGCAAGCATAACAGTAGTTCTGGTAATCGTAATCAGTTGACATCAATAAGACCGTCTTTTCACCTTTCTTATGGTGGTGTGGAGGCATAAGCGTAATAATAAGAAGGGTTGTTTATATAACATTTCATTACCTAGACCTCGAATATAGCGCGTCAAATCAGGGTTAACCAACCGGCGTAGCGTAGTGCTAACACATGTGCCTGCGTTACTAAGATCTCGGGTTTAAATCTCGTTCAGGATGCAATTTTCAACATGAGAAATTAAAATTTCTCAACATAGTCTCCCTTTAGAACTATACAGTTCGTCCAACGATTCTCCTTTCGATGCCCTCCAAATAATACGATTTCTCGAAGCCTCAAAATGGGCCTCTGTTTCAGTGATGACCTCCTCATTCGACCCAAATATCTTACCACCGAGCCATTTCTTAAAGTTTGGAAATAAATAATAGTCGTAGGGGGACAAATCTGGCAAATATGGTGGATGAGGAACCAATTCGTAGCGCAATTCATGGAGTTGTGCCATTGCGACTGCGCACTTATGGATCGGTGCGTTGTCCTGGTGGAACAGCTTTTTTTTCATCAAATGCGTCCGCTTTTATTATTATTATTTTTATTTATTTGACTGGAATACACAGAGGACAAGCCCAGTAAAGTGTTCTCTGTTAAATACACGTTATATGTTTAAACAATTAGTAATTAAAGTACATAATCAGAGAGTAAAAAAATACAAAATGTTATAGATACACACAAGTAATGAAATATGCAATTTATTGGACAACATAAAGTTTATCTTAGAATTTCAATGCACTTTCGGCGGAACAGAAGTTTGGCAGAATTGAAAATATCAATGGTCCCAAAGTTCATATTATAAGTAGATGCCAATCTGATGGGGGTGAATTACGGAAGGAATTAGTATTAAAATTTGTTAAGTGAAATAACGTTTGATATGAGGGAACATGAAGACCAAAAAGTTGTAGCAGGTCACTGCTTTCAGTGATGCTATTAACAATCTTATAAAGAAAGAGCATGTCCGCTAGCACACGACTTTAAAATATTAAAATATTAAAAGTAGCACAGACAGATTCATAATTTTCGTATGGGGTGTCTGTTTTATAGCAAAGGTATTTTAAAGCTTTAATCTGAATTCTTTCAATTGTATTTATATAATTATCATACTGGGGGTTCCATATAACGGATGCAAGATTTAGTAGACTATAAACATAGGCAAAATAAAGATTTTTAATAGGAATGACCGAATTAATTTTTTTCGTGCTACGAATAATAAAACCCAGCATTTTCCAGCATTTTTCTTTCGCTTAAAATAGGCGTCGAATCGCTCCAACAACTGTACATAATATACATCCGTGATCGTTTTGCCCTTTTAAGGTAGTCGATGTGAATGATACCGTGCGCATCCCAAAAAACTGTGGCCATGACTTTGTTGGCCGGCAAGTTTTGTTAAATACATTTTTTCGAAATATTACTCTGTTGTGAAATATTCGCAAAAATCTTAAAACCGACACGAGTAAACTCCTATTTCTAGTAAACCGATTTTTACCAAAACTCGTGCAATTGATGTCAAAAGCTTAAATATGAAGTTTCATAAAAATCCTTTTAGCCGAATTTGCTCTGCACATGTACAGGAACCGACAGACAGACATCATGCTAAAAATAGTCAAAACGTTATGTAGGGACCTCAATTCGTGGAGATCCATCGAAATCTCGAAATGTCAAATTCAGTATGATCACAATACCTCCCTTATATCATGAGTTCAAAAAGTAATTACATAAGGGTTGGCTATGGAAAAATAAAGTAATGTCTACTGCAAGCTTTATATAACAACAAATAACTTATGACAAAAACAACAGAGTTGACAGTTAATTAATTCTAAAGCTTGCAGTAGACATTATTTTATTTTTTTATAGCCAACCCTTATGTAATTACTTTTTGAACTCATCGTATATGTATGTAGGTTGACGCTCGGTAAAAAAACTAGCGTTATAAATTTCTTCTTCTATGACTACGTAGGTGTGCCGCGAAATGTTTCTTCATTGGAAAATGTGGCACGAGAGTAAAAAGATGGAGAAACACTGATCTTATCACTGCACGATATTCGATTTTATTCAATTTTGTAAAAATGCAGAAGTTGTAAAAGTTGTTCGTTTTCAATTACTATCAAACACAAACTAGATTACGCAGTTGGTTGAAAATTTTACAGTTGTCATTTAGATGCACACTCACAAAGGTTAGGATTTACGAAAAACAACATTGATTTGACAATGATGGCGTCATCTCTTGCCTAGGCCAATAATTTTCAGCCGCGCCTCTTATGTTATGAAAATAAAGGGAAATACATTATCTAATAAATATCTCTAAAAGAATGGACCGCTTCATGTGTTTATAAAGGAAGACAATACGCAGCCATTGAAAAGACACCATTAAAAAAACCTTGGTTCTACAAAATTGCAGCAGAACGCAATCTCATTACAACCATATGCAGATTGAGATCTGGACATGCTGGTCATCCAGCTCATCTCCATAGAATTGGTGTACTTTCATCGCCTTTTTGCAGCTGTGATAATACATCGACTGGTAGCCTGGACCACATATTTTTTCAATGCCCGACATACGCACGTCACAGATTAACATTTTTACAAAATTTATTACCAATTTAAAAAATAAACCCAACCAAATTATTCGACATATTAAACGATAAAAGAACTTATAAACATAATTCAAAATTCATGAATATTTCAAATATAATCTTATAATTTATAATTTATTTGTTTATGTATTATATATATATATATCCTTGTTATAAAATTTATAATTATTATTTATGTTCTGTAAATGTATATTGAAGCTGGCTAATATGGCGTCTTATGCCAATGGCCAATAATAAATTAATAAAAAAAAATCTAATAAATATCTTTTTACAAACCAGTGGTTCTCAACCATTTCAGAATTAACAGTACACATTTTTATTGCCACTGTTATAGCCAATTTACCAATAAAATCGAAAGACTTCGATACTGACTGAAGTTTTACCGAAGCGAGAACTTCCATAAAAATCATACATACATACATATTTCCGAAGATATAATCAGAGATTGGATTCTAACTACACGTCATATGAAGTAACTGTCAAACATCTAATTTATCTGACACCCACATTACTTTATAAAACTCCGACAGATACATTGTTTGTTGCAAAAATGCACGCACGTGTTCACAATGTCAAAAACGATATATATTTCAAGTCGTCTTGGCGGAGTGCCTAAACTCAGTATTACTGGGGTGAGAATGTATTCACCCCTGGAAAACGGAACTTTTAGCCAAAGAACAGTTATGAATTTACGAATATTTCCTTGAGAATTTTATGTACATTTTATTAAAACATATATTTACCTACAGATATTTTTAAACCTTAAAATTGTGACTTATTATAATCAAAAAAATTTATGTGAAGTGTGAATTTTCACACATTTCAGGGTTTCTCAGGTATTTAGTAAGTGAATGATGATTATTTGGGATGCCAAAACAAATTTTATGTTAAAATATTTTTTTGTGATTTTTAATTCGAATGCCTAATACTATTATTTTGGTTTCTTTAAAAACCTTAAAATTGTGACTTGTGAAAAAAATTGATGTGAAGTGTGAATTTTCACACATTTCAGGCTTTCGCAGGTATTTAGTAAGTGAATGATGATTATTTGGGATGCCAAAACAAATTTTATGTTAAATTATTTTTTTGTGATTTTTAATTCGAATGCCTAATACTATTATTTTGGTTTCTTTAAAAACCTTAAAATTGTGACTTGTGAAAAAAATTGATGTGAAGTGTGAATTTTCACACATTTCAGGCTTTCGCAGGTATTTAGTAAGTGAATGATGATTATTTGGGATGCCAAAACAAATTTTATGTTAAAATATTTTTTTGTGATTTTTAATTTGAATGCCTAATACTATTATTTTGGTTTCTAAATATGTGCAGTATTTTTTTATATAGCAAGGTTCATTAAGATTTTGAAAATTGCACCTATGGCTTCCATTGGTTGTCTAAGTCATAAGCTCCGCCCGTCTGATTTCATATACATTCAAACATAAAATTGAATTATAATATCAACACTTCCCACTGGTTATTAAATTTACGCTTTTAAAAATTAAATGCAACATTTGCCAAAATATAACTAGAATTTTGACAAAACAATTTAAACAAAATAAAAATTCAAAAAAAAAAAACGGGAAAAATATTTTGGACAGGAAGCGAACAGTAGTTTGCAACTTAAGAAGCGAGAACGATAACCGTTAGACTACGGACGTTTACTCAGTTACTATCTTACATAGCGAATTAAATATTTTACATATTTTAGTTAAAAACACAAAAAGGCGTTATTTTCCGAAAGCATAATCTGATCAAAAATTCCTGTTGTACTATTCCGGTTCACACCAATGTACAATACATAGAATTTTTTCAGATTTTTAGTTTAAACCATCTGGGCTACATGGTGTGGGACAAATTTTTTTTGCACAATTTTGAAAAATCGCCTAAAAATAATTTATTTTGCAAAAATAAAATTTTGATCATTAATCCACGTGCTAAGGGCTTTCATTTGATACCCTACTCAGAATTTTACAAAAATACTTCTTTTTTTCGATGAGCACATATTTGTTTATATTTTTAGAGAATATGTTTTTTAGATGTTTTAGTCTTTTTCCTATTTTCGGGTTAAAGAGTTGTATATGCATGCCAAATTTCAACTCTCTAAGTTTAGCCGTCTGGCTACAATTTTTACCGAACAGACTGACAGACAGACAGACGACAAAATGACGGTATAAGGGTTTTTTGGTCATACCTACAAAAACCCTTAACTCTACGTATAACACCGAGAGATTACAAGTTTCTTTTACAAAACTAATATTAATAATAAATAAACAATAATAGGATTCCAACGCCTAGATAGGCTTCTAAGAGACAGATAAGGTAAGTTCTCCGTTACTAGACTGCCGGCCTTAGATATGAAAGCCACGTAGTTAGTGTGACGTTTCGACCAATCCTATTATCACTGTAACAGGTACTCATTTCAAGTATTAAATACTTGAGGCTGAGTCGACCCCAGAAGAAACTGCACGATTTCGAAAGATACAAATTCGAAGGAGGTGGAGGGATTTGAATCCGCGTCTCTTTGCTACAAAACCGACAATCTGAAATCAAATTACTAACAATCTTTACCTCAAATTGTGCATCGAATTTGCATCTATCTAATACGATATTTTTAACTGTTGAAAAAATTGTAAAAATGTTATCGCTCAATCTCTTAATAATAGTATTAATAATAATAATCAGGCAACCATGTACAGTAATTAAAAAAAAACTCTTCTCCCACACCTTAGAACTCGGGGAGAGGGGGGGGGGGTTATTAATCTAAAAATCTGTAAAACTTATAAGGATTGTCTGAAATTGTTCCCCAATGTCAAACAAAAAATGCGTGGACAGCGATTTTCATCACCTCAAGAACTGTTGAAGCCAGCGAATACCACGTTTTTGAGATACCAACTTCATTATTGGCATCTGACACTACCGATAGAGGCGCTACTGCATTCACATCATGGCTGACTTTGGTAGGAGATTTTTGACAGGTTCAATGGTATCTTCATGTGATATTTATTGAAACACACGGGAACACACTCTAAAATGGTCTTTAACTGTCTTTCCACTTCTAAGAACATATTCCCATGCTTGTCACAAACTCGACTATCCTACAACCGTCAGTATTTCAAAATCTCACTAGAGGCGCTTCAGTTATTTTCAGTTGACAATTTTGGGCATTCTACTAGGATGTGTCTGGCTGTAAATGTCGTACCACATGTGTCGCATTTTGTTGGTTCGGTATGTTCGAACAGATGTTTGTGGGTGAGTAAGGTGTGTCCAATGCTAAGTCGCGTAATTACTACTTCTTCCTTTCTATCCTATTTTCCTGGCCATAGGGTAGTGTCTGTTTTTATTTGCCGGAGGTGGTTACTAGCTTCATATATTTCTGATCATTGACTATTCCAACTATTTCTTATATTTTTCTTTATAATGGCTTTAAAATCTCTAATTGGAATAGGCATGTCTATCTGTACCGTGGTCTTGGTGGCTTCTTTTGCTGGAATGTCAGCTTTTTCATTGGCTGTTATGCTCACGTGGATTGGTACCCATACTATGTAGATGTATTTTCTATCAAGAATATAGTTATTAATGTTTTGTAGAATTTCTTCTATCATTGGGGTTGTCGAATACATTTTCTGTAGATTTTGTGCAACACTTAATAAATCAGTATAGACCAGTGTTCTTCAACTTTTTTGCACCTGCGGACAGGTGAAAATAGGATATTCATTTCGCGGACCGGCTAAAAGCTACGATATTTTCATATACGTGGCTGCAGAATTGTTTCTGGGAGACGAAGCGCTGCATTGACATCCTTTTGATTTATCTGTTTGGTTTTTATTACTGATATGGCTGAAAACGTCTTTTCACACAATAGGAAGTCGAAAAAGTGCCCAATAATTTGATAGCTTTATAACTCAAAGATGGATGTTCTTTTTCTTGCGATTTCCAAAATTGAGACAATTATTCAATTTTATGTCTGGATAGCAGATTGACATCAGAAGACAACTCGATCAGCTTTTTTTTTTCACGAGGATCAAGTGCACATGACTTTATATCTTCCAAGAATGGATTATTATGGTTACATTTATCTCATTTTCAGGGAAATAATTATTAAAATTTTCAGCTAATGCTCTTAAATGTTGACTTATTATGTTGAATATGACTTTCCGGTTGATATCAGCAGCAATCAAAAATTCTTCCAAAAGTTGAAACATTTCTATATCTTTCTCTTGTACACGTCTATTTCAAAGAACCACTTCTAGCTTCCGCTAGCCTCTTTTTGAACGTATCCATTTTATTTCTAAAATTAAAAATATTTGTATATGACCCCTGTAGACAATATTCATTGGGCAGACTGAATATGTCAGCCATGTAAGAAAGTTTTGCCAGCACTCAGATGTACGGCAAAATCTGGAAACACGATCTAAAGAAGTATGAAAAATAGCCGCTAGAGGCGTTGTATTGGGGCTAGTAAATCTTAAATAAATCATGGTTCAGACAAAAGTTAGCATCGGCGTCGACTAAAAAAATATGTTATATACTCGTGAACAGAGTGTGCATCTACATGATTCGGTCGAAATTTTTCGCGGACCACGGGTTAAAGAACACTGATATAGACTATAAAATTTCTCTGGAACACACCTTTTATAAGACGTCCACTCTGTGTTCAAGTGGGACCACACAGCCGTACTATCTGAGTTGCCTGCTCTATACATTGTCTGCAATCGACTCTCCTTAATTTAAATGGTTATGTCTGCCATCTTTCACTGCATTCTTTAATCCTCAATCATTGGATACAATAGCTACCGGTAACATATTCATCTGAGTATGAAGCAACCTAACAGAATATGCTGAATTTATGATTCAATTCCGAACGCTTCAAGCATGATTGAGCGTCTAACTAATTTGAATAGGGAATAACCGTACCCCTTTATGAAATTAGGTGCCCAATTTGTAGGAGCATCTCTAGTGTGTAACCTGTAACCTACACACAGAGACATCTTTTGATAGATTTCGTTACGGTTCGAATCTCATAGATATTAGAGAAGAGTTATTTATAATTGGGTTCATAATTCGATTATTTCACCTCGGTACATTTTCTTAAAATAATTTTTATTAGGTCAAGTTCAAAATCGGATCAAAAAAATCAATAATGGATTCATTATTAAGGCTTCGTTTTAATTTTTTTTGTCGTTTTGTGTTCCTGTGCTAGACCAAACATAAATCTGTTAATAATTGAAACATTCAGGAATGATTAATATTTATTATTATTTTCTTTAATTCAAAAATAAACCGTACGTGTGTAAAAAACGCTTCTAAGAGACTGTAGACCGCTGAGCTGGGTAAAGGATTCCACACACCAAAGCGGCCGCGGTGGCGGCCATGGTAGCGGCCACGGTAGCGATACGACTAGCGATCAGGTCTCCTCACACTAACGCGGTGGGAGTGGCGGTAGCGGTAGCGATCAGTTAGTGAATCACGGTATATAGTTGTATGATAATATTGATTGCGAGAATACAATAAAATAATTAATTGTATGTAGAGGAAAAATAATAATCTACTTACAGTCTGTTTCAAACGGTTAGGCGGAACTAAATGGGAATTTCGTTCTTTTAGGTTGTCACGAAAAGGGACCTTGCTTGGGTTATTTCATTTTTCACGTTGGAATGTCAAAATTTAAAATTCCAACAATGAAACCATGGAAACGAATGACATATGTCAAACTTAAATTAATTTTCTTACATATTGTAATGACAAAAAATAAATAAATGGGATATTTGTATTAAGAATGACACAAAAAATCAAAATATAAAGAAAATGACATTTTAAAATGATATTTACCTTAACCAAAAAATGTTTGTTGCAAGTATGATTTACAAAGCTTAAACAAAACGGCTGAAAAGCATTATTTAAACGATGAAAGTAACTAGATTGCAAAATCTAGTTCCGCCTAATCGTTTGGAACAGACTTTACTATCAATTTCCAAAACTTTTCCTATTTCGTCCCACACTTTATTTGTTTTCCTAATATTCTTGTAATCAGGATGTGCTATGGCCATACAAAATTAAATGATCCTTTACTGATCTATGATTTTTTCTGTTAAATTATCTATTTTCGACATTAATTTCTTAAATATATTCACTCTGTGGTATATAAACAATGAATATCGCGCGGCCTAACGCAACTTGTCGAGTTCGGCCGCCAGTGTTTGGTGATCGCTAGACTGAACGCTGCAGTCGGTGGCGTTCTCAGATAGCGGAACGCTTGTATGTGCGTGGTCTCATTGTATTGTATAGGTTGCGTTAGGCCACTGCATTATCGCCACCGCGGCCGCCACCGCGGCCGCTTTGATGTGTGGAATCCTTAAAATGCAGAAGACTCTCAGACGTACCCAGATAGCCGTAAACACCGCTGGTGAACTAAAGTAAGATGACTTTCAGTGTGCATCCAAACTAGCCTATATCACACGTCCTGGCGTTACCTCGTACTCGACGTAACCCGTTTTAAGTCAAGTGGCTTTGTTAGTTGGCAGGAACGTCCACACTGTCAGCTTAGGGTAGAGCGCATCAGTCTGTTATTAAGTTGTTCAGCATCAAGATTATTAAAGTAAAGGTTTTCTCGTGACTTCTGACCAATCAGAGCATGAGAGGGAATACAGTGCCTAGACAAAATATTATAACTACTTACAAAAACAAATGTTTATTAAAAATGCCGACATATAATCATATGCTACTTTATTTATTTCTTTAAAATATCGTGAATTTATTAAAAGATAAGCTATTTTAAACATCTTCAACTCTGTATTTTTATTCTGAGATTGATAGGTAAGAACAAAAAGTACCGATTTTGTCCTGGCCAGGTAATTCGCTGGATATCAATCCTATCGAAAATGTCTAGAACCCCCTGTAAAAACTTGTTTATGATTTAAATAATACTAATAAATATAATACTAATAATACTAATAAGTTTTAATAGATAATATTAAAAAAGTATGGCATGGCTCTCCAGAAATTGAAAATTGTATTAGGGCATGTATTGAGAGTATGGCTCGAAGAATTGCGGCAGTAATAAAAGCAAAGGGGGGCAACACAAAATATTAAAAAATATTTTATAAATGTGCTAAAATAATTTGAAATAATAAAATACAAAATAAAAATAAAATTGGTGTATTACTATTTTCTTGATTTTGTGTTAAACAATGAATTTTAAAAAATTCATAAGTCGTTATAATATTTTGTCTAGGTACTGTACACGTATGCGTAGTTGAAACTAGCATACAGAATTAATATAGATGTTGCACGTTTTTAAATATTTTTATTGACTATTTTCATAATAGATATTTATTTCAAGACAGTTCTACTAAATAAATTATAAATAAACACCTTAGGAAATTTTATACTGATTTATATAAAATTTAAGGTGATGGGTATTTGTATTATAGTTTATAAATAACAATAAAATCGAATACAAATATAATTTTAGGTATACTTAAATAAAAATAGAAAAAAAAATTGCTATAGTAATATAGTAATTAATAAAACTGGAGGTTATATTTGTTTTTAAAAACGGCTGGACGTATTTTAACGAAATTTGGTACAATAGAGTAGGACCAGGATCAAATAAAGGCATGGTATCTCAAAACTGTCTTTTTTGGGGCTTGTTTCTGGATTAAAACTGATACTAAAAAACTTAAAATATTTCCTTTATAAACAGAACTATCTTAACAGAAAAAAGTATACAATAAAAATTGTTTATAAGAAAACAATTCTTATTTTTTCTATGCATTTTTGAATTTGATGAATATTAGGGTAGTTAGGGGGGGGGGGGGGTTAAAGCTAAAATATTGAAATATTTCACTTATTCTCTTCACAGCAAAAATGAATGTAAGATAATTATTTAGAACAGTGTTTCTCAACCTTTTCTGGCATGGGACCCCCCATAATAACTTAAATATTGTCTGCAGCCCCCCTATATATATGTATATATGTGAGCAGGTTCTAATTTATAAATTGTTGTTGCTATACCAATATGCTTCAATATTCATTTAGTCAATAATCGGGATTTATGAAAATGATTTAAAAAATAGTTTTGTTTCTCTAGTTCTAGCCGATAGTGTATGCATGTATGTGTCTATATTGTCCATAGAAGCACATTCTACACAACGTATTTTTTTTTACATTGATTTACATTTTACATTTTAAAATTAACAAAAATTTCTACAAATACCTTTCCAGTCGTTCCAATTTTGGTCTGCATGGAGTCCAAACACTAAAGTCCACACTATAACACACTATTTCAAGTATTTTCTGCACTTTTATCACTTAAAAATAACTAAAAACGTCAGAATAAAATAAAGACGCCACTTGCAAAAATCACGTATCACTACATATCAAGATGATTAATCATGATAAAGCTCATTAAGGAATATAGTCATTAACAATTAATAAATAAGGAACAGAATTGCTTAAAATAATTCTTTATGAGAATAAACACATATATTTATATTTTATCAATAGTATACAGGTGGTTGAAATTGAACTACCGGGCCCAATACACTATTTTTTTATTATTGAAGATGAGGTATAACGTTAAAGTTGGAAGTTACTTGGTACTACATGATCTAAAATAGTTATACATTTTGTTTGAGGATTTATTAAAATTTCAGAGCTATAGCGTTGGAGACACGGCCTATATGGTAAAATGGGAGGACAGAGGTGATAATAGGATGACTTTTGGGCTATCAATGATAATTCTGAGATCTCAGAAAGGGATGAAAATTACTATTGGAAGTATAATGGAGTTATCTCTCGAGAATTTTATACAGATTTTTATTTAGGGGTTCATTTGGACGGCTAAGGTGTCCGCCCCCGAGCATTATGACCTTAAGGCCCGGTCTTTCCACCTTCATTTAAACCACTAGGTAACTATCCGACAGATAATGTTATCTGGAACTTTATCTTCTGAATAAATGTCATTACCAAGCAGTGAATTCAATACATCAGTTTCATTATCCGTTAGATAACTATCCGATAGATACATTTGTATTGAAAGACGGGATGACATTTATTCAGCACAGAAAGTATCATATAACCTTATCTGTCAGATAGTTACCTGGATAGTTATATATATAGAGGGGGGAGTGAGGGAGGGATCTTAAAATGTATCAAGATAGAGAAAACACGATTTTTCGCGAAAAGACGATGTGTGAGCAAGTTAGGAAAAAAATTTGGTGACCAGAGTTTACCCAAATAATTGGATGGTAGTATTTAAATATTCGGAATAAACCGGAAGTGCAGGATATCAAGGACAACTTCGATTTTTTATATAGGAACGTATGGCGTGTTGAGTATAATTGGATAAAAACTTTTGAAAAAAAAACAACTTTTACATAAACATGTTTTTAATATCTGTTACGATTACCTATAATGACTTGCAAGTATTTTTATTTACAAGTGTTCCATTGTTCCAAGTTGCTTTCCATTTTGAACACTTTCGCATCTCTTTAGCTAACAGTAGCTCGGAGCATAAAAAAAAAATATTGCAAGTACCTCCAAAGCGAACCGTTTTAATTAGTTTAAATTAGTTGTCAAAATAAGTATAATTTATTTTATTTAAGTTTAAAAGGTATATTTTAAGGGGGGGGGGTATGGTCAGAGCAGCACATTTTATACCCATTTTCAAGATTTTTTTTTTAGAAAACTGTTAATAGTAACTTGATTGGGATAATACCTACAGTAAAGAACAACCTTTGAAGAGTATTCAAAAAAAAAATTATTGAAAAATATCGAAAATTAAGCTCGTGACATGAATTTGAAATTTTCGTTCAGGACAAAGAGTTGATTTGCGGTGAGACACATAACTAATGACTGGATCATCTAAAACAAAAAAACCAAAAATATTTCGTTAGTTTATGAGTTTCTTGAGGTAACGCTGTCGAGATATTTTTTTTTTCTTGCTTTTTTTTTATAGAATTTTTTAAAACTGAAAACAGAAATTTCGAAAAAAAAATCCGTTTTTTTCATTTTTTTGACTTCAAACTTATACCAAAAATTAAATAATCTAGATATTTGAAAAAACTCGACAGCCTCCTCAAGAAACAGTTACCTCAAGAAACTCATAAACTAACGAAATATTTTTGGTTTTTTTGTTTAAGATGATCCAGTCATTAGTTATGTGTCTCACCGCAAATCAACTCTTTGTCCTGAACGAAAATTTCAAATTCATGTCACGAGCTTAATTTTCGATATTTCACAATAAAAATTTTTTTTGATACTCTTCAAAGGTTGTTCTTTACTGTAGGTATTATCCCAATCAAGTTACTATTAACAGTTTTCTAAAAAAAATCTTGAAAATGGGTAGAAAATGTGATGCTCTGACCATACCCCCCCCCTTAATGAATGTCATATATTTAATGTCATATATTTATGAATAATTTCATGCTTCGATTTTATATGACTTCGCGGCCCCCCGACGAATCTTTCACGGCCCCCCGGTTGAGAAACGCTGATTTAGAACGAAGAAACATTCCTTTCGAAGATAAAAAAATAAAACAAGTAGAAAATCCAAAAATTAAACGATATTTTTATATTTATAGCCAAAAATCAAACTTCACATGTATATGACATATACGATAAACAAGGACTGACGTCCCGTTAGCATACGGATGACGCGTAGCCTTTCAATTTACCCCCACCACTACAAGTTACGAGACAACTTTATACTTTAATAATTGTATTTGTATGCCGCTTGGCACAGTTGGCACACCCACACTATGAACGTCGGCGCGGCTTTCTTTGATACAGACCGGCATCAGTCAGTTTGCAACTGGCATGCCATCCGGCCTGTTGGCTTTAGCCAACGACACGTCCACACTTGTGTTGCATTGCCATAAGTTGGACTTAGCAATAAAGTGTAGTAGAAAATATTATGGAAAACGTACGTCGAATATTGGACCGAATAATATTTGTAAAAATGTTAAATTCTACTCCTGTCTTTTATAATTATTGTTTTCATAAAATCTTTCCCGCCTGCGTGGTGTTTTTTTTCTATTCTAATACCATCGTGAAAAATGTCTTTGAAGAATTTACAAAAATCTGAAGCATCTGCTTTGTTTGAAAACAGTTTAAAGAGATAACATCTTAAACTTTGTATAGTATTTTGTTTTTCTAGTTCACATTTAAAATGTAAATTAATTTGAACTTATGTTGACTTGTGTACAGACAGAGATAGACATCTGAAGATCACAGATAGCCTCTTGGGCCCACAAAGGCCGGGCCCGGAGCAGTCTGCGAACTTCATACGTAACTTAGGACCTAATTGAATTAGTCGACTAATTATATTATATGAATTAGATAATGCTGGATGTTTAATTCAAACATTCACACAAAAAGCATATATTTTTCATATTTTTTCATCTATCTGTAAAGTTGAAATTGGCTTTATACGTTACTTTAGAATCTAGATTTAGAATCTAGATTCTAGAACTAAATTCAATATCTGTCTGTCTATGTCAGCTTCAAAATAAAAATTGATGTGAAGTGTGAATTTTCACACATTTCTGGGTTTTGCAGGTATTTAGTAACTGAACGATGATTATTTGGGATGCCAAAACAAATTTTATGTCAAAATATTTTTTTATGAATTTTAATTCGAATGCCTAATACCATTATTAGAGTTTCTAAATATATGCAGTATTTTTTTTATATAGCAAAGTTCATTAAGATTTTGAAAATTGCACCTATGGCTTCCATTGGTTGCTTACATCATAAGTCCCGCCCTTTGATTTCGTCAAACATACAATTGAATTATAATTTCAACACTTTCCACTGGTTATTAAATTTACGCTTTAAAAATTAAATGCACTATTTACCAAATATAACTAGAATTTTAACAAAATAATTTAAACAAAATAAAAATGCAAAAAAAAAAATAAAAAATAAAATCAACAGGATTCGAACCCTAGTTTGCAAGTTAACTTATATTATTAACCGCATGACGAATCCAACCACGCCACGAGAGTTATTGTTTTGATATGTTACACAACGTATTAAATAGTTAACATATTTTAGTTAAAAACACAAAAAATGCGTTATTTTCCAAAAATATAATCTGATCAAAAATTCCTGTTGTACTATTCCGATTCACACCAATGTACATTACTTAGAATTTTTTCAGATTTTTAGTTTAAACCATCTGGGCTACAGGGTGTGGGACAAAAATTTTTTTGCACAATTTTGGCAAAAATCGCATCAAAATAATTTATTTTGCAAAAATAAAATTTTGATCGTTAATCCACGTACTAAGGGCTTTCATTTGATACCCTACTCAGAATTTTAAAAAAATATTTTTTTTTTCGATGAGCACATATTTGTTTATATTTTTAGAGAGATATGTTTTTTAGATGTTTTAGTATTTTTCCTATGTGCGGGTCAACGAGTTGTATAAGCATGCCAAATTTCAACTCTCTAGGTTTAGCCGTTTGGCTACAATTTTGACCGAACAGACAGACAGACAGACAGACAGACAGACAGACAGACAGACGACAAAATGACGGTATAAGGGTTTTTTGGTCATACCTACAAAACCCTAAAAATGTGTGTAAGAAGATAGGAGCTGTTTATCCTTGCTTTGGATTGGTTTAGAATATCATCCCTATTACAATGTTAAAATATTGTTTTTAGTCCAAATTGACAGATGTTCAGTGTCGTACATTGTATTTCATAAATCATTGTTTTAGAGCACAAATTATTATTCGAGAATATTGTATATGCATCGAAACATATATTATTTATAAGTTATATTTTGTTATTATTTACATATTTAGACTTCTATTTATATTCTTGGCGTAGATTTTATGAAGAATTTATGTAATTTGGGACAATGTTTACAATATCCCCCTTCAAACTCTATACAGATGGCAGCACATAACGACTACACTAAATAATTCAAGAATTGTCAGTGGCTCTAAAACAATGGTTTCTAGAAGCGAGCTTAACCATCTTCTAGTTTAATGACAAAACACTATCTTAGGTTAGGTTAGGTTTGTAAGTGTTTGGTTAGAAGAAGCCGAGCGAAGCAAGCTACCCATCTTCTAGTTAAATAACATAAATAAAAGTTCTACACAGTCCCACTTGTTTAGAATCTCTGTATATTAAACAAAAGACATGTGTTTGACGTATGCGCAAGTGTGAAGTGGGATGTTGTAAACACTTACCGTAATTTGTTTTTACATAAATTCACGGCATTATGTCAAGTAACTTGACATACAGAGTGATTATTTAATGGCGAGACGACGTCACTGGAAGTTTTAATAATTTGCCGTTTCATACACATCGTAGCAGGCGATTATGCGCGCATGCGCATAATCTTTTTTTCTTCATAATCATAGTTATTATAGTCATAGTATTCACCAGTATTTCTGCTAGACAGCACGTAAAATTCGGTGACGTCGTCTCGCCATTAAATAATTACTCTGTATAAATATTTTTTGTCACCTGAAAATTAACAGATCAAGATAGAGGACTAATGTGAGACCAAAAGACAGCCCAGCTGATAGTGCCCAAGAAGAAGATATTGATATAATTTTGAGATGAGAAGATACAATAAATATATAAATAAGAAACTTTAGCTCTGAAGATATATTGTATGTTTTATTGCTTTATTTAAAATCTTTTATATATAGTCTCAATTTGTAATACGAAACTAGGTCTGGTTACTTTGGTAAATGTTGTGGTGTAAACAGACTTTGGCCTATCCGTGTGAACCAATACTATGATATTATCTGTCTCAGTTTGTAATACGTAACTAACAGGGAAAGTTTATTTTTTATGTTGTATATTGACAATAGAAGTGCATTCTACATAAAAATGACTTGCATTATAAAATTAACAAAAATTTCTACAAATACCTTTCCAGTCGTTCCAATTTTGGTCTGTATGGAGTCCAAACACTAAAGTCCACACTATAACACACTATTTCAAGTATTTTCTGCACTTTTATCACTTAAAAATAACTAAAAACGTCAGTATAAAATGAAGACGCCACTTGCCAAAATCACGTATCACTACATATCAAGATGGCTACTCCTGATAAAGCTCATTAAGGAATATAGTCATTAACAATTAATAAATAAGGAACAGAATTGCTTAAAATAATTCTTTATGAGAATAAACACATATATTAATATTTTATCAATAGTATACAGGTGGTTGAAATTGAACTACCGGGTTCAAAGTTACTTGGTACTACATGATCTAAAATAGTTTATATTTTGTTACTTTGTATCTTTATATAAATAGTTATACATTTTGATAGATGATTTATTAAAATTTCAGAGCTATAGAGTTGGAGACACGGCCTATATGGTAAAATGGGAGGACAGAGGTGATAATAGGATGACTTTTGGGCTATGAATGATAATTCTGAGATCTCAAAAAGGGATGAAAATTACTATTGGAAGTATAATGGAGTTATCTCTCGAGAATTTTATACAGGTTAATTTTTATATTTACGGGTTCATTTGGAGGGCTAATGTTCGTCTGCGCAGATAGTTAAAAACTGATAACTTTGTGACGCCAACTTAAGAATAAAATTATCATAGGAGGTGGCAGCACCAACAATAAATATCAGTGGACTTACAGTTCTAATGTGAAAAGGGTATTATTTATACGTATTTGTTTGTATCCGAGTTTTTGATTATCCGAGGTAACTCCAGTCCACATTACCTTGAATAATCGGGGCTTCAACTGCGTGTTAAACAACTTTAGTGAGGTGTGCACTGCAAATTCCAAAAATAGTAGTTCAATTTTACACAACAGTTAAGTTTCGCAGCGATATTTACGGTGTCAATTATTTTTAAATATTGATCAAACGAATAGAAAGTCCCTGTAAAATGAACGCATAAAGAACATTTGGTTTTTGTTATTTCTCTTTTGTAAACTGTGCCTTTGTATATTGTATTTTTATGTAAATATCCTGAACTTGACCTTCCTTGTTTGAAACAAATAAGCGCTGAGTTAGTGCACGTAAATGTTGTAATAGATTTAAGAAGAGAATTGCCGGTCACCGTGGCGTAGTGGTTAGTATAGCGATGCACTGACTCTGGGTCATGGGGTAGGGTGAGCATTCGTCCCGCATTTTGATTTGGTGTCCCCAGGGCCGAATTTTGCTCCGTACTTATATTTGGGAGGTGAAGACCTTTTTTTTGCTCTTTACTTATATTTGGGAGGTGAGGACCTTTTTTTGTTTGCTGTTCACTTATATTTCGGAAGTGACAACCTGTTTTTTGCTCCGTCCCGCATTGCCTTTTCCAAGAAAATGGTCACCATATCATGGGGGCTTGGTTTCGAATACCAGTTATGGCATGGATATTTGTGTTGTCCAACAATATTGTAAAATTCTCAAAAATTAAAAATTAAATGCATCTACTGGATAATGGCCTTAGTGGCTAAGCCCAAAAAAATAAATAATAATAAAATAAAAAACTAAATAAATAAATAAAAAAAGAAAAAGAAAAGAAAAAGAATTAGTAAATTAAAAGTAGTATTAAGAATCGAAGGAGATAGAAATAATTTTAAAAAAAATGATGCATGCGTGAATTTTCGCACATTTGAAAATTTGTTATTTTTAGGGTTTTGTAGGCATGACCAGGGCCGGAGGAACGCAGTCTGCATGTAAGGTAAGGCATTAGGGCGCCAGATACCAGGGGGCGCCAAGGTTAAAGTGAGGACCTTTTTTTCACTTGAAGAGGACGTTTTGTTTTTTAGGTCTTCACTTGAAATTTAGAAGTGAGGACTATCTGGGGGCGCTCCATTCAATATTGCATAAGGGCGCCAAAGACTTTCGCCCTGATCCTGGGTATGACCACCAAAAAACCCATGTAACGTCACTCATGTGTCTGTCACTTTGTGGCTTAACATTGAAAGTTGAAATTTGGCATGCTTATATAACTTTTTGACCCACATATAGGAAAAATACTGAGCTCAAAAAAACACATCTTGAAATAAATATAAACAAATAATATGTATTTGATTTTTTTTTTTTTTTAATTTATCGTGTGGTACCGAAAGAAATATCTTAAGCCGTAGATTAAGGAACGATAGGTAGTTTTTTGAAATTCGTTTATTACACGATTTTAGCCAAAAATGTGCTAAAAAGTTCTTGTCCCGCCCCCTTTTACCCAAAGAGGTTAAACTAAAAATCTGAAAAAATTATAGGTAATATACATTGATCTGAGCCGGAAACGCAAAAGAGGAATTTTTGATCAGATTGTGTTTTAGAAATATATTGCTAATTATATTGTTAATTCATTGCTAAAATATGGCTAATAATGTTATGGATTTTTTGTATTTATAACTAAGATAGTGCATGTCTTTTTTTAAATTAAAAATATTTAAAAAATTTTTTTTTAACAGTTGCATACCGAGTTACACACACCACACCACACTACACTCTACGCTGTAGAGTGTAGTTTGAAAATAAAATCGATTTAGTAATTTTTTCGTCACTAAGTTTGTCATTGAAGTTATGACGCAAAATGAGGAACTGTTTGACTGGGCGATTTCAGTATAGCTCTTTTTATTAAGGAAATAATCGAGGTTAAAAACTGTGACTGGTTGAATCGTGGTCTAGACATAGATGGAGTGAGACTTAACCATCTTAGATTCGCAGACGATATTATTCTACTATCAGACAATGTAGCAGACATACTGGAAGAACTGAAAAAGGAAACTGAAAAAATTGGACTGAAAGTAAACATCTCTAAGACGCAATTGATGACGAACCTAGTATTTAGTGACCATCAATACCTCGGTGTCAAACAGATAGAACAGGTAGCCAGCTACAAATATCTAGGGCATGACATTAGCATTGGCCGGAACAATCAAACCCGTGAAATGAAACGCCGGATCGGTCTAGGGTGGGCGGCCTTTGGGTGGAAATTCTGACATTAATGTATCATTTTCATTCTGATGTTGGAAGCGTGGAACAAGAAATTTAACCAATAGGATCGCTCTATTTATAAAAAATCCGTACCATGGTGTCGTAGGCGCGGTGTTACAAGCGCGGTGTCGCAAGTTTAGAAATTTCAACTCTAGCGCTGGCCACACCGTCGAAACCATAGAAACAGATATATTTTATCGGAATGGTGAGATCTTTAGCGAGACACTAGTATTAATTTCCTAAAAAAAAATTAAAAACGTAAGTAGCGACTTTTACAATGTTGTCGGCAGTCATAAAGTTTATTATTATGGATTCGATTTCAAATATCTGGTCTGCAGAAATGTCATGTTTGACATTGTGGGTATTCTAATAATACACCCCCAAGCAGGGCCCAACAGAATCTTCATTCTAAACTGTTATGTCAAGTAAAAAAGATTGTGTGTTAAATTCTTTTCTTGTAATTGAAGTAACTGTCTGTGTTTTTTGTGTCTCATTTTTTGCAAGAAGTTAAAATAATCTTCCTGTTGCCTTCTGTTTCTATGTATATATGGGACGTACCCACCATCGCTTTTCTTCATATCACAATAAGTCTAAATATGCATAAAAAAGAGCTAGACGTCTCCTTCGATTTGACGACATATTTAATGAAATTGAATAACCGTTTACTCCAAACACTTGTATAAACTTTTAGGTTAGATTTGGGTTAGATACAAATGTTGTCAAAATCGAAAACGCGCACTTATCACGCCTCCAACCCCTCCATGAAATTCGAACTTGTAAATATAACACCACGCCTCTCACCCTTATCGCGCCTTTGACACTACCATGAAAATGATGCATAACAGCTAAGTCAGCTGAAAAATTAAGAGTTGCCCAAAGATCGATGGAGAGAGCAATACTAGGAATTAGTCTAGCTGATCGGAAAACAAATCAGTGGATTCGAGAACAAACAAAAGTATGTGACGTCATCGAAAGAATTGCTCGTCTTAAATGGAACTGGGCTGGACATGTGGCTAGACTTCAAGATAATAGATGGACAAAGAAGATCCTAGATTGGAGACCCAGAGATACCAACAGAAGCAGAGGAAGACCCCCAACTAGGTGGATGGATGACGTAAAGAGAGTTGCGGGGAACTGGAATTCAGTAGCACAAGATCGTTCCGAATGGAACAAGCTTGGGGAGGCCTACGTTCAGCATTGGACAAGAAAGGCTGATTAATGATGATGATAATGATGAATCGAGGTTACATAAATGTTACCTCATTCTGTATATAGATAAAAAAAAACAATTCAAAAAGAAGATACAGTTTTTCATTATAAGAACTAGAACTTTTCAAATGACTTTTGTATTTAATTGTTATCCCGTAACAATAATTTTAATTTACATTATTGTATCGTAATCTGAGACACCTGTACAATATAATGATATTTTATCAAGTTCATCTTTTTATATGAGACTATAAAGTGTAATTTTATTTGAAGTTTACGGTCGTTAAAAAAGGGAAATTCTATAAGGCACAATCAACGGATATTCATATATAATTACCTATATTTTGCTTTTAAACTCCCGCTCTTCTAATATAGCCACGTGTTTCGCTTCCATTCCGATCCATTATGAATTTTCCATTCTTTTGATGTGTCCTTTCTTTGTGTTGGTAAATATATCTGCCAGTGTTGTATTAAGGGGAGAAAAATTTAACGTTTTCAACCTCAAAAAAAAGGATAATTAATGGATATGTCATTAGATTTATATTTTAAAAACGATTTAGAAATATAGTTACGAGTAATGTATATAGATGTCACTGTTGTTCTTTACTTTCTGTGAAAAAAAAAATAACAGCAGATGTTTGTTTTAAAAATGGTCATATAATCTGTTTCTTTCCATTGGACAGGACTACATTTTGAAATCTAGTGACTTTTATGGCAAAGATTTTAGTATTATTTTGAATCTTTATTGGTATCAAAAAACATGTATGAGGGTTACCTTTTATGTTTTTACAAAGGACCACTAGATGGCAATATGTGTCATTACAATATTCGTAAAATTTGACATTTGTTATTGTGAAATCAGTGGCAGCTTATAAACTGACTGAGTAGTTTGTTGACAGTAAGCGTTAAAAAAAAACAAGTTTGTGCAAAAATGGATATTATTCGTGAAGGTTTTCGTTGGATGATTTTTTACGTTTTTAGTAAAGGCCTAACTCAACAACAATGTATAGATTCGCTTCGTTCAACTTATGGCAATGAAGCACCATCTGAAAAGACTGTTTACAAATGGTTTACAGAATTTCGTCCTGGTCGTGCGTCCGTCAGTGATGAATCATGTGAAGGTCGACCAAAATCGGTTGTGATTCAAAAAAACATCGTACGCAAAATGATTGAAGATGATCGGCATGTGACACCTTGACGTAGAGGCATCCTTTGGCATATCGTAGACTGCAATACATTCGATTTTGCATGAACATTTAGCTGTGAAAAAGATCTGTTCCCGATGGATTCCGCATAATTTGACCGAAGCTCAAAAAAAGGCTCGTATTGAAGAGAATGCTAAAAAAATTCGACCTAGGCACTGCAAAATCCGAATACAACATCATTACAGGGGATGAAACTTGGACTTATTCATAGGAACCGGAAACTAAGCAACAATCTACTGTTTGGGTCTTCCAAGATGAACCGAAACCCACAAGAGTTGTTCGTTCACGAAGCACTTCCAAGAATATGATAGCTTGTTTCTTCGGTTGTTCTGGACATGTCGCAACCATTCCTTTAGAGCAGCGGTATTCAAATTGTATTCCATGGAACCCTGGGGTTCCACACAAGGTCTTCAAGTGTTCCACGAGCTTTTTCTTAAACTTAATACAAATTACTAGGGCGTCGGTTTATACCTTCCCCCCCCCAGTAGTTTAGGGGTGAAGACCTTTTTTTGCTCATTACTTGGATTTTGTAGGTGAAGACTTTTTTTTGTTTGCTCATCACTTGGATTTTGGAGGTGAGGACCTTTTTTTGTTTTGCTCATCACTTGGATGTTGGAGGTGAGAACCTTTTGTTTTGCTCATCACTTGGATTTTGGAGGTGAGAACCTTTTTTTTGCTCATCACTTATATTTTGAAGGTGAGCAAAATTTAATAAAATTTACTGTATTTCCAAATTATTTTTTTTTTATCTTAGGGTTTACCTCTACTGAAATCTGCTCATCTTGCATAGGTATCAACCTTATGTTATTATTATTTATTTTTTTTGGGTTCCACGGAATATTGTTGGACTCTAAAGGGTTCCACGACTCGAAAAAGTTTGAAGACCACTACTTTAGAGCAGTGTTTCTCAACCTTTTCTAGCATGGGACCCCCCAAAATAACTTAAATATTGTCGGCGGCCCCCCTATTATATATATATATATATATATATATATATATAGGCTTACCATAATTATGAAACTCTAAACCGGGACAAGAACGGGAGCAAGGGCAAAGGAAAAAATTTAACCACAAAAAATTGTTTTATTAAGTCTTACAAAAGAAATATGCAGATGGTCTGCTGCAGCAGAAAGTTAATTATTTTATTTATTGTACCAGTACAACAAATATTTTTAAGAGCCAGTTCTAACTCATAAATTGTTGTTTCTATACCAATATAATTCAATATTCATTTAGTCAATAATCGGGATTTATAAAAATGATTTAAAAAATAGTTTTGTTTCTCTAGTTATAGCCGATATTGTATGCATGTACATATGTGTTTCTATATTGTCCATAGAAGCACATTCTACATAACAATGACTTACATTATAAAATTAACAAAAATTTCTACAAATACCTTTCCAGTCGCTCCAATTTTGGTCTGCATGGAGTCCAAACACTAAAGTCCACACTATATCAAGTATTTTCTGCACTTTTATCACTTAAAAATAACTAAAAACGTCAGAAAAAAATGAAGACGCCACTTGCAAAAATCAAGTATCACTACATATCAAGATGGTTAATCATGATAAAGCTCATTAAGGAATATAGTCATTAACAATTAATAAATAAGGAACAGAATTGCTTAAAATAATTCTTTATGAAAATAAACACATATATTAATATTTTATCAATAGTATACAGGTGGTTTAAATTGAACTACCGGGCCTATACACTATTTTTTTATTATTGAAGATGAGGTATAACGTTAAATTTGGAAGTTACTTGGTACTACATGATCTAAAATAGTTTATATTTTGTTACTTTGTATCTCTCTTTAGCTAACAGTAGCTCGGAGCATAACAAAAAAAGTTCAAGTCGTACCTACTTGAAAGTACTTGAAGTACCTCCAACGTGAACCGTTTTATTTAGTTTAAATAGTTGTCAAAATAAGTATAATTTATTTTATTTAAGTTTAAAAGGTATATTTTCATGAATATAAATGTCATATATTTATGAATATATCTTGCAAAATTGAGCGTTTTTCTATTATAATTTCATGCTTCGATTTTATATGACTTCGCGGCCCCCCGACGAAGCTTTCACGGCCCCCCGGTTGAGAAACGCTGCTTTAGAGGATCGGAGAACAGTTATTGCTGAATGGTATACAACAATTTGTTTGCCAGAAATCATCGACAAAATCAGGAAAAATAACCAAAAACGTCACATCATTCTTCATTATGAAAATGTAAGCTCCCACACAGCAGGTCAAACAATTGATTATTTGAAGGAGAAAGACATCGAATTAATGTCTCATTGTCCGTATTTACCTGATCTATCCCCTAAAGACTTTTTTTTGTTCCTCAATTTCAAACAAAAAATGTGCGGACAGTGATTTTCATCACTTCAAGAAGATGTTGAAGCCTTCGAAAACCATGTTTTTGAGATACCAACTTCAGAGTGAAAAAAATGTTTCGAGATTTGGTTTGAACGTATGCAAAAGTGGATAAATCTCAAAGGCGAATATTTTGAAAAGCAATAAAACAGAGTTAGTTCCAAAAATTTTTTTTTATTCTTAGTTTTTCCAAAAACCTATAAGGTAGCCCATATATAATAACATATATAATGGAGGTATTGTGATCATACCGATTTTGACATTTCGAGATTTCGATGGATATCCACGAATTGAGGTCTCTACATAACGTTTTGACTATTTTAGCATGACCTCTCTCAGTCTGTCCGTCTGTCTGTCTGTCCGTCTGTCTGTCTGTCCGTCTGTTCGTCTGTCTGTGTTTCTGGCTGTCTGTCTGTCTGTCTGTCCGTCCGTCTGTTTGTGTACACGTGCAGAGCAAATTCGGCTAAAAGGATTTTTATGAAACTTCACATTTAAGCTTTTGACATCAATGGCATGAGTTGATCAACTTTTGGTAAAAATCTATTGACTAGAAATAAGAGTTTACTCGTGTCGATTTTAAGATTTTTGCATATATTTAACAACAGAAAAATATTTAGAAAAAATTTATCTAACAAAAGTTGCTATAAAAGCAATAACTAACAACTTTTATTTGAGACATTTTTTGATAAAACGAAAAAATTTGAAAAATTTTTCGAAATTTTTTCTAAGTAGCTATTTTTACTTGCCCGACCTTAATATATAAGGGGCAAGTATTGTAATCGCGAAAATTTTCGATGTCGAGATTTTGACGGATGACCACGTTTCATGGTCCAGGGAATCCAAAAAACCTATTTTCGAAATGCCGTCCGTATGTGTGTGTGTGTGTCTGTGTGTCTGTGTGTATACACGATAACTCAAAAACGGTTTAACTTAAAGAGTTCGTTCTGGTACTAAAAAATTCTCCTATTAAATGGGAAGAACCCTATTGTTTTTATGAAAATCGGTTGACTAGAAATGGGAGTTTACTCGTGTCGATTTTAAGATTTTTGCGAATATTTAGCAACAGAAAAATATTTCGAAAAAATTTATTGAACAAAAGTTACTATAAATGCAATAACTAATAACTTTTATTTGAGACGTTTTTTGATAAAACGAAAACTTTCGAGAAAATTATTTAAAGTTTTTCCAAGTCTCAATTTTTTCATACTTATATGTAACGTTTCCATGGTCATGATATTTAATTCGTAACTAGTAAAGCAAGCCTTGGACAAAAATTTGTATAGAACATAATTTGATGTATTTTTGAAGATTTATCTAAATATTTAATTTTTTTTTTTAAATTTACATTTTTTTTTTAATATTTTTTTTATGGGAGGGCAAGTCTAGCGGAGGTTTCCCTTCGCCACTGGTTTCATATTTATATGTAACGTTTCCATGGTTATGATAAAGAAGTTATTTCTACTCTGCTGCTAGAATGTATTTTATACAAGTACTTTGTGAAGGCGGTCAGTCCTGTGGTGGCGACAGCTGATTTTTGCTTTTCACCGAACAAATAGGTGTTTGGCCAGAACAGGTATACAGCCCGCCCCTAAAAAAAAATCTGTGTGCCTCGCTTTTTCCAGTGTCCCGGTGGCCCTATCCACGTCTGTGGATTATACCTACGAAACACTAAAAAAGATTAAAACTTTTGTGCACACCTAGCAGAAGATAAAACGCGTAATAATAACAAGTAACAAGTACGCCGTAAGTACACTGCAAACTTATTTAGACAACATAGTTACGGTTGCCGTTAATTAAATAGCAGCGGAAGTGTCTATACCCACTGTTTGATCACAGTGGGAGAGTTTATCATAAAATGAGTGGGTAATATTTTTGTAAGAGTGTTGTGTGAGGTATGTTCGTGTGAGAGTTATCGTAAAGCTGGAGGTGCGTTAGTTATGGGCAATGAGTGCATTGGTGTCGTTGGGGGAGTATGGGTGTATGGGGTTTGACGGGTGTAAGTTAGGTCTGCGGAGAGCGAGAGAGAATGCCGGCGCGTTTTGTTGGTTTGGATCGATTCAGCACATCCCAGGCAGCCATGAGAGGCTGGCTAGCGGCTGCCGTACCTCTCTCTAACGCCGGCTCCGCATAAAACGTCTTCCCCCTTAACAATCATTACTGGACAATCACTTTGTCACCTGTTCGAGAAAAATTGACAGTATTGCTGACTCAAAGGGAACCAGATGTTTGCTTACAAAACATGATGGAATACTTATTTAACAATATTTTCACTTTATACAAAGAATTTTAGAAACATCTGTTAAAAAATATTATTACACAAAATGCTTTCGACTTACTTTTTAGCCACTTACGTGCGCTAGACCAACATATGTGAGGTCAAAAAAAAATCATCTGGCCACCACAGAACCGACTATCACCAAAAAGTACTTAAACAAAATACTTTATTTAAAATTATATCTACGCAATTATTACAGTTCTGATGAAGATTTAAAATATAAATCGATACGTTAGCGAAGTATTGTTTTAATTTCTGACCAGTCTGAATCTCATTACTTCCTCATAACATTATAATCTATAATAAGATGAGTAAGTAATGGGATTCGGACTGGTCAGAAATTAAAATTAAAACAATATTTTAACTTCGCTAACGTTTCGATTTAATATGAAATCTTCATCAGAGCTAGGTTAAAAAGTCACAAAATAAAATAAATTAGTCAGATAAATAAAATTTAACGTCCACATAATGTGAGAAGTTCAATGACTTCCAAAATTCCAAAATACAAGAGAGTGACGGCCAAAACGGGGCCTCCGGGGCCCCAAACACCCTCTCTTGTCGGGCCTGCCCATGACATAAATGTCAAAATAGATACTTAAAAAATGTCGCATAAATATGAAAATTTATAAAAAATTATTAAGTTGTATTAAAAAATGTCTATAATAAAGGTTAATAACCTTTATTATAGACATTTTTTGTAGACCTGTATAGCAAGCAACTTTTGTTAAATGTTTTTTTTTTTACCAAATTTGCTCTGGCGCTGGCCCCAGACCGGCAGACCCGCAGACCAACAGACAGACAGACCAACAGACAAGCCGTCAGACTGGCAAACCGGCAATCTGGTAGACCAACACACAGACAGACAGACAGACAGACAGACAGACTGACCGACAGACCGCCAGACAGACAGACAGACAGACAGATCGATAGACAAACAGCCCGATAGACAGATAGACCGACATTACGTTAAAAACAGTTGATTCTTGTTACAAAAAGCCTAGTTTACTTTTCTTATCTAGCGTAGCCAACACATTACTGCCGCGCAGTTTTAGTCTTCTTACACACTAGGCATAATTATGCCCACGTAAATATGTGTAAACTTGCGTAAACAAGAACCTAAAAAATAAACAAATCGTACAAAATAGAAATTACAAAAAAGTAAGGCCCGCCAAAAAATTTTGTTAGTTGATGCAGCCCGGAACATAAAAATAAAAAACAAATGTTACTGAATGCGCAACGTAAAATAGGTTGCCTACCCCTGATATATAGCACAACCTGTCTCAGCTATCGCAATGTATATTGGTATCATGGTCTTTTCACGTCTTTCCGTCCGTCTATTTGGCTGACACTTTAAAAATTGCATGTGCGTTTTGGTGTTACGTAAGAACTTGATCATCATTGCTTATAGCTAAATGCAATTTGTAAAATGTATATACGGTTTGAAAGAGCAACGATGGCTGTATACCATAATGCACGTGTCACATTAGTGCGCCACTACTAGCGCGAACAGTGATGTGGAGTAATAGGACGCTCCTAATCGGAGATCGGTACGAAAATACGCGTTCATAACTCGAAAATTAAACTTTGTAGAAATTTCGGATTTATTTCGTTTGATATAGAAACGATTTTTTTACTCGAATTTGAGTACAAGTACGAGTGTTGTAAGGTGCGTAAAAGTGACGATACATATACCTCCAAAATTCACCATCTCTAAAAAAATGCAGCTAAATTATGAGAGAGCACCGCAAACAGAAAGCTGTGGTACAGGCCAAAAGTACTAAGGCTTCTCAGGTCCCCATAACCAGAGCTAAACGTGTCCGAGAGTCAAAACTTCCGCAGTGCAACCTTCAACGTCTACGGCTCCTCCACCAACATTGTCCCAAATCTCTCAAACACGGTCGATCACCAACCAACTACCGTCAACGTCGTGTACGAAAGGCTATTTCAAAAAAGTATCCAGTGGCCGAAAAAGAATTAACGAAACGGTTTCTCTTCATTTGCTATCGCCAAACATTCAAAAAAAAAAGGAACTAACAAAGCCAGCATCGAAAAACAAAACAATAAAAAATTGATGTGAAGTGTGAATTTTCACACATTTCTGGGTTTTGCAGGTATTTAGTAACTGCAAAACAAATTTTATGTCAAAATATTTTTTTTATGAATTTTAATTCGAAAGCCTAATACCATTATTTAAGTTTCTAAATATATGCAGTATCTTTTTTATATAGCAAAATTCATTAAGATTTTGAAAATTGCACCTATGGCTTCCATTGGTTGCTTACATCGTAAGTCCCGCCCTTTGATTTCGTCAAACATAGAATTAAATTATAATTTCAACACTTGCCACTGGTTATTAAATTTACGCTTTTAAAAATTAAATGCAACATTTACCAAATATAACTAGAATTTTAACAAAATAATTTAAACAAAATAAAAATGCAAAAAAAAAACAAAAAATAAAATCAACAGGATTCGAACCCTAGTTTGCAAGTTGTTTGCAAGTTTCTTATATTATTAAGCGTACGACAAATCCAACCCCGCCACGAGAGCTACTGTTTAGGTATGTTACACAACGTATTAAATACTTAACATATTTTAGTTAAAAACACAAAAAATGCGTTATATTCCGAAAACATAATCTGATCAAAAATTCCTGTTGTACTATTCCGGTTCACACCAATGTACATTACTTAGAATTTTTTCATATTTTTTGTTTAAACCATCTGGGCTACAGGGTGTGGGACAAAAATTTTTTTGCACAATTTTGGCAAAAATCGCATCAAAATAATTTATTTTGCAAAAATAAAATTTTGATCGTTAATCCACGTACTAAGGGCTTTCATTTGATACCCTACTCAGAATTTAAAAAAAATATTTTTTTTTTCGATGAGCACATATTTGTTTATATTTTTAGAGGGATATGTTTTTTAGATGTTTTAGTATTTTTCCTATGTGCGGGTCAAGGAGTTGTATAAGCATGCCAAATTTCAACTCTCTAGGTTTAGCCGTTTGGCTACAATTTTTACCGAACAGACAGACAGGCAGACAGACAGACAGACAGACAGACAGACAGACAGACAGACAGACAGACGACAAAATGACGGTATAAGGGTTTTTTGGTCATACCTACAAAACCCTAAAAATTCAACACCCAAAATCTCTTGGAGAGAACCGAGTTTCCCCCAATTTTTGAAGTGAAAACTTCTTTACTCGAACCGCATACAGAATTTTTTTGCTGGGAATTAATGAGTCTGATCCGTCAGGTTCCAAGGTAAACGGTAATTCGATTTCTCTGAGTTTAGCCGAGCGAGAAAGAAACAGACCCTCTCATTCGATTAAAATTGAGCTAGCCGAGTTTAGCCGAACGAGGCAGAATTATAATTGTTGCAATTTACATCTCAGCCAATCAAAGTGTACATAAAATCATTAAATTCATTCATGAAAATTTGCTCATTTATACAACAGCCGGATCTATTCTGTTCAAATGGAACTTACTTCAATTACCTATGATTTTGAGTGAAGATTTTAATGTGAATTTCTTAAAAGAAGAATCAAAGCCTTTAATTGAATTTAGATATGTCAAATAACCGAAAGGAGAATATAACAAAATATGGAACTACAATAGACGGAGTTTTCTTTAGATATTTAAACAGATTTCAATCAAATATTTATCTCATATTTCAGTTACAACAAACCCATTGTTTCATTCTTAGATTATAACATTGAAAGAAATATTGATTCACAGCAGATTTAGCAGAATAATATGGCAAGCAGTTTTAACATTTAATATTAAAACTATTATTCATCTTATCTCATAGAAATACTTCGAATTTCATTTACAATGAAATACATTTACAAAAATTTTCATTATATACGTACATTTTTCAACTAAGTTCTATGAGAGTGGAATAAATAAAAAGTATTAAATGTTAAAACGGCTTGCCGTGTAACTGCGCCGAATTAGTATTTATTACATGTTACATAAAATTAAATAATAAAAATCTTTCACTCTCATAGAAAATAGTTGAAAACTGTTCGTATCTCATGAAAATGTTCGCAATTTTATTTTATTTACATTGAAATTGGCCGTTTTAACATTTAATATAAGATCATGTGTCATAGAAAATATTTATAAAATGTTCCTATCTCACAGAAATACTCCGATTTTTATTTACAATGAAATACATTTACAAGCATTCTCATGACATACGTACATTTTTCAACTAATTTCTATGAGAGTGAAAGATTTTTATTATTTAATTTTGTGTAACATGTAATAAATACTAATTCGGCGCGCTTACACGGCAAGCCGTTTTAACATTTAATACTAAATTTATTCCTTTCTCATAGAAATTAGTTGAAAAATGTACGTATATCTTGAAAATGATTGTAAATGTATTTCATTGTAAATGAAATTCGAAGTATTTCTATGAGATACGTAATATTTGAAAGAGGAACATTTGAGATAGGAACTTTTTATAAATATTTTCTATGACACATGATCCTATTATTAAATGGTAAAACGGCTTGCCATAGCATAATTTATACATTTTATAACTGATAAGTGCCTATATGCCGACCAGCGTAGCGTAGTGGTAACACATGTGCTCTACGTTGCGAAGGTCTCGGGTTCGAATCCCGTTAAGGCATGGAAATTTTCTCACATAAAAATCGTCCTGGCTAATTGCCACAGTAGCAAAGGCCATTAAATTAAAAAAAAAAAAGTGCCTGTATTGTAGAGCTAATGAGTATACGCAGGAAAATAAATGATTTTATCTATATACATGTATATAATATTATTTTATGTCTTTTTAAATATATATTAATTGAAATTGATTCTATCGTCATAGAAGTTTTCACTTCGATCCGGCGGTCTGAAGCACACACAAATTTATTTTTTTTTATTATTTTTTTTTTTTTTCTGTTTACACTAGGACAAAGGGAAAGAGAGAAAGAGGGGGAGTGAGACTGGGAGGGAAGGGGAGGAGAATTTGTTGTAAATGCAAAGTATTTCATTACCGTATTGTTAATAGAACTGAACTAATTGGTATGAAATATTTTGTTCATTAATTAATATCTGTTTATTAAATGTTTAAAATATTGCATGCAGTTCTTTGTTCTCCATTCTTTTGTGCTATTCATATTTTGAATTTAATTCCATATGTTTTGTTTCTTGATTAATTAATTCTATTCAAAACATTTCCTGACCAACTGTAGATAAATCGAATTAAGGTTTCCCCCCAAAAAACTTCAATTTCATTTCATGAATCTAAACAAAATTTCAAAATGGTATATGCATGGCTGACTATTTAGAAATTTGTTATTTTTCGTATTATAGAAAAATAAAAATGTTTCATACTTATGGACACAATTGGTAATTCATTTGGCGAGAATATAAAAAAAATATTGTTTATTGACAATATTACTTTATAAAAGTTTAAAACATTAAATTCTTGAGAACGTCCGGATTATAAAAATTTGTATTTTTCTTTTCAATTTCTTTTCAATCGTCCGCCCATGAAAAATTTGCTGAATACGCGAATGGGTGTTATAATCTTTAAATACACCACTGTTTATATGAAATACCTCCGAAATCATTACATATTTGACAAATGTGTGAAAATTTAAAATTTCACATCATTATTATCTAAATGTGGCAACCAAACTTACGGAACTGTAATGCTGGTAGTATAATATTGTTATCTTTAACCAAATTATAGACAATAAAATAAAATACTGGAATCACGTCCGCAAAACAAATATTTTGATAAATATTTATTACTGGTTATATTAAAGAATCTTCAAACATATGAATATTCATGAAACCCAAGCTAAATATTTTCAGGAACATCAGAATATATTTAAAATGGTCATTTCCGTAAAACAAAAATAGAGTTAACCAACACATTTCAATTATTTTAATTAAAAGTTGTTATTAACATTTTGTATTGAATTTTATGAATACATAATATGAATATTAAATAAATAACATATGCTATATATTAAAATAGTAGTTAAAATGTAAACCACATAATTAATAACTATATACAAAACAAATAATTTTGTCAAATCGTTTAAATATATATTAATTATTAATTAAAACGTAATTATCATTTCAAATTTTCCTCGTTAGTGACATCTGTTGCAAGTTATTTGAACTAAGAAGTTAACTATCCGTGGCGTTGAATCACTGGGAATAGAACAAAAGTTCGATACGGTACAACGGCTAATATTATCGACTAAGAAACCGTCAAAAGGCCGTACTAAAACTCAATCTATAACAATTTTCTAATCTGTAAATAAATTAACTATTCATGTGGTATTTAATAGGTGTGTTCGATTTGCACATTTGCAGTTACTGTTTACTGCCGCGTTAAAGCGTTAACAGCTGTAACAAATAATCCGCAAGAGAAACAGCTGTAACTTTTTCGCAGTAGCGTCATAAACTGGCAGTAAATTACGACAAATTAAACAGATTTGCAGTTACTGCGACCAAACGAACAGATTTTTTAACGCGGCAGTAAACAGTAACTGCAAATGTGCAAATCGAACACACCTAATTATTATACGCCCAGTCCGCCTACCGCTTAAACCGCCTCTGTCATGAAGAGCCAACAAGCTATGAATCTATCATTGCAAAATTATCTATCACAAATTAATCATTGAAAAGTTTTTATTTTCTTTAAAATATCGTTTTACAATTAAACATACACTCGTTTAGATACGGAACGCTACTATTGAGAAATAACACGCTCGGATACGCAGTCTGGTGGTCAAATATTGTACTACGCGACTGTACTACTGTTTGAAATTATTACATATTTTCTAGTGTTGATTTTTTGTTAGAATGTCGATAGATACATTTTCATAAAATAAAAATGTACTGTGCTTAAATTAACCTGTTCGCTGTTAGCATATTGACAGCTGAATACTAGACAATTCAGCCATATTGCCTTGAAAAACAGCGCCACCAACGGTAATGTCACTTCTCAATAGCCATGCATTTGATGCGACGAAGCACGCTTTGCATTTGTTTAGGCAGGCGAGCTAAATCGAAACAAGCAACGAAGACTGTTTCGAACGAAACCTGTTATAAACCGTCTGAAAACGGTTTCGGACGGTTTGTAGGCCTCTGCGGAGAGTTGGCTGATAAGAGCAGGTGGTCAGTTCATGCGGTAGAATTACAGTTAAGCATCGTGTATTATAGGGGAAGTATTTTAAGATCGCAGCGCTGTTTCGGCATACTTGGAACCTTCAAAATAGACATTCGTTACATATAAACAACGTGAATTTTAATGTTTATTGGTGGTTTTTGTAATTTTGCTACAATATTAATACTTGTTTTTATGCAATTATATTTTTATGCAAATATTTTTTATAAAAAAAAGCGCGATAGAATGTCTATTTCTGTAGTTGCTAAATCCCACCAGATGTCATATCGCTCAGCAATTTTTCCCTATAGTGTGTTTTTTTACTGTGTCGTGTCGTGTGGGTGTGTGTTGTTTTGAGTTACTATTAGAAATGAACAGTATCAGTAACTTTTTGAAAAAAAAAACATTTTCTTCGTATTCCCTCGAGGAAAAATTCGAAATAAAACAACTAGAAAGACCGCTACCGGATTTGGACATTTCAAAAACTCAGAATGTTTCTGTCTCTGCTTCTAAAACACGGACAAGAAAATTTAATAGAAATATTTAGTTAAAGAACAATTAGATTTGCGGATGCGATGAAAAGCAAGCTGTTTTTTGTTTTCCTTGCATTTTATTCGGGGGAGAATTAACATGGACGAAGAACGGTATTACGGATTTAGTGCACATCTGGAAAAAAATTAAAACGCATTAGAAATTGAAGGTACAGATGAACAATGTTTTGGTTTTTCTATACTGGGATCAAAATCAAATATTTTAACCCAGTTGAACTTAGCCTTTAGAAACGCAATAATACAACACAACGAAAGAGTTTACAAAAACAGGTATGTTTTAAACATTATCATAAATTGTATTCGATTTACAAGACAACCTGCTACCTGAGATTTTGGAAAGTCACTTCCATTTAATTTAAGTATCCATATTTGGATAGATAAGTACCCGCGATAAGTAATTAATGCATTTTTCTACTAAAACGAGTAAAAATTAATTTGTTATACATAAATTTGTATGTTTGGTATGCACAATATTTATTTAAAATTTTTATGTACCTCAATATCACAGTATACCCAGTAGTTTCACTCGACCGTTTTTCTGTACCAGATTTTTCATGCGCATGTGTGAATCCTGGTTAGGTCGCGCAGTTTTGCGAAGTGAATAAATTAAAAAATATTAAATAATATTTTATATTTAAGTAATTTTCCTCAGTGATGGGCGCGTAAGTTACATGATGTAAGTTACCTCATTGTTGACGCGTAAACAATGATGTAAAGTAAACACAAAAACTCTTGTAAACAACGTACACAATGTAAACAATGATTTAGACATGCGCACTTGTTTTGAATTACAGAACCTCATTATCAATACATTTTTATAAATAATAAAATTTTAATGAAACGATTTTAAATGAAAAAGTAGGTATATAAAATTAGGACAAGCCAATATACATATTAATAAAAATCGAATTTGCATCATTATACAGGTGTTACATACAAATTAGTAAATATGAATATGAAAAATAAAAAACTTTTTTCTTTAAAATATTCAGTCTAATAATTTTATTAACAAAATACATTAAATTTCACCTTAAAGAAAATCAGCCTATATTTTTTAATAACGAAAAGATTCCTTGCAAATTTTACATAACGCCCTATATTTTCTTTTATTTTCTTTCATTAAAACAAAACCTAGTTCTTCAGAACTATTCCTTCGGTTTCTTCCCACCATTTTTTTAATAAATTGATTGTTTTGAACTGAATATACTTGTTCATTAAATCTCTATTATTCGTAATAAATAACTAAAACTAACCTCATTTTACATTTTTACAAGTTTACATTGTTTACATTGTTGACAAGTTTACCAATTGTTTACATAAGTTTACACGTAAACGTAAACAATTAAAGTTTACGTGTAAACGCCCATCACTGATTTTCCTACTTTATTATTATACTACTTTCAATAGTTTTTGTATAATAGTTTTTAAATTCATTTTAGAGTCGCAAAATGCAAAATTCTTTTGTTAGTTGTCATATAAAGCTTATTCGTCCGTATCCATACGCGTAATAGTCTGTATCGTTCTTTAGAATGTTGGTCAGGACGAGGTAGCTCGAGGTCACGAAAATGTGGTACGCCAAGATCAAAGATTCCGACACGAGTCGGCCTACTGGTTCTACTTTGTCAATATGTTTAGTTGTTTTCTCGCGCAGAATTTATGATGCGCTGTACTGTTCTAATACCGAACGAGCTTTAAATGCCCATCACTCATATATACATGCTATAAATTGTTATCGTGTAAAAGAGGTAAATGGAAAATTGTCATATCTTCTTTTTATTACAAGTGGTACTTGTCGAACTAATGTCACGCACCCATGTTGAACAAGTTTGAGGCGTGGCTTATTAGTCAGTTGTGTTTTGTTTTTAATTATGTTTTCACGTTAAAAACAATTCTTAAAATGGGTTTTATTACAAAACCTGTGTTTTTATTCTTAGTTTTTGTAGTTATAAGCCCTTACCTAATTCAATGTAAGTAAAATTAATATCATATTTTAGCGGTTTAAGTTAATATTTGCGTTTTTCAACAGGTGTTCATTCAATAGGATGTACAATTCCATTAATTATTCGAGGATCATGGTTCTCGTGGGAAAAAGGACGGAACACACTCACAGAATTGAACGCAGAGACCATGTCGAGAAAAGGGTACTGCGTAGATATTAGAGATGAGTACCACACAAACTATACGATGGTTTTTAAACGTAACGATGGATGTTTTACATGTGTTAAATATTTAGTACGAACTGTAAACGTATTAGAAAAAATAGAATGTAAGTTTGTATAGTGATTTTTGCCATTTGAGACTATAAATTATATTATTTTAGCTCCGTGTATACATTTATCTCCGGGAGAAGAAGCATCGGTCGACCGAGTTTGTTCTGGATTGAATCCAGATCAACAGTTAATTACGCTTTTCTCTGAAAATTATGTTCCAGTTAATTGTAGATCATCGTTGGAAGGAGTGTGGCATTTTGCATATCAGGTAAATTTTTTTCTAAATATTTATAAATATGACCCAACACTTGTGTAGACATGCATGACCCACTATTATATTATTTTTGATTCTAAACCAGCGATTCCCAAACTGTGTGCCGTGGCGCCTCGGCAGGGCTACAGGGGCGCCGCAAAAATGTTCTCCAACTTCGTTAGTCTTCTAGTGTCTGTCTATAGGTACAATAGAAATTATGACCAAACGGCTGGAACTAGAATATTCAAATTTGGCATACAGTATAATATACACATGTATTTTTCAAAATGAAATATATATATTTTTAAATTTTGGGGTATCCAATGAAAGCAATTGTAGAGAATTCGTAAATTAAAGAACGAAAATTAATATATATATAAAAAAAAACAATAAAATTGGCGCCGTTTTTGCCTTAAATATGTGTATTAGTGTAAATTATTATATACTTATAAATATGTGTGTATTTATTGGACTGTTGTCCAAAAAAATAGGTTATATAGGGGTCACTTAAAAGATCAAAAAATATCTTTTCTGATAAATGCTCTTCAATCGTAGATTATTAAACAGAAAGTAATTTTAAAAAACTCTTCTAATTATATTTTATGTGTAAAATGAAATTTGTCCCATACCCTGTAACCCAAAGTGATTAGTTTAAAATTTCCAAATAATGCACATTGATGTGAACTGGAACAGACAGCAGAAATTTTTTTATCATATTATGTTTTTCAAATGTACCAATTATTTTGTAGTTGAAAAAATTTATTAGTATATATTTAAATTCAGTGTGAGGTATTAAATGAAAGGCATTAAAACGTAGATTAATAAGGTTATTCTGAACAGTCTTGTTAATTTTAACAGAACTGTTCTTTTTCAAATTTGACTAAAGGGTTTAGAAGAATGGCGCATATGATGACCTTGAAGTTTTACAGACTCTAGTTATGAAGTCTGTTCCTTTGGTTTAGGCGGAACTAGATTTTCAATTCTAGTTACTTTTACCGATTGATTGAAGCTTTTGATCATTTTGTTCAGGAAAAGCCAACTTCAATATATAAGAAAATAGCTAATGACAACTTACAAAAATGAAAATTCCGGTTAGTTCCGCCTAATCGTTTGAAATAGACTTTTTTGTATCTTATTGAGAATAACACTAATTACATTCTAACCAGATTTTACCAATTTTTGATTTTTTTAAACTAAATGAAAACTAAACTAAAGGAAAAACATCCAAATTTATTTAACCGAAAAGGAATAGTATTTCATCATTACAATGCACGTCTTCACTCAGCGAAAATAATCCGCGAAAAAATTCAGGACTTAAACGGGAAATTATTTTTTACTTATTCCCGATTTCACGCCTTCCGATTTTCAGCTATTTAGGTCTATGGAACATACACAGAAATAAAAAATTTGGAATATCACCGATGCAGAAAATGACCTGATCAGTTATTTTAAATCAAAACCAGAAAACTTCTATAGTGAGAGTATCGAAAAATTAGTTCAACGTTGAGAAGCCGTTATAAATAATGATGGAATAGTATATTATACAACGAGCATGGAATTGCTTCCATGCAAGTTTCATACTATGCTATTTCCACGACTATAACGTTATTACTTATTTAATTTTTATTCAGCTCCCTTTAATAACTGTCAATAATTTGACAGTTGCTTTCAACCTATTTATTACATTGCCAAGCAACGGTTATGTACGTGTCATACGGAATGTAAGATCAATTAAAACTACAATACTTGCGTTAGCTGATTAACTGATTGACCTAGACCAATTTTGTCAAAAAATATATTTGCAAAATTCGACAACTTTAACTATATTATTTAATTTTAATACGGTTTCCTTTACAAACTAACAATAATTTGACATATGCTTTCAACCTATTTATTACGTTGCCTAGCAACGGTTGACCATTGCTGCTTGAACCTGTTATGTAATGAGCTCAACCTGTTACGTAATGAGCTCAACCTGTTACGTAATAGGTCAGCAGTGTGTAATAAAAAGGAGTGGGGAACGTGCTACATATATTAATCACTAATATCTATATAGTCGTGTAAAAATTATATTTTGTAATTATACAAAATAAAAATTTCTGGAAAAAAAAATATTTTTTTTGTTCAAAGCTTATAGGTCATGTACCCCCAAACATTTTCAATAGAATTTGCATCGGGCATTAGAGTAAACCACATCACTCCAATCGCGGTCTAAATTTTCCTTGACCCAATCGAGTCGTTTTTCGGCATGTTTCACTTATAACAATGGTTTTTGTTTGGTGCTCCTGAATTTAATACCATTTTCGATTAAACGACTTCTCAGGGTCATTAGACTTAACTTAATGTTCTTTTTTTAACAAAATTGCCTGATATTTACGTAAAGATAACAGGATTATTTTTAAAAACGTTAAGAATCACTTTATCTTGTTTTTTAGTGGTCACTTTTTTTAATCCACGATTAGGTAAATCGTCAACATTTTTATTAATTTTATAACGTTTCACCCAATACTTCACAAAGTCTACTGACTTGTGTATATATTTTTCTGTACTTGAAAAGGACATGTTTGGTCCTTTTAGGTGGATACGTAAAAGTACCGCTTCAAAACGTTTTGCATAAATATCAGTCATTATTACACAACCGCACTACTGAAAGACAAAACACTAACTAAACAATTTTTATTATCTGGCGTATTAGGTCTTGTTATTCTTACCATGTTTAAACCTGTTTATTATTTGTGCACATGCCTGATCATAAGTTATAAGCATGTATGTCTTATTATACAGATTGTAACATAGTTTATATACAGTGCATAAATACTAGGAAGAATACTGATGAACCAAATTCAAATACTTAACATAATTAAATCCTATTTCGCCTTTTATTTACATTCTCTTTACTCTGTAGAATCGTTTCCGTTTCACCGGTGAATGCGACAACCAAGACGCCCACATCCGTTCTTGTCAGACAGCTGGTACCCAATTCTTGATCACCAATCAAAAATTCAACATTACCTACAAACGCTGCGAAGGTATGACGGGAACTTTCGACGGTATCGTCGAATACAGTTGTCTTGGCGATTGGTTCGTCGACAAAAATCACTTCTTCGCTGTAGCAAACACAAGGGAATCAAGAAAAGATGAAAAATACAGATGTTTCTTAAAAAATCGTGACGATGATTTATACATTGGTGTATCAATAACAGCAGAATGTAACACTTTGAAGACTCCAGAAAAAAGTCCAGAAAGATTACGAATAACACCCGTTAAATCAGAGATTGTTGAACCAGGGTGTAGGCTGCCGCAGAACTTTTCTGGAGATTGGATTAACACGGCTAATATTGATGCTGATGTGTTTATTAACGAGACTCATATTATTGAAACTTATTATCCAGATGAAGGTAGATATCGTAAAACTATCTATGTTTGTCGAGAACAGAGAGATACGAGAGTAATGATGGCTCGTTTAACAGTCGACGGATGTCAAAAAGATTTTGTTTGTTTCGATTTTGTTCCACAGCATCATAATATAATCCGTTATCGAAGAGGTTTAGCAGTAATTAAAGATGATTTTCATACTGTCTGCTCATGGGTACAATTTCCAAACAAAGAGAAATGGAAGTACGATCTTTTCCTTTCGAAACATCCAGTTGCTGTACGTTGTCCTGTTGCTGGAAAATTCAACTTCACTCAACATGGAGATATACCTTTTGAAACTCGTATTCTTGGAGGTGTAACACTAAGTCCTCGTCCGAATATTTATTGCAAACAAAATATATCTGATTTCTCCGTTTGTGACACAGATCAAAAAGAAATATCTATTGATGAAACTTATTGTTTATCGGTAGATCATTTGGGAAGACCTGTGGATATTTACAGTGACCCAGATTATCGGATGAAATGTATTGGATATTGGAAAGAAAATTTGAAGTCATATTTGATTACTTTTGATGAGTTAGATCCATTCTCGAAGTACAGATGTTGGGTGTATCAAAGAGCTGATTTGAACCGAGTTTTGATGTCTCAAGGTAATTATACAAATATTTTAACTATTATTTATCAAGAACTTGTCATTAGGGGCCAGTCGGGTTGGGCCCAATTTGTAATTTTATTAAACCAACCAATTAATTTACTATTTGCAAACCTGTAGCCGCAACCTCTAAACCGTTTGCTCCTGCCGTTGATCGCTAGCAAGGATATGGACGTGAGTTCAACCTGTCTATGTCAAATAATTTGTGTAAAAAATATTTATACAAATTACAGAGTCTGCTTAACCGTTCGTAACCGGCTGTAAATTGTAGGAGGTTTTCTGTGTACGCTAAAGACGTAATACTGACCATATTACTCCTGAATGTACATAGATTGAAAATATGGTTATGAAACATGGTAACAGAAGGCCTAGGCCAGTGATGGCGAACCTTTTGAGCTCGGTGTGTCAAAATTCGAAAAAAAAAAACTAGCTTAACTCGGGTGCCGTGTCACGTTTAGAAAAGCGCAAGTAGCCTTTGTTGCTGTACACCAAAAAAATGTTACTAATTAACTCATGTCTAGAAATATCCATAATTTTGTGATATTTGCAGCCCGAGTAAAAAAATAGTTACATTTTTGATATATTGATTTGTTAAAAAACCTAAAACAAATAATTCTCTTCATTAGTGACATTTTTGTTGCTGATTAGCATTTGTTAAATCTTCAATTGAAGGTTGGTATTTCGTACACTTCAAGCCCAAGCAAGCGCTACTAACTTCATCTGTAAGTCGGTTTCTTTTATTGATTTTAATATTATTTAACGCGTAAAATAAGGTCTCACAAAAGTACGTAGAGTAATGTATTACTCTAGTGATTCCCAACACTGCCTGCAGGGTGTTCAATAAAAGTTTTTAGTATGTAGATCAAGGGTGTCAAACTGGCGGCCCACGGGCCGCATGCGGCCCACTACTTGCATTTTAGCGGCCCGTAATGACTTCTTATACTATAATATTTTTTTATACTATATATAGTATAAACATGTACTTGAACGAAAATACCTCGTGACAGAAGCTGTCCGGGCTGCGGCGTTAAGACTTCGGCAAGGGCGGAAAACCAATAGTCAGGCAATAACTGTTGCAGTAAAGCTGCATTCAGAGCTCAGTAAATTAACACTCTGTGCGTTGTGGATAGTTTTTAAACGAGTGCAATTGGTATGATCGGACAAGCTCGTACTATATCGCTCAACAGTAGTATAGCAACGACAAAGCACGAGCACGTCCGATCATACCAAATGACCTCGTTTAAAAATTATCCATAGCGTACAACGTGTTGATTTACAGAGGTGTGAATGCAGCTTTAGGCGTGCGATAGTCGGTAGATCAGCGATTCCCCGTGATTCCAAATAATACTCTCGTAAGCAGAGCTTTCAAATACTACTTTTCTATAGGTGCAACTGCTGTGTACAGTACCAGTACGCTGATTTCGACCCGTTTTTGTTCTGTTGTTCGATAAAGCAAATATTTTGGCAAAATTTAATTGTTATTATTTAAATGTTATTTCCTTACTTCCTTCAAATAAATATTCATAAAAATGGAGGAAAATAAAAAACCGAATAAGTAACAATATAAATATAGGTTTTTCCAAACGTTGAGATGGAACTAGATTTTGAAATCTAGTATTTTTTATCTATTAATTTGGACTTTTGGTCATTTTGTTTAAGCTTTGTAAATCATACTCACATTGCAAATTCTAGATTAAATTGATTGTTATTATAAAATGTCATTTAATTTTAATTTTTTGTCAATCTTAATAAAAATTTCCCATTTATTATTATTATTATTGTTTTTTTGTCTTCAAAATATGTGAAAATGTATTCAAATTTTTAATAAATGTCATCGTCTCTATGGTTTCACTGTTGGAATTTTTAATTTTCACATACCAACGTTAGACTTGAAATTATCCAAGCAAGGTTCCTTCTCGTGACAACCTTAAAGAACGAAATTCCCATTTAGTTCCGCCTAAACGTTTGGAATAGCCTGTACATAACGTGCGGCCCGCGTAAATTTTACTTGTTAGAAAAATGGCCCGGGACTGAAATGAGTTTGACACCCTTGATGTAGATTAACAGATATGTTTCTAAATATTCTTCATTTTGATATGATTACTCCAATAATTGTTGTCCACCTATTGGCCTCCATTTCTAACTATTATACCTGCGAAACCATGAAATGTTTGAAAATTCACATTTCACATTTTTTTTTTTTTTACTTGAACTTTTAATTTTATATGTCCATAGCCGACAGTATAATATATGTATCTTTCTAGCTATTGGTGCTTTTTGTGACTTAAACCAAGATGTAACTTCCTGGAACTACACCGAAGGCGCTGGAGTAGCTATTGAAATGCAGGAATACGAAAGAGAAAGAGATCAGTGTCCGATGCACTTCGACGATGGTTCGAATCCGTGGTTACAATCCGAAAACTACATCAAGGTATTCCATTATGGATACTTCCATAGCTCAGGAAATACTATAAACTATATGTATATCACAGTACTTAGTGCTTTTATTTTTATAGTACTTTTTTAGTAAATATTAACAGCGCATATATTATTGCCATAAATATAAAGTCTCATTTATAAAAGACCCATAGTGCATGGCATTATCAAAAAGATTGAATTGTTATTTTCTGTTGAGATGTTCGTACTGTAAGCAGAACAGTGGTACACCATTGATTCTCCGTATGCATATACGATGCGTTTGTGTTATGGACCTATTATAAACTAGGCTTAATAGTGTATATTTGATATTAGATGGCAGCACTTTACACAAATGACGTAAAATACAGTAATAACTTGTAGTATTTCAGACAAGATGAATTTTACAACAGAGCGAGTAATTCTCCATAAAAATTTAAATTTATTCTCATTTTCATCTGTTTGCATAGCCAGTGCATAATGCATGAGAAACATTAACATGGTGTAGAACTCCGCACGTGTTATATCTTATTGTTAATGCAGCTACTTGTGTTTCTTTAGGGTCCTATGACATAAAATTATGGGTGCATTCAGGATTAATAAAGAAATCGGTTTAATTTATAGAGTTTGAGTAAAAATTAAAAATAATTGCAGATGTCCCTCGTTATTACGGTTCAATTCCGTCAAACACACCGCGGATAATAATAATAATAACAGTATTAACTAAGGATATAGGGAGCCGTGACATTAGCCAATCTAATGCAAGGCATTACGGTCAAAGTGAGGAACATATTCCAGGGGTAATCGGCTGCTGCTGTTCATTATTTTAAATTTCACAACCGCGTTTAACCAAACCCGCGGGGGAAAAACGCGGAACGAGCGATCACTGTGTTCTTAAATTTAAGACAGTAAATATTAATATAAGATTTAAATAAAAATAAAAATTTAACTTACATTCTTTTCACATTATTCGCCATGCGCATGAATGTACTTTTTTAAGAAAATACACTTTTTGATTTTATTAATAAAAGAACGAAATTTCCATATAGTTCCGCCTAAATGTTTGGAATAGCCTGTATGCATAAAGTACATTAATATGCACGGGATATCACAACGCTACATGTTCAACTGGTCGCGACTGTGTAAATCGCGCTATTTAATAGATGTAACTTCAAATAGTGCGATTTTTAACAATGCGTGATATTTTTGGAACGAGTTACTCGCACTGTTCCTGTTATTACTGTATGTTTAGATTCAAAGATTTTGAATACTAGCATTAAGATTTTTTGTAAAAAAAATAATTCTTTACCATTGTTAAAATTTTTCAAATTAATATGACAAGCATATTGAGCAACTATGGATTCTTTATTTAGATTGTCCCAGTTTGAGCTACTTATTATTCACGATTTAACTCTTTTAAGTTATTTCTTTAAGAATCTAGATTAGTGCCTTTGCATTTTACACCAATGGGCCTTTTCGTAAATTAATAAAATACTCTCTTCAAACCAAATACAGCAATACCTTGCATAATTAGTTCGGCTGGAGTAAAGAATAGGTGACTACAAAGTTACAAATTTCTTTACAGAGGGCAGCACATAACAACTAAATAATTCAAGCATTATCAGTGGCTTTAAAACAATGGTTTCTGGTCTAGAAACGCATGCACAATGATTTAAATTTTTAACTGGGCTAATATGGGGGAAAATAAAGTACTATGCACCTAAAAACAAGGTAATTAGGTTAGGTTTACTTAGTAAAAGTCTAGCACTGAGCGGAGAGAGCTAACCTATCTTCTAGTTTGATGACAAAACACTATCTTAAGTTAAGTTGGGTTAGTAAGAATTTGGTTAGAAGAAGCCGAGCGAAGCGAGCTACCTATATTCTAGTTTAATGACACAACCTAGTTTGATGACACCCACACTAATAATGCCACCTGTTTAGAATCACTGTACATTGAATAAATCCCGTGTGTTTGACGCACGCGTAGTTGTGTAGTCACTATTCTTTACTCCAGCCGATATTTCAATTATAACACTGAAATAAAATTAAGCAATTTTTATTTTTTGATTTTGGCCATATAACACATTTTTGAAATTAATTAATTTATATTTCAATCTATTTTCATATTCGATAAATTGATTTTTGGTAAACTGTTTTTCCACAAATTGTTTTCAGTCAGTTTTCCTATTCAATAACTTGTTTTTCGATAAATTGTTGTCGATGAATTATTTTTGATGAATTTCCCTTAACCCACTTAACCACGTTATGCAAAGTTTGCTGGTGTTGGCATTTATATTGTTTGATGAATTCTCACTATTATCTTTATTATTATTTTTTTTTATTGTGTTGTCCATTTTGAATGTATTTTTACTTAAATTTGGTTTCAAACCAATGATATTATTGTCGATCTGATAATTTTTAAAACTATTTTACAAATTTTTTAAATATTTTTATACAAGTGCATTATCTGTAGCTATAAAAGAAATCTCTATTTTAGAATGTTAGTTTTAAGAATAACATATCACATTTTGTTTAACGCCGTCCACTTGTGAAAGTCTTAAATTTTCTACCAATTTAAAGTGCATTATAAATGTATATTATATTTGTATAATTGTTAAATTTATTTAGATATAAGAACAAATACAATATTGTATTGCACGTTTTTGTATTTTATTGGAACATTTTTATAGAAATAAATTTTTACCTGACAAATATTCTATTGTAATGCACTACCTCCACAAATAATACGAAACTTTAGGGCATGCGTGACTGTCACTACTTATCTACGGCTACGAGACGTGAGTCATTACAGGTTCTATCCAGAGAAAAGTGTATTTGTAAATCAGTTTTCGAAGAATTCTTCAGATTTACAGGCTGTGTAGGATAACGAACACAGGCTTGGGGGAAAGAACTGGCCAAATAGACATATGTATATTTGGAAAGAAGATATTATGAATGGTCAGTACACATTGACGAACTCCTAGCGAGGTGAACCGCCGTGCATTAGCATTCGCGACTCAACCTACGTTGGCGGCGCTGCGTACAACAGCTCATGGTCGACAAGAAGCGTATATGTCAGTTTTTTCTCAATATTTATCTGTTCAAACAATATTTCGGCAAAAAAGCACTGTATTTAAGTCACTATATTTAAAAATACGTCTTAATTCACATAAACTGCAGCACAACACACTACAAATATACGCTTCTGTTTAATTTACCAAGCCGCCACAAGTTGTCTCACTGTTATTTGGAGTCGCGAATACAATCTACAAAGCAGTAAGAGAAGAGAACGACCCAAGAACATAGGGGAAACTTTTTAAGATCGCAGCGCCATTAGTGGCAAAAGCTGGAACACTGGAGTGATATTAAATTGTCACTTGTGAATTTGTTTACATGGTTAAAATGAACATGAGTTGTATTTTCTTATTTTCCGAGCTTTTTTGTGCTTTTTTTTATTTAAAGGTAATCTACGATTTACAAGATATGTAATAATGTACTATTCTAAAGAAATATTTAGTGTCATTGTATTTATAATTCTTTTTGACTGTCAATATATCAACAAAAATATGGTAAATATATTAGTAAAAAATAAAAATATCTGCCTGAAAAAGTGGAAGGGTTTTTTAATACATCAACTGATGATTTAGGCAAATTTTGGGTGGGGTAAAAAATCACTTTCCATGAAATACAACGAGCAAACTCGTATGCATGGGTTTGGGTTTTTGCTCATTTTTAGTTTTTGGATCCATAGATCCACATGACTTTATAGAACCGCTTCCTGAAAATTTAGGATGCCATCACTGGTTTAGAGGCAATCCTACATCAGTTGATAAATTTGGGAAAATATTGGAAAAAATAAATTTAGTTAATTACAAAAAGTTTTATTTATGAAAGTATGTAAATAATAAAATATTAGTACTAAAAATATTACTAGCTTAGCCACATATCATTTTTTTCTTCAACCAGTCGGACAGATGTCTCGCTTATTCTTTGAAGAAAATCTTCCAGCTTATGTTTAGTGAAAACCTGTAAACAAAAATAACTTAATATTCTGAAGGTATTGAGAAAAGGAGCTGAGAATATTTTAAATAAAATATTTGAAAAAGTATTTCAATTACTTTCTGGTATTTGAAATATTGTATTGCAAATACTTTTTAAAAAATGCTCTTGGTATTTGGATTTGAAGATACTGTTTCCTTGGTATTTGTATTTGATATTTGCTGTTTGAAAACATTAGTATTTTAAATACTTTCGCAGTATTTCAAATATTTCCCTAGTATTTCAAATATGTCCTAGTATTTCAAATATGTTCTTTGTATATCAAATCGTATCTATTATTTCAAATCTCTTTTAATATTTCAAATATTTCCCTAGTACAGGGGTTCCCAAAGTTTTTCCTATGCGGGCCAATTTAGTATTTCCCAAATTTCTGGCGGGCCAAAAAAAAAACGGAATTATATCAAAACAGTGATTAATGTAATCATGAATTTTTTTGTTTCAAATATATTTAACTTCTTATTTTTTTTTTTTTTATTAATATACCAAATTTAATATAAATATATTTATAATCCTTAATTATATCAACAATTATTACAAATTAATACTATTTACCCACATTTTATTGTATTTTATTCGTAATATTTTATTATCTACTAGCTGAGTACCCGTGCTTCGCTACGGTTTATTGACGGTTTGCCATCATTGTTCAATTATTGTAAGTCATGATTCTTTATAGATCACATTGCTGACTCTCTCCTCAGGTGTAGATTCACCCCGTTAGAGGTTCATTTGTGTAAAATTCGTACTATGTTCCTAAACATGTGCACGGGTAACTTTTAAGTTATAAAATGAATGTTATAACTTAATAAACACAGGAAATACGACGGGTTGTGTATAATTCACCCCGATTATAGACTTACCCATTTAGGGGTTGATTAGGAAAGAATCCAGAAATAAAATTTTCGACATTTGTATGGTTAAGCAAAAGCCAAGTCGATATCTTATTGGTACTAAGAGATATTAAGGAATCCTTGATATCACATTTCAGCCCTTAGGGGTTGAATTTCGAAAAATACCGTCTTAGTGGGAACTTACGTCCTACAGGGAATATACTTTACGAATTTCATGTATCTTGTCCAGAGGACGTTCTATCGAGTAAAAAATACCCATTTACCCCTTTAGGGGTGAAATTTTTAAAAACTGTCATAACTATTTCGAGATATTTTAAAAAGACACCGATATGCCAAAAAAGGATTGTTATAACTCAATAAACACAGGAAATACGAAGGGTTGTATAATTCACCCCGACTGTAGACCCCTATAGGGGTTGATTCGGCCAACATCCCGAAATAAGTTTTTCGTATGGGTAATCTTTGTAAGCGAAATCCAAGACGATATCTTATTGGTCCTAAGAGGTATTGAGGAATCTTTGAAATCACATTTCACCCCTTTTCACTTCTTAGGGGTGGAATTTCGAAAAATCCCGTCTAAGTGGCTGCTTACGTCATGGAGGGAATATACTTCACGAATTTTATTTATCTATGTCCAAGGGATGTTCAATCGAATACAAAATTCCCATTTACCCCTTAAGGGTGAAATTTTAAAAACTGTCAATACCATTTCAAGATATTTTGAAGACACCTATATGCCAAAAGGAATTTTATAACTCAATAAAGACAGGGAATATGATGGATTGTATAATTAACCCTGTTCGGAAATTTACCACTTTAGGGGTGGGTTAGAACAAAATCCTGAAATAAGTTTTTCAACATTTATATGGGTAATCTTTGTAAGAAAAACCAAGACGATATCTTATTGGTCTGTAGAGATATTTAAGAATCCTTGAAATCCCTTTAGGGGTTGAATTTCGAAAAATCCCTTCTTAGTGTATGCTTACCTCATGGAGGGAATATACTTTGCGAACATCATGTATCTATGTCCAAGGGATGTTCTATCAAATAAAAAATATCCTTTTACCTCTTTAGTGGTGGAATTTTGAAAAACTGTCAAAACCATCGAGATATTTTAAAAAGACATCTATATGCCAAATAGGAATTTAATAACTCCACAAACAAAGGAAATACGTCGGGTTCTATAATTCTCCCTGATTGTAGATTCACCCTTTTGGGGGATGAATAGGACAAAATCCTGAAATAAGTTTTTCAACATTTATATGGATAATATTTAGAAGCAAATATGAAGGCGATATATTATTGGACCTGTGAGATATTGAGGAATCCGTGAAAACACATTTTACCCCATTTCACCCCTTAGGGGTTGAATTTCCAAAAATCATTTCTTAGGGGGTTGTTAAGTCATAAAAAGGATATACTCCCCGAATTTTATGTTTCTCTGTCTACATTAGACGACATTCTATCGAATATAAAATACCAAATTACCCGTTTAGGGGTGAAATTTAAAAAAAAAAAGGTCAATACACTTAAATATTTTAAAAAGAAACCTATATGCCTAAAAGAAATGTTATAACACAACAAACACAGAAGATGCGAAGGGTTCAATAATTCACCCTGATTGTAGATTCACCCCTTTAGGGGTTGATTAGTACAAAATCCTGAAAAATAAGTTTTTCAACATTTATATGGATAATATTTAGAAGCAAATATGAAGGCGATATATTATTGGACCTGTGAGATATTGAGGAATCCGTGAAAACACATTTTACCCCATTTCACCCCTTAGGAGTTGAATTTCCAAAAATCATTTCTTAGGGGGTTGTTAAGTCATAAAAAGGATATACTCCCCGAATTTCATGTTTCTCTGTCTACATTAGACGACATTCTATCGAATATAAAATACCAAATTACCCGTTTATAGGTGAAATTTAAAAAAAAAAGGTCAATACACTTAAATATTTTAAAAAGAAACCTATATGCCTAAAAGAAATGTTATAACACAACAAACACAGAAGATGCGAAGGGTTCAATAATTCACCCTGATTGTAGATTCACCCCTTTAGGGGTTGATTAGTACAAAATCCTGAAAAATAAGTTTTTCAACATTTATGTGGGTAGTCTTTGTAAGCAAAAGCAAGGCGATATATTCTTGACCTAAAAGATACTGAGGAATCCGTGAAAACACATTTCACCCCTTTTAACCCCTGAGAGGCCGAATTTCAAAAAATTATTTCTTAGGGGGTTCTTAAGTCATAAAAGGAATATACTCGCCGAATTTTATGTTTCTTTATCTAGACGAAATTTTATCGAATAAAAAATACCAATTTACCCCTTTAGGGGTGAAATTTAAAAAAAACGGTCAAAACTCTTTCTAAATTTTCTAAAAAGATACCTATATGCCAAAAAGGAATGTTATAACACAAAAAAAACAGAAGATGCGAAGGGTTCTATAATTCACCCTGATTGTAGATTCACCCCTTTAGGGGTCAATTAGAACAAAATCCTGAAATAAGGTTTTTAATATTTACATGAGTAATCTTTGTAAGCAAAAACCAAGTCGATATCTTATTGGACCTAAGAGATATTAAGGAAACCGTGAAGCCATATTTTACCCCTTTTAACCCCCTTTTCACCCACTTAGAGGATGAGTTTCGAAAAATCCGTTCTTAGTGGGTGCTTACGTCATGGAGGGAATATACTCGCCGAATTTCATGATTGTAGGTTCAGTAGTTTGAGCTGGGCGTTGATTATGAGTAGGTAGCTTAGTTACGATTTTATATATATAGATTTATTTTTTTTAATAAAAATATAAATTAACGCATCGATGTCGCGGGCCGCACTTTGGAAACCCCTGCCCTAGTACATACTTCAAATATTTCCTAGTATTTCAAATTTGTATATAGTATTTCAAATAATTCCCTAGTAAATGCTGTTCACTTTTGTAAGGACAAACAATTTTGTATTATAAAGCGACGATCAGCTATTCGCGCGATTTATAATATACACATGTGTACTTCTACACGCTTGAATCAATCACCCGAATGCGGTCGAGTACGAGCGTATTTTCGCGCGATTGGTAAGCTTCTACAGTAACCACATATGTGTACTTCTACACGCTTGAATCAGTCGACGAATGCGGTCAAGTACACGCGACTTACAGTTCGGGCGAACACGCTTCCACTGTAACCGTAGCCTTAGGCTACGCAAGATTCGCGTTATGCCTTCTCTATTAGTTGTCCCTCTGAGATCGTAACTCTCCCTAATATACTCCACTTGGATAAGTTTAATTAAAATTTGTGACACAGACAAGTTTAAAATAAAATTGTTCTTACCTTGTAGAGACAATATTTCTCACAAGCAATAATATCAGCCAACTGTAGGCATTCCGTTAGTTCTCCAATCTCAAACAGTACTGTATATAACAGCATCACTGCTTCCGGAATACAATACCCTCTCAAATGTTCCGCGTTTTCAGTTCCGGTCAACCATCCACCATCCGGAAAAAGCAACACATTATACAACATAGTCTTAGCAGTCTTCGCTAAATGATTAACAGTCATTTTCCACCTGTCACAATCAGCTTGGTACTGACTCAATTTATGTTCATGTGCCACTTTATCTGAAAATCCAACATTTTCGGGCAATTCTGGTGGAGCAACTGGTCTTGACTGATGGAAAAATTTGAACCAATCATTAAATGCTTCATGGGCATCGAGATATGATTTGTAACATAAGTGTTCACGAATCCAACGGTGAATGTATTCGGGAACTTCATCGGAGTTACTGAGAATGTTGTCGATGAAGTTTAAAGGTATTTTGCTGAAAGCGAGCTTAGCAGCTTCCATTTTGCCGAGGATTAAGAAGTAGGAAACTAGTGAGTTGCTTTGATTGATCGCTTCGGCGGACTGTGAAGGGTAGAATAACACCCAATCCAATGCTGATATTTTTGTTTTATCACTTTCGGTTAATGGTTTCTGAAAAAAATAGTAAAATTTAATTTTTTTTTTATAATTTAACGTCGACAAATTAACTTTGTGAAGGTCTTTAAATATTTAATTACTGGTTTTAATTTTAACTTACATGTAAATTACTAAGCTGTGTAATATCTTCATCTGATTTACTAATTATCATCTCCGTAACGTATTTTGTGATAGATTGTACATCTAAACCGGTGTCTTCTGCGTATTGTAAGGCTTCTCTTCGTTCATTATTATCCGAAATATTTTCCAGATATAAAGAATACATTTCAATTTGAGATTCTTTACCCAAAGTAGCGGTGTAATATGCAATAATTTGTGGCTCATTCCGTTCTATTAAAATTTTAACATACCTGAAAAATATAATATATTTAGATATATTTAGTATATAATCATTGATCGATTGTTGAAATTCAACCGATTGTATATAATTTTTTTAAAAAATTCGCCGCCTCTTTTCGCTGATGTATGAACACAGAAATCGGTTCTTCTCTAGTAAATTACCCTAAGTCACATTCAGAATCCCCCAGAGCGAATTACGCTTTCTAGTTAATCGCGTGTTTTATAGGGGAAACTTCCTAAGCGCCCTGATATCTGGTGGCAATTTGCGGAAGATACGAAAGTGACATTGTTTTGTTCAATTGTCATCTGACACTACCGATAGAGGCGCCACTGCATTGTACATCATGGCTGACGCAGATAGGATATTTTTGACAGGTTCAATGGTATCTTCATGTGATATTTATTGAAATTAATTTATTATTCAATATGAGGGTTGCGGTAAATGAAATTTTCCGTTTTCTCAGTGCCCAAGTAACCTCTAGGGTTATAATTGAAGGTAATAAGGCTTTTTTGCCACGTTTCGGAACACGATGAAAACTTAGATCTCTATCACGACCTACTGTTGCATTGCAAAGATAAACACAACAATTCACGTTGCATTTCATTTTTCTTGCAATTTTAAAGACATTTTTTAAAAACTCGCTATGAAAACAACAGTAAACAAACTCGACTATCCTCCACCTGTCAGTTTCTCAAAATCTCACTAGAGGCGCTTCAGTTATTGTCAGTTAACAAATGGAAAAATACGTGTTTTTTTGTTGTCTGTGTTTTATTTTTGTGAATCATGGGAAAAACAATCAATTTTGTTGTGTGCCGCAATAGAAATCGTGAATAAGGAAGAATCCCTCTTAAACATTGCATAATTTACCTAAATCGAAAAAAATATATCAATTGAAACGACGTTTGGAGGCAGAGAGAAAGTGGATCGTAGGTTTTTATGGACCCAAGAACTAGAGGTATGCACGGGCTCGGGGTTGGCCCGTGGGCTCAGGCCCGACCCGTGAATTTTTAGTCCAAGAAAAGACTGAAAAAAGCACTTACCCCACCCAAAATTTGGCTAAATCATCAGTTGATATATTAAAAGGCCCTTCTACTTTTTCAGGCAGAGATATTAATTTTGACTAATATATTTACCAAATGTTTGTTGCTATTATATTGACAGACAGTCAAAAAGAATTAAAAATACAATGAAAAACTAAAAATACTAAACAAAGCGGTGTTCAACCATCCACTCAAGGGTATGCATCGAGGCTTGCATCAGTAGTGTGTGTCCAACAGCCAGTGATACATGTTTTATGATGCCTTGGAATCGATGCATGCCTCATAGTGTATCCCTCATACAATTAAGCTTAAGTAAATTATGTATTTCTTACTACCGGCACTGAAAAGTGCGTTTATGTATCGTTTTCTCTTAAATAAAATTGGGGGATAATGTGCATTATATCTTTATATTATTTATTTATGTATTACATATATTAACTTAAATACGAATTAAAGTGCAATTTTCTCTCCGATGTACCAGACAAAATATTTTAAATAAACACTTAAATTTTAGCCACCAGTTGTCACAATTATGGTATAATTGTATTCTAATGTCTCAATTCCTTGAGCGGCCTTTAAGCTGTGTAGGTCAAGGTTGCTGACGTACGGTTTTGGGAATTAAAGAATGTGCAGGGTGTTGCGTGTTTGCCAACATAAGTGTTGAACTACATTCTAATGTGTTGATAAACATTATTCAATTGTGATGACTATGGTCTTTAATTGCTGCCAACAATTACACAAATGAATAATGTTTCCAAAATAATTGAGGTAGGACCTTTAATTAACTGTTTAGTTAATTAACAACATTTTCAAAATTGTTATCAAAAATGTGCATGAGACTGGTCTAGTCTACAATCCAGTCAAAAATTACAAAAATGGATTCAGTAGTTTTTATGTTGTAATCGAACAAAATTTCCATTTCTTTTTATGTATAAAAATTATTTAAAAAAATACTTACGCTTCCAGAACTTTTTCGGCAATATCATCTCTGTGAATATGTCCAATTTGTCTCAAAAATAAGACCAAGTGAGCCAAAAATCTTATAAAATGTGGTGACGTATTTGAATTATAAAGCCATTTTTCAATATCAAGCATGAGTTGTGGAATTTGGTCTAGAATTATATATTTTTGAATCAAGTGGTCAGGTTCTTCAGCTTCAATTTTGATTTGAGACACTGGATAGGAAGAAATTTTAGAGAAAACGCCATCTAATGACATTCTGAAAAAGGCAATTATAATATTATTAAGTTTCAAAGCTTTGTTTTTTTATTATTTCTTTACTTACTTGTTTTTCCAGTATTCTGGAGGCATTGCAATGTAATTTCTGGAGACATAATCACGGATTTCCGATTCAACTCGAATGTCGACCATTGTTTTTAAATACGCCCATAATACGTCTTCCCATGTTTTACAAACAAGAAGAAGGATGTCTAAGCAACCACAAAATGCTGCAACTGTGGCTCTTTCGTAAATATGCAAATCAGTCTAAAAAATATATATATTATAGACAACGAAAATTAGAACAATTAGGTTGCTATGTCTTAGTTTTTATATTGTAATACAAAACTTAAAATTTTGACGATTTTGATAATTAAAAAGAAAATCTCGGCCATAAAATAAACGATAGAAACCCTAAATTTTTTCTGAGGTAATTTATTTCTGATAGATAATACATAATATAGACATATAATGCCAGCTTTAAGTATAATAATTGCATATTTACCTGAAGACAGTAATCCCAAGCAATTTTCTTCCAGAGATCCCTATTTTCATTCCCCTGTGTATCATGTCGAACAGTTTTATCGACATTTTCATTATGATTAGCGTTTGGATCATGATGTAATCTCCATCCTTCCAATAATGCAGCTCTCCAAGCATGTCCACAATGCATACACAACTTCTGCGCCTCTTCAAATTTCCCACAACGAATATCCATAAAAATCTTTTTACATAAACGTTCATCATCCTCTTCATCTAAATCATGTAATGGAAGCTTTTGCCGAATAGAAGCATCAGGATCAATTTTAGTAACGATTCGACGACTTGATTTGAAAACAATTGTATCTGCTGATGTTAGCTGGTGAACAGTGTTTTCCCAGCCAATGTTACGATCGGTAAAGTATTCAACTCTTGGCATAACGCTTTCTCTGTCATGTGCGTTACATTCAAGCCAGTCAATTATCAACTGACTTTCCCGCATAAGTGCATTTTTACGATACAGATTTTCAATACATAACTTTTCACTCACCCCAAAATACTGAGCTTGTTTATCTTCTTTGTCAAAACCTAAACGATCTTGATACAAACAAAATATTAACCGCCAAGTATTTCTCTCATTCTCCAACCATCGTTCTTCATCATCAAGTCTTCCTTTCACCTTAGATTTTAACCCTCGTACAACATTTAATGTGTCTGCGCAACATCTTGCTAAATCTGATACTGTATCAAATACTTGCGGAACATTATTATGGGCTTGAATTACTTCTAAATATTCCATGTATAAAGAATTAATGGCACTTTCCCAAGGTTTTGAACTGAACGGTACACCAATTGTGGTTTGATTATGTAGTAGACTCATCGAATCATCTTTTGAGAATAATATTTGTGTCTCATCTCTTAAATCTACTGGTTGAATAACTGTTATATCTTGAACTTCATCCAAATCGAACATTTTACTTATCGGTTTCTGTCTTTTTGGGGTAGCTGTACGTAGTAAACTTTTTCCATGAGGTGATAATGCGTCTTCTAAAAGACGAATTGAACGATTTAAATCACGATCCATTGTAAAATCTTCTGTTTTATTTCTTAAAATAATGTAACAATTCTATTCATACATTAACGAACCACAAACACATTTTCTAACCTAAAAACACCGGGTTTTGAAATGATGTTGACAGCGCATGATTCTAAATTCCATGCACATGCCCAAATGAAGTTTCAGAATACTTTACGCGGGAATTTTATTGTGTTGGTTATATTTGACAGTTGTTTAGTGGTGCTTTAATTTTAGCTGAAAAATGGAATTCCGTCCTTCAAAACGTATGAAAGTTGTTGAACATAAAAATTTAGACTATCCACATGTGCTGCAATTATTTTTAAAACCCCCTACTGGTGATATTTCACTTGAAGAATTTGAGAAAATGGCTTTCGATAGAGTTAAGCTCTTACGAATATTAGAACAAGCAACTTTAATGGGTCATAAAATATATACACATGAATGGAAGACTGCAGTTTTAGGATATTTGAAAAAAGATGGCCTTCGTAAATACTCTAATCTCATTCAAAGCACAGGTAGTAACGCTGATGATTGTGATGTTAGTATACGACGAGAAGATCATATTTCACATTTTATCCTTCGATTATGTTACTGTCGATCAAATGATCTACGAGATTGGTTTGTTCGAAGAGAAATTGAATTATTTAAACTACGATTTTCATGTTTAAATGATTCCGGACTGAAAGCATTTATCAAAGCACATGGATTAAAATATACTCCTATTTCGGAAGAAGCTAAGGATAGTATTAAGGAGTATTTAATACAGTCTACTGTTGGATATAACCCTGCAGAAATAGAAAGTAAAGATTTTTATAAAGTTCCGTTTGAAGAAGTTTCTGATTTAATTAAGAATAGACAGACTTATTTGAAAGGAGGGTATGCTTATATTCCAAGTGGAGAGTTGGTTTCTTGTCTTGTTTCTCTGTACAGAACAAATCTAAATGCTGAATTAACGGTAAGTTTATTAACTAGTTGAAATTCCTGTACTACTTTGGTTTTATTTCAATATACAGTAGTGTTCACTTATAATGAACCCATTTATAATGATCTTTCGGGTAACTAATTTTATATACAAAAGAACGGTTAATTACCGTTCTTTTGTATATAAAATTCTAAAAGTTTCATGATAACAAAAAAATTGATGATAAGTTTGAATTGCAGTACCATTTTTTAAATAAAAGGATTTTTCTGGACCATTTTTTTTACTGTATTTTATTCTATAATCCCTATTTGACAAATGTTAAAATGTTTTTTGTTGTAAAAAGTCTAACAAAACGATGTTTTTCCCAGATTAAAGCTATAACTTAATTTTTAGTTTGCAAATCGTAAATTACCATTTATCGACGATGAAAGAATAATGGGCCTACTCCATTCTGTCAACAGCATGTACTCTGGTAAAGACTACATCGAACCCGAAAAGAAAGAAAAAATTGAAGTGGAAGATCTAGAACATTTATCTTTAACCTCCTTCCCATTATGCATGAGAAACTTATTCGATGTCGTAAAATCAACCCACCATATGAAACACTTTGGACGATTACAGTTTGGATTATATTTAAAAGGGATTGGTTTGAGTTTAGAAAATGCTATTAAATACTGGAAAAGCGAGTTTACGAAATTGATTGATGAGGATAAATTTAATAAAGAATATTTATATAATATTAAACATTCTTATGGTGTTCTTGGTAAAATGACCAATTATACCCCATATAGTTGTATAAAGATTATTCAGGGTAATGTTGGACCAGGAGAATGCCATGGATGTCCATTTAAACACTGGGAAATGGAGAGTTTGAGGAAGAAAATGTATGATTATGGTGTTCAAGGAGATGGTAAGTTGTTTTTAGAGTTTTAGTCTGTATAATAAGAGGTCCTTGTTGATTTTTGGCGAACTAAGAGAGAAAGGGAAAACTAAAAATAATTTTAAAATTTACTGTAAATATTATCACGCTACTACCTAATAATTGGTCCAATCTCTATTATTGTCAATTATTGCTTGGCATCTTTTCGGTAAACTTTCTACCAGCTTTTTGGCATACGACTTTGCAGTGATCTCCATATCTGCCGTATTTGACGAGTTAGCTGATCCAAATTTCGAACGTTTTTTGTTCGAAGCTTATATTTCATGTACCCCCAAACATTTTCAATAGGATTTGCATCGGGCATTAGAGAAAACCGCGTCACTCCAATCGCGGTCTTAATTTTCCTTGGCCCAAGCGAGTCGTTTTTCGACATGTTTCACAGATAACAATGGTTTTTGTTTGGTGCTCCTGAATTTAATACCATTTTCGAATAAACGACTTCTCAGGGTCATTAGACTTAACTTAATGTTCTTTTTTAACAAAATTGCTTGATATTTACGTTAAGATAACGTAGGATTATTTTTAAAAACATTAAAATCACTTAATCTTGTTTTTTAGTGGTCACTTTTTTTAATCCACGATTAGGTAAATCGTCAACATTTTTATTAATTTTATAACTTTTCACCCAATACTTCACAAAGTCTACTAACTTGTGCATATATTTTTCTGCACTTGAAAAGGACATTTTTTGCCCTTTTGTAAAAATATCACTTCAAAACGGTTTGCATAAATAGCACTCATTATTACCCAACCGCGCTTCTGAAAGACAAAACACTAACTAAACCATTTTTATGGTAGAGCGTATTAGATCTTGATATTCTTATCATGTTTGAACCTGTTTATTATTTGTGCACATGCTTGATCATGAATTTATTACGGTTTCCCAACGTTGTACTAATTTTTCGATACCCTCTCTATAGAAGTTTTCTGCTTTTGACTTAAAATAGCTGATCAGGTGATTTTCTACATTGGTGATATTTCGAAATTCTTTATCCCTCAGTATATTCATTAACCCAGTATGCAGGCCTTCGGTTGGCTTGCTTCAATTATTAAATACTTACGAAACTATCTACAAAACACAAGTTTTTATATTATTTTTATTACAGGTATGAAAGAAGTACTTGATTTAGTAAAAGCCGGGCACTTCCAAATCGCCTGTTCAAAATATTTCATTCACACACACGGCGGAATTGAACCAAAGGCCCTAATCAATCACCCTAATCAATATTTCGAGGAAAGTCGAGAAATTCGAACAAATTCTCGAGAGAACATACCGAAAAGAACTGTTCAAAAGAAAAAAGTTGAATGTGAATACTGTGCTACCACTCCATGTTGCTGTACTGGAGCCTCAAAAAATAATAAAACCACCAATGAGTGCACATTTGGAGAAGATTTTGATGTTGGTGATATGGATTGGAGCGAGAGTGATATGACTAGCTCAAAAGGAAAAAGTGAAGCTAATGAAGTGAGTCAAGAATCTACTCAAAATTCTGAATCTCAAAAATCGGAAACTTCTCAGTAGTGGTTAGTTTTAAATATATTATATTGTATTTTTATTTGTATAAATAAAATATATTCGCATAAATATATATTATTTTTTATTGCAACTAAGTATTGTTGTCACAGCTATATGTATAATAATTTTCGTAATGGATCACGTTGTGTCGTGTTAATTTTTGTACTCAGTTCTGCTTGTACGCGACCGCCGTTCAAGTTACCTGCATTGTTGCAGTTCACGAATATATATTATATACATTCATCTCATGTCTTAGTGTATTTTAGTCGCTCATTTTGGTCTCCTCATCATCTGAGCTCTTAGTATCGTACTTGTTTAAGCAGAGGTAGAATTAGTCTTGTTCTACATAATTTCTTTCACTCTGATTTGTTGTCGTCAATGCATTTTACGCATTCAAATTCGTATTAGTATATTTCGTGAATATACGGCGTGGACTTGTGAAACCGATCGTGGCTGTTTGTCCAAACTCTCCATTCCAGACCTGGTGTATTACGAAGAAAGAAAGCATATCTAAGGGTCCTTTCTTACGTGACGTTCCAACTGTCCATAACTAAATCGTTTCCCAATCTGGACTTAATATTAACTTTCCCTCCATTTTTCTTAAGAAAAGAAAAAAAAACTAAGATGCCTATCTTTGTCCTGTCTTGAATGACAGTCAAAAACACTACAATTTGTTCTTTTATAATTTTTCACAACTTTTATCGACAATCTAACAAAATTTCAACACTAGAACATATTATGTAATAAGTTCAAACAGTAGTAGAGCGCCTAGTACAATATTTGACCACCAGACGTCGTAATCGAGCGTGTCAGTTCTCAATCATGTTGGGGTCACCACTTTGGCGTAATACCTAAAAAAACGCTGAAATGAAAATTCACATTTCACATATATTAGGAATTTTGGTGCGGATTGATAATAATAAATATATATTTCAATTATGTACTTTTTTGATAAAATATAACGGTACAAATAAAAAAATACCCACAGCACAATAGTTAACTAAAAACTTACACTATTATCATAAAAATAATATAGCAAAATACAGCACTAAATCTTTGAATATAAATTGTATAAATTCAGATGTGAAACAACATTTTTATACATTATGTTCGGTGCTAGAGTACAACATAAACAACTATATTTAATATAAAACATTTAAATATTTCATGAAACATCTAACTGGTGCACTAAGAAACAGTTTACTATAGTTTGATTTATCTATACAAAATAAACGAAAGCAAAATGGATGATAACACACCTAATTCTAACAACTACCGCAAGATGTCACGCCCGGCAGATAGAATTACAGAAATTATATTCTAAATCTAAATTCAGTGATATAATATCACCATTATTGTCTTAAGTACAAATATCTAATTATAAATATATTCTAAAAATTTGTATATTAATTAAATCACAATTTTATTGTCATATATTAATATTATAGTTACTTTTCAAAAAATATTCAAAATTATTTGATAAAATTACGAAATTATAACAATAAAATACGAAATCTGTCCAAAAAAAACTTATAGTCTATTTACGTTAAAATTATATATGCCTCTTCTCGAGCAATATCACTCACTACATATGTGTACAATGGGTATGATATAAAATGTATAATTATATGATATAAAGTACAATTTAATAACATATTTAATGGCAACAGTGTACAGGACTGCCCACTGTCAATCTGTAAAAGACTCTACTTCACATTATTTTTATACTGTTTAGTTGCCTAGTTTTGATAACTAATTATTGCGTAACTATAATTTTAAAGTAAATAGACTTTATCACACAAATGCGCAGGCGTAGTGCGATAAGCATAGTGGCGCTGTGTGCGGCAAGTTAATAACTACCTGGTGTCACGTGTATCATGTTATACCTTATCAGTAGGGTCCGGATATGGGTAAGCTAGTAACAAATACCATTCGGGCGACGCTATAAGCTGTTCAATTTTGTTAGGACAAACCAGATCTAGTTATTTTGGTTACTTTTATAGTGTAATACGGACTTTAAATGTCAATTAAAAATATTCCTTACGCTGTAAAACCAACTTTAGATTTATTGGTTCTGATAGTTATTAAGAAAGTGACATTATTTTATATTTTTTTAATACCAAAATAACACAGTTTCAAAGATGCAAACTATTGAAAACAAAATTTCCTCTTAGTTTGTTCTTACAAAAGTGAACAGCTTATACATGTGTTACGAAAATTCTTTTAATTCATTCATCACCAAAAAAAAAATTATAAATAAATATATTTTTTACTATGTAGTAAAATATGTAGCCAATTGTGCTATTTAATAAATATTATTATTATTATTATTATTATTATTATTATTAAATGGGAAATTTTTATTAAGAATGACAAAAAATGAAAAAGCAATGAAGAGGACATTTTATAATGACAATCAATTTAATCTAGAATTTGCAATGTGAGTATGATTCACAAAGCTTAAACAAAATAACTAAAAGTCCGAATTAATATGTAAAAATTACTAGATTTCAAAATCTAGCTCCGCCTAAAGGTTTTGAATAGCCTATATACTTTCATTGAAATAAAAATGAATAAATTAACATATCTGTTTTTACTACCCGTATGCAATTCTTATTAAAATCTCTAATTATGTCCGGACCCTGCTTGTCAGGTACTACCTCTATCCCGAAATAGTTGTCACTAATGCAAGTTTTTTTTTTTTTTTCTCTCTGATTATTGATAATTTAAGTTTTTTTTTTATTTGGCCTTTGCTACTTTGGCAATTAGCCAGGACATTTGTAACTTTTTGAAAATTCCACGCCTGAGCGGGATTTGAACCCGAGACCTTAGCACCTGTTACCACTACGCTACGCAGGTCGGCATAATTTAAGTTAAAATGTCAGCCTCTCATAGACATTTTTTTTTACTTCCTTTTTATTTCCATTTTTTAATTCCGAGGAGCTAATGGATAGAGAACATTTTAAGAATTAGTAAATTTTACAAATGAAATATGGCATTTGCCCTCAAATATTAAATTTAAAAATAGATTGCATCTAAAAATAGATTGCACCAATCAAATGATAACAATTGTATGTGTTTAATACAGAAATCAATACAATTTATTTATACTTTGATATAATATATCTAATTTTGTAATGTGGAACTAAGAGGGAAACTTTTTTATATTATATATTTACAATTCATTTATAATATTATTATAGTATTGGTTCGTGTGGATACGTCAAAGTCCGTCTACACCAGTGTTTCCTAACAACCGGTCCGCGAGATTTTTTTACCGGTCCGCGAGATTTTTTGCCGGTCCGCAGATATATTTTTATGTGCAAGTTTATATAACAAAAAATTAGGTTAATTTATAAAATACAATAATAATTACTTTCCACAATAAACGATACATTTATCAAAAACATGTTAGTGGTACATTTTATTACCTTTAGTTTTGAAAGGGTTAAAAAGAAGTTATAATCAGAGCAATAAAAAATATAAAACTTTTGCGATATACATTACTTTCTAAACTGGCCGGTCAGCGAAATTTTTCTAGGTCACTTGCCGTTCCGCCATGAAAAAAGGTTTGGAAACGCTGGTATACACCACAAAATTTACCAAAATCATCAGATCTAGTAATTTATTACAAAATAAAATATATTATAAGACGTTATTATTTAGATTAATTTATCTGACCGCTTGACAGAATTTTGAGGTAGTTAGTTTGAAGTAATAGAAGCCGCTGTTATGTAAATTTGTTGTATGTAAAAACGGCTCGCCGGCAACCAATTACAGAACAACTTTCTGGCGCGGTAATTTTGATTCGCTCCTTCAAATTAAAAAACAGACTATAATAGTCCCAATTTAAATGTACTTGTTATTGACTTTTTCAATGCTTTTCAATCGTTGCAACATCACATCAGTAAACGTAGGTAACTAATTGAAGCAGCCAAAACGGATTTTGACAAAATGAAGATGACAAAGTTGGATGATATTTTCATAACATTGCAAAAAACGTGGAGATTGTAATGATCTTAGCAGGAAATAATGCTTATAAAATTATACATGTGAATAAAAAAAATTGCATAGAGAAATTTATTTTCCAAATAGCATCATATGCAATCCTGAAGCAATTTCAATTGCCACAACTGCCTCGATGTTAATGAAAATGTCAAATTATTGTGTAAATTTAATGATTAGTTGTGCTGAATAAATATTAGTTTTATTTTGATTAAATTGTATTCATTTTTTTTTACAAATATGACAACCAATTTCTGTAAAAATTAACTAATAGTGAACTACAGTCCAGCTATCTTAAGCTGGCTATTAAAAAGTCAATCATGCGTTTTTCCCGACTGTACTTGGGTGGCACAACTTATGTCTCACTCACTCATAATACTTCCGCACTCTGCGCAGTACAGTTTTTTGCCGGACAGCTTAAGATAGCCGGACTGTATTTTGGGATAGAAGAAGTATTATTTAACACGTATTTTGTGCACAAGGATGTAAACTAGAGTAAAAAGGTTCCTATTATTTTTTGCCACACTTTGTATTACTTGCATTCTATTCCATTGTATTTGTAAAATTCATTGTATAAATTACCTTATTTAGCAATATATTGCTTAACATGTTTAAAAAATAAGTGTAAAAAACTTACATTGCAACATAAAAATGTATATTTCGATTTAAATGCAAATCTTGTATAAATGCTTCCTGTTGAACGATGTATATAATATATATTCTCAAAAAAGACCTCACAAATATTAGATATAAAACTCTATAAAATAATATTAAAGTATTTTAACACACTAAGAGCCGATAACATGTAAATTATTTTTAATAATAGGTTTGAACACTTGTAAATAAAAATATTTTACTTTCAAATCGTTATAGGGGATAGGCATGATTTTTTAAAATTTATTTATTATATTCCTCTTGTTGCATATAAACATAAAAAACAGTTTTGCTTTTTTTTTTTAATTTGAAGGCTTAAAAAAATCATAAATGTATGTAGCGCGCTAAAACGACGTGTGACGTCATACCCCAACTAAATGTACTGCGTACAGCCTACCCAGTGTACAGCGTACAATCTACACAGTTTGACGTGAACTTATTTGCTTGTATAACTTTTATAGGTTATGTAAAGTTAGAGTGATTTTAATTAAAATAAAGTTTAATTCTATAAAAACAATTTATAAATGTTTACCGAATTAAATTTTATATTAAAATATATAAAATATGGAAGATCCAGACCCTAGTACTTCGAAACATAGTCGAAAATATTGTTTAGTACCAATGTGCACAAATAGTTCAATTAGAAATCCAAAAAAACAATTTATATTATTACCTGATGGCGAAAAACAACAGAAATGGCGAAATTTGTAACTGAAAGCTATGAGACGAAATAAAACCGATATTTCAGAAAAAAGTAAACTTTATGTTTGTGAAGATCATTTTAATGTACATATATTTTATAAATTATTGTTTTTATCTTTATCTGCCATTTTAATAATAAATGCGTGAAAAATTGTTTAAAAACAAATACAAAACTCTCGAACAATACAATATACACACGTAAACTAAAGATTATGTTGTAGTCTGTATCTGTGACGTCAAACCCCAGCAGTTTGACGTCATACTCAGTCGTATTTACTCAGCAACCTTCGCGCCGTGGTCGGCTTATTTCAAATTTACAATATTTTAATTAAAAAATTTGGCTATAATATTAATTAAAATGTGATTTTTGTTTTGTTAGGTGACATAACTAACATTAATATATCAAAAAAATGTAGTTTTAAGGAAATATAAATTTTATGCGTATCCCCTATTGTTTAGTAAGCCATAAAAGATATTAACAAGATGTTTAAGTAATAGTTATTTCTTTGCAAAAGCTATGTCCAAGATACCCAGCGCGACATACGTTACCTGGAAAACTTTGATTTTTTACTACCTTTACGCTACTTATATCAAAAAGATGGGGTCGCTGAGCAATTTACTAAAAATAAATGAAAAATTATATCCACACAAGTGGAAGGAATATCGTAAAAATTTCGAAATACTTTATTAAGATAATTTATTGTGTAATTATTACAGACAGTAAAAAAACTTAGAAAAATACAAAAATAAAAGTTATGACGATATAAAAAAAAGCTTCCTTGTGCTCATTTTGCCCCGGTGTCGGGGCAGAATGAGCACGGGCGTGGTATAATGGGCAATCAGCTAAAATCTGGCGCAGAATGAACACACGTGAGTGCATTCCTCATCGCTATCATCTTCTCCATCGCAAGAACAATGTGCCCACTTGCCACATGCTCTGCACTGGAGCAATCAACGTCTGGATACGTGTGAAAAATATATCAACAGCAAAAAACACGTTTCACCAATTTACAAAATAAAACGCCAGCTCTCAGTCATACAACCACTCTCGGAAGACACTAGCAAAGTACTGAAAGTGATTGGAATGCACCCAAACATGGCGGCATGCTTTAACAGCCAAAAAAGGGGAGCCCGTTATACCCCGGGTGCCCGTTATGCCCTGGCTTCCCCTACACAATTTCGCAATTTTCCAGACCTGGCTTGTTCCTGACTGTTTATGTAATATTTTATAAAATAGCGCCGATGATGACTTTTTTTCAATCATTTTTATATTACCCCTATTTAACCTTTTCATAGCATGTTACCAGCTCTTAGTGTATTAGCATACCAACTAAATTTTCTCTAACTTTAATACCATTTTGGTAAATATTCTACCATATACCAGGCGCGACGAAGTATATGATTTCATTTATAATAAAATTCAATTCACATTTTCCCTTATCTATAATATAATATTTAAAAGTTTTCTTACAATTATGCTTTGATGATAGTATTATTGTCTTAAAATGACAGCCTTAGTATATATGTAGGTAAATAACAACAATATGTAAATAAATGTAATATTTATAGCTACGAATGTATATGTAGTAATTGAATGTTTTTAATTATTGTCAAATTTGTGCAAGTATTCACAACGTAGAGTTTACATCAGTGGCGTACACAGGATTTTAAAATTGGGACATCAACAAATTTCGTATTTATTTTTATCTTTAGTTTTGGATCCCTTTTTCTCGTACAAAGTTTCAGGAGAACCATTAATTTAAATTATTGACAGCTGAAGTTCCTTATTTATTTATTTATTTTTTTATTTGTTAATTTTGTGACGAGCTGATAACGATGAATAAAAAATAAAATCATGTTCTAGCTGGATTTAATACCAGAATTTGACAAGAAGGGCCGTTATTTTTTGGAAGGTATATTTTAAAAAATGAAATAAAAAACACCAGATCTATATTTCATTTCCGGGTTTTAATATATCTTATGGTTGTAAGGTGATAATAAAGATTACCTATTTTGATATTATATGTTTCATTTTGTAATACGTAACTAACAGAGAGTTTTCTTTTTTTTTAATGTTGTATACAGAGCCGTCCTTAGCAAGTCTGGCGCCCCGGGCGAAGGTCCTCACCTCCCAAATCCAAGTGAAGAGCAAAAAAAAAGGTCCTCACTTTTAAAATACAAGTGATGACCTGACCGATCGCCGCCCTTCCTGGCCTGGCGCCCCAGGGCGATCTAATGGGGGGTTAAGTCTTGCCTACGGGCGCCAAAGACCCTCGCGCCGCCCCTGACTATACCAAACCTTTAGGCGGAACTAAATGGAATTTAAATTTTCTTAAGTTGTCATTAGCTAATTTTTTTTATATTGAAGTTGACTTTTCCGGAACAAAATAATCAAAACCTTCAATCAATCGGTAAAAGTTACTAAATTTGAAAATCTAGTTCCCCCTGAACCAAAGAAACAGGCTTTAGTTCCGTATTACAAAATGAAACATATTATATATACAGATATACTGAAAATTATTTAAAATATATTTTTTAAATATTTTATTTCGAATGAATGCAGAATGCAGATCTAGATACAATTTTTCTTAGGTATCTGTATCTAGATATATTTTTAAATGTATCTATTACAACACTGGCTGAAACTGAATAAAACCTTTTCAAAGTTAATAAAAAATTATCTTAGTACTGGATGAGTCAAGAAAGATTAAATAATTTAACGTTATTGTCGGTTCAAAACGAACGTGTTAGAAATTAGATTATGAAAGCATTATTAACTATTTGTTGAATTACAAGCAAGACATTTTTTATTTAAATAACATTGTGCAACAAAAACGTTTGTTGTTATGTTAAGGTTTATTAAATATTAACCTAGAATATTTTGTTAATTTATAAACAAAGTACTTGAAACAATAAATTATAATTTGAATTTGTTCTATGCATTTAATTTTATCCCTTTCCCAATATTTTTAGGGGGCCTCGCAATGGCTAAGGACGGCCCTGTTGTAAAGCGAAATAAGGTCGCTCCCTCTGCACTACCGAAAACGGTTTCTCAATCTGTTTATTATCTTTTTTTTCATATGTATTTCTCTTGTATTATATTTTATTTTTTGGGGTGTAGAACCCTGGTTTCCCATTTCCTATGGACGCCACTGTTTCGTAGGTACGTATTTTTTACATTCCTTATTGTCAATCACTTATATTGACTCAAAAATATTTTCTTTATTTTTAATTAAGTTCGTAAGTACTTAGCTCCATCGTTTTGATAAATTCTTTTAAAATACCAAATTTTTAGAGATCAAATTCATAAAGGGTTAAAATATACTCTTTTTCTTCTGTCTTATTTCAATCAGGTTTAATTAAAATGGCGTAATTAACCATATCTTATTTTATAACTCGTATGTAAAATAGTGTAATAGAGGTAACGAGCTTTTAAAATTTTGCCATTTTAAAGTTGTGGTAAAATCCAGTGACTAATTTGTCCTCTGTCAGTTTTTATGACTAGAGAGAATTTATGAATTTTATTAATAGAATTATATTTAGTTGCGGTAATATCGTATATAGCAGTGTTTCTCAAACCTACGATAGTTGCGGACCACATTCAGAATTCCACACTAACCGCGGACCACCTACTTCAAGAAAAACATTATTTGTGCATAAAGGCCCATTATTAATACTAATGAAATTTTGTGTGCGCGGACCAGAAAGAACTAACCCGCGGACCACCTGTTGAGAAACACTAGTATATATTTTTTGTACTCTTTACGGTACGGTTGAATTAAACTCGCCACAGAAATACTGTGTTTTTAGCTCATTGATATATTATTCGATTTATTGAGACAGCCACTTTGGGTACATTCGATTTGACGCTCCCAGTGCTCCGAGCACGTTCTGTACACTTAAACTTGTTCGATTTGACGCTCGGAGTACACCTAATTGCATAAATTTTGCGGTCGAGCGTGTATTTGGAGTGCGCTCTATGTGTTCGGGGTTTTAGACCGAGCATATGGGGTATGGCGGAAAAAAGTGAGGGAACGGCGGGAAAAGTACTAGCATTTTTCGTATTTGTGACGTTTCTATTAATTTCGAAAGCTGTATTGTGTTTGTAAACACAGCATAAAAATAATTAAATACACCGTGCATATAATTAACATGGAAGAAACAGGGTTATGTCCTATTTGTAAATTATAGGACCTCTCAATATTGGCAAGGTACCATAATGCTGTTATAAGCTGTTTTTGGAGTTTTGTTTCGGGTTTTCCCCCTGGTCTCAGCTGAACTACGTCTGAGACTGTTTGCAGTTTTCCAAGAATATTTTCGAAAACTGTAGGAGATACCCGAAAATGTGATTTGATAATCTTAGCACCGTATTTTCCGCAAATCCCCATACTTTTTCTAAAATTATTTGTTCAGATTCATTAACTTCATCATTGAAAAATAATTCAACGGCAAATCGAAGTATTTAATTTTGATTCATGACTGACGTGAACTAATCTGACAGTGAAAACACCGCCTAAAATTGAAGGGTTACATTTTATAAACATTACGTCACAATCCATGCTCGCTCCGTGTTCGAGTTGTTGCGCTCCGTTAGTGTTCTATTCATGACGTCACCATCAACTATTTGCTCAGCGCTCGCTCTACCCTGTACAACTTGATGTACCCAATGACAGCTACTTTATTGGGCCAAATGAACTAGCACCCGATGTCCAAATGTTAGTAAACTTAAAGACAATTTTCTATAGATACTCAAAAACCCTGTTTTGACCTAAGTAAGACAAGTTTAAGCATTTTTCGCATGGTATTTTATTTATGCAAAACGATGGAGCATTAAAAGGCGTAATTAAATCGTTTTTTGTATGTTCTTTTTTAATATTGATATGCTTCTTTCAAAAAATGTTTATTGTCTTGGTATTATTATTATCATTATTATTATTTATTTATTTATTTTTTACTTCAAACAATGAACTTGATGTTGCTTAGAACCAGCCGATATACAGATTTCCACTTTTCTTTTGCCTCATTTATTTTTTTTAAAGTTAATGACCAAAGCAAATTATATAAAAAAAAAATGCTTTTGTAACATTTATACCAGGTTGCATAAAAACTTTAGGTGCGTTCGGCATAACTGTGCAGTGTTAACTCTGTGGTGTGCAAGGTTTTTGTCACGTGACCATCGTGTACACTGTGCAAGAAAGTCAAAGACGAACGCTTTGTTAAGATTGCGTTATTCTCATTATTCTAACCTGTTCTTTTTTATAAACAAATGAATTATGTGTTATATGTTTTAAGTAATATAAAACAATTTTATTTAATAAGTAAAACAATTCAGATCAAGAACAAGATAATATTTTGGCAATAGTGTTTGAATATGCAGAGTACTGTTCCAAATCTACAAATTTAAAGTACAGTTCCGCCTGTATCCAGAAAATGTTGAGTCTTTTACAGAAAATTCACACTTGTAAAATAAAACATATTCTAAAAGACAAGAACCAGTTCCTTTAGAGAAGGAATTAATGACCATGATGTCTGTATTATTTATCTGGCAAATGCTGCAGGCATAATCAATAATATCTTGATTGTTTTCACTCATTTTGTTTTGTAGAAAAAATAATTTATATTTTTACCGGGAAAAAATTATTGCACAGATTACCGCACGCTCTACACTTTGGACGAGTGTGCAGCACAAACTGTACTGCACGATATTTGCCGATCTTCGTGCGACACGAAGCACACAGAAACCTTATGCCGAATGTTTTTTATGTAAATTATGCAGAATGTGTAGATTATTAGCTTATGCCGAACGCATCTTTAACAAACTAAATTGTACATACTTTCAAGTTAAAACCTTATTGAAATGAGTTAGAACCGGTCATTCGTTCTACAATAGTATTACTAAAATTCTTTAATTTAAATATTAAATGATATTTAAAACTGTAACATTTTCAAAAAGTGTAAAATATCTATTTTTTTAGCTAATACCATTGAATATAGAGAACATAATGCTTCGTTCAGAACCTCCAAATTAGAAATTAGAATTAACGTGAAATTAGTACTTAACATAAAATTTGTACGTAGAAATTAAGTATTGTCAACTGACAATAACTGAAGCGCCTCTAGTGAGATTTTTAGAAACTAAAGGTTGTAGGATAGTCGAGTTTGTGACAAGCATGGGAATATGTTCTTAGAAGTGGAAAGACAGTTAAAGACCATTTTAGAGTGTGTTCCCGTGTGTTTCAATAAATATCACATGAAGATACCATTGAACCTGTCAAAAATATCCTACCAAATTCAGCCATGATGTGAATGCAGTAGCGCCTCTATCGGTAGTGTCAGATGCCAATATAAATTAAGACACTGACAGAAATTCCTATCGATTTCTACTTTATCGATCGATATTTGACAGCTGTTTACATTTGCTAATGAGTTTTTGAGTGTTCTTAGTTCTGAAAAGAATTAAAATAGAGGGAAAATTAATATTTATGCTCATAGAAAACAGAAAGATGTGGATAGAAACAAAAAAAATATGGTCATAGAAATTTTTAGGTTGACAAATACTTACTGCGCATGCGTCAATTATAAATTAACGGGTTTGGAGTCTACAAACTTCTAATTTTAATTTATAAGTATAAATATTAATTTAGAAGGATGTGAACGACAACGTACTGTTACGTATAACAAACATTTACGTTAATTCTAAGTAATAATTCTTATTCCTAATTTCGAGGTTCTGAACGCAGCATAATTCTCTATATTCAGTGCCAATACTTTTACTTCAATTTGTGACCTTGAAGAGAGCTAGAACCTGAAAGTCTAACTACTCACGTACTTCCAAGGTTCTGGATATTAGACCAGCGCAGCAATATGCAGGATCGATTAAAACAGCTTCTGAGGGCCTCCCAGGTTTAGTGAATAGAAAAAAATAAACTCTGAGAGGTTCCTACAGGCTTTGAACCCAATCAGCACTAGTTATTCCTTGTTGGCCATTCACATATAATTCGGGGTTCACCTATTTCAGTTTGTAACATTGTTTTTTTAAACATACATACAATTTAATTACGCCTTATTCGTATTTAACACTTACAAATTACGAATAAAATGACAGATCTTCGATCTTTACTACAAAATGTCATGTATCTAATACATAACATATAAATGAGACACTCACATCCGAATGTCTTTGATATGGACGTTAGTCGTTAGCCATATTTAAAATGGCATTTTTACGACTCGAAACGTATCATCAGTCAATAATTATTGTCATTAAGTGCTTGGTCGGTACTGTTAGAAAACACGATTACTGTATAAAGTTTCTGATGCGATAAAAAAGAGTAAAATGTATATGTAGATTAAAGGAGTAAATGCTGAGGAGGAGGAAACACCGTTCCTTTCCGAACTGTAACCAGGGTTAACTACGTGGATCTTCCAGCCTAGGTTGCTGTGTGTGTAACACTGAAACAAAACAATGTGTTAGTTAATATGTAGGTGTTTTAACTCTTTGAAGTACCCTGGGACAAAATTTGAACCACTTAAAAATAGACCTTTGTGGTACATTGGGACAAAATTTAAACTACTCAGATATGATTGTATAGTTCTAAGGTACATCGGTTTAAATTAAGTCCCACCGATCGCTGGGCTTATAAAACATGCACATTCAGTTTAGAAACATGTTTTCATAGCAAAAATAAAAAATAAATTTAAGGGGGGGGTATGGTCAGAGCAGCACATTTTATACCCATTTTCAAGATTTTTTTTAGAAAACTGTTAATAGTAACTTGATTGGGATAATACCTACAGGAAAGAACAACCTTTGAAGAGTATCCAAAAAAAATTTTATTGAAAAATATCGAAAATTAAGCTCGTGACATGAATTTGAAATTTTCGTTCAGGACAAAGAGTTGATTTGCGGTGAGACACATAACTAATGACTGGATCATCTAAAACAAAAAAACCAAAAATATTTCGTTAGTTTATGAGTTTCTTGAGGTAACGCTGTCGAGATATTTTTTTTTTCTTGCTTATTTTTTTTTATGGATTTTTTTACAACTGAAAACAGAAATTTCGAAAAAAAAATTCCGTTTTTTTTTCGTTTTTTTGACTTCAAACTTATACCAAAAATTAAATAATCTAGATATTTGAAAAAACTCATAAACTAACGAAATATTTTTGGTTTTTTTGTTTTAGATGATCCAGTCATTAGTTATGTGTCTCACCGCAAATCAACTCTTTGTCCTGAACGAAAATTTCAAATTCATGTCACGAGCTTAATTTGCCATATTTTTCAATAAATATTTTTTTGGATACTCTTCAAAGGTTGTTCTTTCCTGTAGGTATTATCCCAATCAAGTTACTATTAACAGTTTTCTAAAAAAATAATCTTGAAAATGGGTTTAAAATGTGCTGCTCTGACCATACCCCTTAAGGTACAGTGGGATGAAAAGTAACCCATCCATTTTATGGCAATGGCATACATTAAAATTTTTAATTTTTATAATAATTATTATGTTTACATATAACTAATAAAATAATAATTAGAAAATAATATGTTTATATATTTTTTTTTCTTTTTTCTTGTACCTCAAAGGTCTTTTCTATATTGAAATTCCCGTACATGAAAGAGTTAAAGAAGGTATGTTCGGCATAAACTAAACATTCTAATTAGTATCTAACCAAAATATCAATCCAATTACCACCCGCCATATAGAATACAGTGTCATAAGACAATAGCATGGCAATAATATTTTATGTTAACAGATCATTTAAATAAATTGTAAAAAAGAGTGGCCCAAGACTGTTCCCTGAGGTATGTTACAAGATACCGGAATCACTTAACTTCTGACTACCTTCAGAAAAATCCCACGAAAAACATTTTAATATTTCCACTAATATCTCATGATTTACGGTCAAATGCTTTTGCTAGGTCAATGAAAATAGCTTAGGTTGCAACTGCATTTTCGGTAGATTCATTTTTACGGAAACCAAATTGTTTATTAGATAAAATAGAACGTTTATCGAGAAAATTATACATTTGAAGTTTGATTTTATTGCGATATTTGAAACAAGCGAAATTGGTCTGTAATTTGAAATAATATCTTAAGGTTCATCTTTATGTAATAATTTGATTACTCCTATTTTAATTTTAAGCCCTGCCTACGAAATCCTGTAAACTATGAAAATTCACAGTTTATATATTTTTTTCAGATAAACATGTTTCGTCGCATAAATGTTTACGTAATTCCTGCTAATGATATAAAAATAAAATTTCCTTATCAACTTATTTAAGAGGATTAATTATTTTTTTAATCCCATACTAATTCATTTGTGGTTAACAAAACATCGAGATAACATTAAAATGTCTTTCTTATAATTTCAAATAAGTTATTTTTTGTACGTACATATGTATGTATTTTAACATTAAATATATTGGGTCTCGTGAAAGTGTAATTATTTTTGGAAATTTGGGTATTAAATCAAAAACTATATCTCAAAAATGGTAAGAAATAGAGACCTAAGGTTTAAATCTTTAAACAATTTAGTTTTACGATGTTTTTTCTGTAATATTTGGTCCGTAATGACCTAAAACTAATTGGTAAATTTTGATTTTATTTTGTAAATTTCAAAAATTCATATCTCAAAAATGGTAAGAGGTAGGGACTTGAGGTTTGAATTTTTGGAATTCTTACACCTTGTTTTGTCTAGAAAAATTAATGTTTGGTCGGTAATAACGTAAAACTATTGAAAATTTTGATTTTTTGTAATTTTAAAAATTCATATCTCAAAAAAGGTAAGACATAGAGACTTGAGGTTTGAATTTTTGGAATTCTCACACCGTGTTTTGTCTAGAAAAATATAATGTTTGGTCCGTAATGACCTAAAACTATTAGGGAAAATTTTGATTTTTTTTTTGGAATTTTAAAAAATTCATTTCTCATAAAAGGTAAGAAATAGAGACTTGAGGTTTGAATTTTTGGAATTCTCACACCTTGTTTTGTCAAAAAAAAATTAATGTTTGGTCCGTAATGACCTAAAACTATTGAAAATTTTGATTTTTTTGTAATTTTAAAAATTCATATCTCAAAAAAGGTAAGACATAGAGATTTGAGGTTTGAATTTTTGGAATTCGTACACCTTGTTTTGTCTAGAAAAAATTAATGTTTCGTCCGTTATGACCTAAAACTATTGAAAATTTTGATTTTTTTGTAATTTTAAAAATTCATATCTTAAAAAAAGGTAAGACATAGAGATTTGAGGTTTGAATTTTTGGAATTCTCACACCTTGTTTTGTCTAGAAAAAATTAATGTTTGGTCCGTAATGACCTAAAACTATTGAAAATTTTGATTTTTTTTGTAATTTTAAAAATTCATATCTCAAAAAAGGTAAGAAATAGAGACTTGAGGTTTGAATTTTTGGAATTCTCACACCTTGTTTTGTCTAGAAAAATATAATGTTTGGTCCGTAATGACCTAAAACTATTAGGGAAAATTTTGATTTTTTTTTGGAATTTAAAAAAATTCATATCTCATAAAAGGTAAGAAATAGAGACTTGAGGTTTGAATTTTTGGAATTCTCACACCTTGTTTTGTCTAGAAAAATATAATGTTTGGTCCGTAATGACCTAAAACTATTAGGGAAAATTTTGATTTTTTTTTTGGAATTTAAAAAAATTCATATCTCATAAAAGGTAAGAAATAGAGACTTCAGGTTTAAATTTTTGGAATTCTCACACCTTGTTTTGTCTAGAAAAAATTAATGTTTGGTCCGTAATGACCTAAAACTATTAGTGAAAATTTTGATTTTAATGGAATTTAAAAAAAATCTTATCTCAAAAAAGGTAAGAGATAGAGACTTGAGGTTTAAATTTTTGGAATTCTCACATCTTATTTTGTCTAGAAAAAATTAATGTTTGGTCCGTAATGACCTAAAACTATCAGGGAAAAATTTGGAAAAAATTTTCTATTTTTTTTTCGTTTTTCAAAAAATGTCTCAAATAAAAGTTGTTAGTTATTACTTTGTTCAATAATTTTTTTCGAAATATTTTTCTGTTGTGAAATATTCGCAAAAATCTTAAAATCGACACGAGTAAACTCCCATTTTTAGTCAACCGATTTTTACTAAAAGTTAATCAGCTTGTGCCATTGATGGCAGAAGCTTAAATATGAAGTTTCATAAAAATCCTTTCAGCCGAATTTGCTCTGCACGTGTACACAGACAGACAGACAGACGGACGGACGGACAGACAGACAGACCGACAGACATCATGCTAAAAATAGTCAAAACGTTATGTAGGGACCTCAATTCGTGGAGATCCATCGAAATCTCGAAACGTCAAAATCGGTATGATCACAATACCTCCCTTATATATGTTGGCGGTCGGTAAAGATATATTGTTTTTTTTTTACATATATTTAAATATATTCAAAATACAGTAATGACAAAAAATCACAATAACCACAAATCTACAACAGTAATTTTTCATACACTTACCTGATAGAATAACAGAGGAGGTGTATCATTAGCAACCGTCCAATTCAACACCGCAGGTTCTCCAGACTCACACTCAAGTCTCAAAGTACTCATGTACTCTTCAAAAGTCTCTGTTTCTGCGCTTTTATCCACTGTTTTATGAGCCCATTCGCAATACCTCCCCGCAGCTGTGGGAAATGGATATCCTTCACTATCATAAGAAACACCAGCGTAGACTGTTTGTTTCTTCTGGTCATTCTCGGATTTCTGGCCAAAACCTCCCTCTTTGGAGTCTGTGATGTAGAAGGGATGATAGCGTGCAGGGTTTGTCCGATCTTCGCCACCTTCGACGAGGAAAGTGTAAGTTTGTCCGCGCTCTACGTATATCTCTGGGATAAGGAGGTCGTTGATGTACCAAGCTATACCCCAAGATGGTTCGCCGGTAATTGGGGTGTAACCTCTTTTGCCTACAACAGAAAATTGTATTACTTAAGAATAGTACTTGATCTTAGAAACTATGTAAAACTTTGGTCTTTGGTAAAATCAGAAATGGCAAAACTAAGCACGTTAAGGGTACAGGACAGTAATTTTTTGAAATTTAGTTTAAATTTTGAGAAAAAATCGTGTTAAAATAAAAATATTATAAAAAAAATTGAAGTGAAGTGTGAATTTTCACACATTTCAGGGTTTTGCAGGTATTTAATAGGTGTAAGAAGCCAACATAATACTGGATGTCTAGGTAGGATGCCTATATTTATTACATCAAAATCAACAGTTTTTTTGATAATCACTTTTATTCGTTGTTTGAGAACTAAGCGCTTCCTTTTATTTTTTTTAAACAAAATTTAAATAATTTGCCGAATATCCCAGCGTTTTTTTCTGCATTTGCTTCGTATTCAAGTCTTCATTAGATTAATAAGAAATATTTTACAGTGTAAATTGTAGTGTGGTGTGAGTAACTCAGTTCGCAACTATTAAAAAAATATATTATATTTTTAATTCCAAAAAAATACATGCACTATTTTAGCTATAAATACAAAAAATCCATAACATTATTAGCCATAATTTAACCATGAACTAAAAAAATAATTAATTTCTTCAGAAACACAAAAACTGTCATATTTTTCAAAAACACAATCTGATCAAAAATTCCTCTCGTACGTTTCAGGCTCAGATTAATATATATTATAATCTGTCTCAATTTGTAATACGAAACTAGATCTGGTTACTTTGGTGACTATTGTGGTGTAAACAGACTTTGGCGTATCCGTGTGAACCAATACTATGATAATATTATAAATGTATTGTCAATATACAACATAAAAAATGAACTTTTCCTGGGGGTCTATTCTGTAACTTACCGACAGTCACTTTGCACACTATCATGTTGAAAATACTGGCTATTAACATCTCCTATTGGTTGAAAATCGGATGACAGTGTGCAAAGCGACTGTCTGCAAGTTACAGAATAGACCCCCTGTTAGTTCCGTATTACAAAATGAGACAGATAATATCTATTATTTTTTTCAGATTTTTGGTTTAAATCTTCTTGGTAAAAGGGTGTGGGACAAGAACTTTTGCACATTTTTGACTAAATTCGTGTTAATAGAAACGAATTTCAAAAAACTATCTATCATTCCGTAATCTACGTCTAAAGAACTTTCTTTTGATATCACACAATAAATTTTTTTTTAATATTTTTTTTATCTACGACACAAGAAAACAACATTTTTCGAAAAATTTATCTGATCAAAAATTCCTGTCGAACTATTTCGGTTCCCATCAATGTTCATTACGGAGATATTTTTTTAGATTTTTAGATCAATCCCTTTGGTGAGGGACAAAAGTTTTTTGACACATTTTTGGCAAAAATTAAAAAAAAAATTTTTTAAGTAAAAATTTGTTTGTTCATTCACGCTTTAAGAGGTTTCATTTGGTATGCCACTCAAAATTTAAAAAAAAGTTATGTTTTTTATTAAATACATATTTGTTTATATTTATCCCGCGCTGTATTTTTTGAACTCTCTATAGTTATCCTAGATGTGGGTCAAAAAGTTGTACAAGTATGCCAAATTTCAACTTTCTATGTTCAGCATACATACATACGGACAGACAGACAGATGAGTGACGTTATAAGGTATTTTTGGTGGTCATACTTACAAAACCCTAAATACATAAAATAAACCGTAACAAATTACTTACCTCCAGTTGGCCCAATTCGGGCAGTAAATGTAGTTTCTTGGCTAATAACTGCTGGTTTCCATGGTTTAGGCCCATCAATATCAGTCAATTCATACAAGCTTCCTGTACAATCTGAATCATCTCTACTATTAAAATCTATTCTAACATCATCCACTGTCTTATCAGTGATAGAATGTGCATTAGCCTCTCTCCTAGAGTTGAGAGGACCGAATGCCGCTATGACATTCACTTCTCCGTTCGTTGGTATTGCACGATCGTTGATAGCTTCGTTTGTTTGTAAGGGACGCTGGTAAGTGATTGTTGTAACACCATTCTTGCGGTCTCCGGTGAGAAGGGTGACATCGTTTCTACCACCAATTCTTTCGTCTGGACAAACGCCGTTTTTACCATCACATTGGGAAGTATGGGACATATAATAGTCGACTGCGTAGAATTTACGGGATTCAGTATCATAATACGCTACTACCACATCACCACCAACCTGAAAAAATAATAAAAAATGTTCTCAATATCTTCTCAAAAAGTTTCGTTTTTTCGCACTCAAATAACTTTTTCGGCCGCTTTTACAATCTTTTGGTCATGAGGGCAATTTTGTAAAAACGAAGCATAAAACAATAGCAACTGGTTACCGCTGGAATGTGCTCCTAGTAATTTGAATGCCTTGCATCTGATTGGCTACTGTTACCCCTTCCGCGCTATGTATTCATAATGCCTGTTTTTATATATGTACATATGTATACAGAGTTGTAATGTATCTAGTTATAAGTATCTAGATACAGTAACTAGATACTTTTTCAAGTATCTAGATACTTTTTGAAATATGTATCTGTACCTGTATCTAGATATTTAAATGAAAAAAAAATCACATATTTCTTATCAGTAATTTTTTATTAGTGATCAAAAATGATCGTGACATTACACGAATTCCACTTCAATTAGGGCTAAAATTTGATTGTAAGGAACATCCTCTTAATAAGAACACAGCTGCGTATCTATAAGATTAACATTAGGCTTATAGATACGCAGCTCATACGTCAGCACATATGGCTAATATAATACATACGTTATTTAGTACAAATTTATTCCGTAGTGTTTTATTTTGAATTTAGTAGGCTTTTTGTGACTTCATGGCCATTTTTGAACAGCATGTATAATTGTCAACTGACAATAACTGAAGCGCCTCTAGTGAGATTTTGAGAAACTGACGGTTGTAGGATAGTCGAGTTTGTGACAAGCATGGGAATATGTTCTTAGAAGTGGAAAGACAGTTAAAGACCATTTTAGAGTGTGTTCCCGTGTGTTTCAATAAATATCACATGAAGATACCATTGAACCTGTCAAAAATGTCCTACCAAAGTCAGCCATGATGTGAATGCAGTAGCGCCTCTATCGGTAGTGTCAGATGCCAATACTGATAAACATGCACTGTTTGTTTGGTAAAAAACATGGTATTTCTAGATATTTTTTATAATTCTGTATCTGTATTGGCATCTAGATACAATTTTTCTTAGGAATCTGTAACTGTATCTAAATATTTTTTTAAAATGTATCTATTACAACACTGTATGTATATGGTTATTCTTATTATCTGTGGTTTTCCTATCTGCGACATGTTGGTGGAAAGTAACCTCCGAATAACGGGATATTACGGTATATAAGTATGAATCACAATTAAAGAATTTTTAAAGAAATTTATAATGTCACTTTACTGAGTCAAAGTTTTTTGGATTGCTCTTTACGTAATTTAATTTTACTTACCATTTGTGGCTTATTAGATGCTCCACTGAGTCCAAATGCTACATACTGGTCTTCTCTCATCTTAGCAGCAAGTTGTATCTCGACCATATCGCCTTTGACTTCCCAACGAACTTGTAATCGCTTGTCCAAGAATTCTCTGCAGTTGGTGGATGCAGCAGGACGTGGTGTACTGCTTGTCTGTATAAAACAATTTATTTTAATAATTTCTTCAAGGCATATGCATAAAAAATCGTTTGGGACCGTAGTTTCAAAAATTTGAACTATTTCAGCAAATTTGAGTTGGATTTGAAGCCTGTAAAAATATTCCCGAGTACGACCTCAACATGAATTCCAGAACTTTTAACTTTTTAAATATAGTTTATATCATTTTGTATGCGAAAAAAAAAAGTTTAAGTGGGATTCTTCTTTATTCACGATTTACATTGCGGCACACAACAAAATGAATTGTTTTTTTGCCATGATTCCCAAAAATAAAACACAAACAACAAAAAACACGTATTTCTCCACAATGCCGTAGCAACGCTCTGGTATCGGGGCAAGTTCCAAGGGCGCGTGGCCGGAGGGGCGCCATTGTGTATTCCGCCATGATATATAAAAACAACTTCTCAAATACTATTAGCAGTGCGGTAGTCATAAAATAAGTAGATGGTATACGTACATATATCGTTTCAATCAGAGGGTATTAAAATTACAAACATTAAAATGAAAAAAGATAAAAAAATGCTATTTTAGGTTCAATAATTTACAAGTGTCTACTTTAATCATTTTCAAAGGGCGCTAGTTTAAGTATTTGCCAAGGGGGCCAAAAACATTGCTACGGCTCTGTTTCTCCATTAAACAAACCAAACAATGTCATTCTTATATCTTCCGAAAATCGCCACCAGATGTCAGGGCGCTTAGGAAGTTTCCCTTATTAAGAGAGTGACATTTTTTAATACCAACATGACATACAATTTCAAGGGTGTAAACTATTGAAATCAAAATTTCCTCTTAGTTTGTTTTTACAAAAGTGAACAGCATATACCCGCAATTTGTTATTACTTACTAAATCTGCAAAACCCTGAAATTTGTGAAAATGTACCCTTCATATAATTTTTGTTTTTAATGTAACAATTAATTTGTTACAAAATCTAGAGAGTTAAAGAGACAAATATATTCAGAGGGATTATAAAATAATTTAAAAGAACTATATATATCATTAGGTTTAGTTTATGTAGTGTTAAATGATTCTACATTAAAACTAAGCATTTTTCAGTCGTAAATAATAATTCACATCGGTAACTGTAGGCTGTCAGGACGCAATGTCACAATGCTTTCACATCGCACTAATAAATAATGTGTTTAACCACATGCAACAAACAACGTATATTTATAAAAATGATTTATAATTATGTCCCATAAATCAAATGTTATATCACGCGTATCTATTTATCTAAAATTATATTATTAATTGTTTAAATAATCAAAAATTAAATACATATTAAATAAATGCCTGGTGTGGATATAAAACAAACGTAGCCAAACTTTTACCTACGTAGGTCATATTCTGTCAGACAGTAAATAAACCACCCTGGGTTATAGATAGAGCCCTGCGCGGATAAGCTTTTCTGTATCCGCATCCGATCCGCATCCGCACATCCATGATCCGCATCCGATCCGCGTCCGCAGCTTTTGTAAATAACAAATCCGCATCCGCAAAAATATCCGCACTACAGGTTTTGCTGTCAGTTTGGAAAGAACTAACATATTTCACCTGTTTAGGTAATATCTGCTCTAAAACGCTACTGAAAATTTTTGGATTTACCAGCTTATTTATTACTAACCTAACTTAAGGAAGGGACGCCAAAAGTTTTAAGGCCTAGATGCGCTAATAACTTATTTAAATCTAAAGAGAGATAACAATTTTGGGGGGCCTAAGCGTTCTTTTTCGTAGGGAGTAAGTGGAGTGCTCCTTTTTTTAATATTGAATTTTAAAAAAATCAGAAAAGTTACTTGGTAGAAGGTGCTTCATATTTTTAGGATCAAGTAATTCTCTTACGCCATTTCGCGCATGAGTTAGGCAATGCAACTTTTTCAAATAGCAACATGTGTCATTTGGCAAATTTTTGGAATCTGCAAGACTTCTTACTTCGGGTAGTAAAAAAAAAATAAATTGGCAGGATACATAATAAAATTTTCGACAAAAAATTATGTAGGTACATATTGGTATTTAATTAAAACTTACTAATCAGTTTTATGTAAAAAAAAACCTTTATCAGATTTAAAAGCCAGAATTAGAGCAGAGGTAGGAAGAATTACGTCGAAAGTGTACCAGGAAACTTTTGTCCAAAATATTATTTTCTATAATATATTCAATAATAAAAAGAAAGTTAAGTTGATTGTCTCAACTCAGTCTTGATCATGGACAATTGTCTTAATAACAATAACATAAAGTGAGATTGAATGCTACAAAATATCATGTATATACAGACAACCGAAAATAACCGAGGACTGCGTAGTCAGAACACAATTGCTTGTTTCTCCGAACAAAAAACCGAAGATTTAATGTTCACGCGGATATTGCGGGTAAGCGGATATGACATTTAATCCACATCCGATCCGCATCCGCATGGTTTAAATGATAATTTAAATGATAAGTTGCGGATATCCGCGGATAATCCGCGGATACCCGCGGATTTGCAGGGCTCTAGTTATAGATACATGAATGAGGTATAAAGGTTTTTGGCTATACCTACAAAACGCTAAAAAGAAAAGAAAAATACTAAATTTAAATGAAATGATAGATATACAAGGAGTGATTAAAAAGTTAGTGCAATTTTTTAAATTTCCGCGCTACATTTGTCTTATTGATAAACTTTTTTGTTTTCATATTGATTAACCTGTCTTTGAAGACTGTCTTAATTGGCAGCAATATTGGATGTGTATTTTATCATATCCTTCCATTCTTTTCATCAATCCTTTTTTTTTTTTTTTTTAAATGAAAGGCATCCCACTCAAAATTTTGAATTAGATCACGAAAATGGATCACGTACGACAATCGGAAGCGTAAAAGATCGTGGACAAGGGACGGTGAGCCGTCACAAGCATTCGCGAAGCGAGGATTGACGCCGAACAAGGTGATGCTGTGTGTGTGGTGGGACTGGAAGGGAATCGTCCACCATGAGCTACTTCTAGTTGGTCAGACAATTGATTCTCAACTCTACTGTGGACAACTAGAGAGATTACGCGAGGCAATTGAAAGTGAACGGCCCGAATTGAATAATAGGAAAGGTGTTGTCTTTCATCATGAAAACGCAAGACCACACACTTCTTTGATGATCCGGCAAAAATTGCGAGAGCTTGGTTGGGAAATTTTGTTGCATCCACCTTATAGTCCAGACATGGCACCCTCTGACTATCACCTATTCCGATCTCTGCAGAATTCTCTCAATGGAATTAAGCTGGTTTCAAAAGAAGCCTGTGAAAACCACATGATTTAGTTTTTCAACCAGAAACCACAGAAGTTCTTCATCGATGGTATCATGGCTCTACCGGAAAAATGGCGAAACGTTGTCGATAATAATGGAACATATTTGGTTTAAATGAATTAATTTTCACACTATAACAAAACCAGTTGAATTTTACTAAAAAAACGCCACGAACTTTTTCCCAGACCTGATATATCCACTTGTATTCCCGTTAATATCGAATCAAGTTATTTAATGTAAATTTAAATTTTCAGAGGAATGAGAAACAATCAAAAAGATTAATTAAAGCTACTAGTGCTCATAAATTTTATAGTTTTTACACACAATACTTACCGGTTTGTACCACCATGGCGGCTTAATACAAAAATTAAATTTTAAATATTTTGAAAAATAAAACACACATAATATAAAATTTCAGTTCAAAAATTGTCTATGTTAATTATTAATATTTATGCAAGTGTTTAATGACGTGTATTGGTTGACAAAAATGGACGAACCGCATGAAAAAGTTACCTACTGATGTTTTCAGTTTTTCTTAAGCCAGTTTGTATTGGAACTCGAATGCAAATGTAGGCATTTGCATTTTAGTAATTTTTAATTACGTGTATTGGTTGAAAAAATAGACAAACCACACAGGTTTTTTCTTTATTTAAACCATAGATCAAAAATGGAGAGTTCAGGGAAAAAATTAGTCACAAAAAGATGAAATTTTCTAAAATCTAATACTTTAATACGAGGCTTGCCTCTTATATTTCGAGATTGCGCTAAACTAGTGCTGCCATCTGGCAACTGATGCTTCTATCGTAAAGTTTGACATTTTTGACGATATACGTACTTAGAACGTTTACACGTACGAGCGGTATTTGTTTTGTTTACAGTAACATGAAAAAATTCATCTCAGCTAAAAATGGAATTAAATCGTGAACAGTTTCGAGCGATTATTTCTTACAACTTTCGACTTGTATTAACCCAAAAACAGTGTATCGATAAACTTAATTCGACTTTTGGCGATGAAGCACCATCAAGGACTACTGTTTATTGATGGTTTGCCGACTTCAATCGTGACTGTAGTTTGCTTAAGGACGAATTTCATGAAGGTCGTCCAAAATCGTTTGTTGTTTCGGAAAACATTGATGCTGTGCGTAAACTGATACTGCAAGATCGTCATGTGACTTATCATGAATTTGCGGTATCCTTGGGCATTAGTAGGACCAGCATACATTGACTATTGCATGAACATTTGGCCATCAAAAAGATTTGTTCGCGTTGGATCCCACATAATTTGACAATCGGAGTGGAAAATGCCTCAATCGGAGAGGAAAAAGTGCTTTGAAAATTGGTTCTAACGTATGCAAAAGTATATTGATCTTCATGAAGAATATTTTGAAAAACAATAAAGCCACTTTTGTTGATGAATAATTGTTTTTGATCTCAAATCCCGAAATATAAAAGGCAACCCTCGTACTCTAATAATCGAATACGAAGTTTATAAATTCATCGTCGGCTTGACATTTTGAATTTTAGGATTTTTTATTTTTCCACCCCTGCAAAAGAGCCATATTTGGATAAATCAAGTGCCAGATCTGGCTCGCGAGCATTACAAGCTACTATATATAAAACCTTTAGTAAATCAAAAATTGCCGCAGCTATTTTCTTCGACTTAGCTGTGTAATTTGATACGGTAAATCATGAGAGACTATTGGAAAAATTAGAATATTGTTGCTTTCGTCGGTTTTCTACAGCAGTGTTCTTCAACCTTTTTGCCCCCGCAGACCGGTGAAAATAGGATAAATATATCGCGGACCTGCTAAAAGCTAAAACACAAATAAATACCAATATTGATAGTATTTTATTATTATATAGGTATATGTTATACAGTTATACAATTACAATTTTAGTGCGACATCTGCTGCTGCTTCTTGGTTAGAAAATTTGATATACGTGGCTGCAGAGCTGTTTCTGAGAATGAAGAGCTGCGTTAACATCCATTCGATTTCTCTGTTTGGTTTTTATAATTGACATGGCTGAAAAAATCTTTTCGCAGAAATAGAAAGTCGAATAAATGACTAATAATTTGATAATTTTATAACTCAAAGATGGATATTCTTTTCCTTGCGATTTCCAAAATTGACAGAATGATTGCATTTTATGTCTGGACAGTAGAGTGACATCACAAGACAACTCGATCAGTTTTTCTTTTTCCCAAAGATCAAGTACACATGACTTTATATCTTTCAAGAATGGATTATTAATCCAAAGGTTACCTTTACGAGGATCCACATTTTCAGGGAAATAGTTATTAAAATTTTCAGCTAATGCTCTTAAATGTTGACTTACTGTTAAGTATGAATTTCTGGTTGACATCAGCAGCAATCAACAATTCTTCCAAAAGTGGAAACATTTCTAAATCTTCCTCTTATAAACGACTATTCCAAAGATCTAGCTTCTTCAGAAGTATGAAAAATAGCCGCGAGAGGCGTTGTATTGGAGCTAGTAAATGTTAAATAAATCATGGTTGGGACAAAAGTTAGCTTTTGCGTCAACTAAAAAAATGTACTATATACTCGTGAATAGAAGTGTGCATCTACATGATTCGGTCAAAATATTTCGCGGATCACGGGTTGAAGAACACTGGTCTACAGTAGTCAGCAGTTATTTGAGCTGCAAAGAACAACGTCCATTTGTTAATGGTACTCTAAGTGATCCCGCAGTTTTATCTTGTGATACTTCGAGTACAAAAAACATTTCGCAATGTCATTTATGAAAATTATGAAGAGAAGCGTTGCTAAATGACATCCTTGGGGTACACCTAAAGTAATTGGTTCACTATCTGATTTAAGATAATCAACAACAACACACTGACATCTCCCTGAGAGATAAGATTTAAACTAAGCTAACAAATTACAACTCACTCCAAAAGAAGCAAGCTTGTGTAATTCCCCTGGACTCTTCAAATATGATACGCCATTTACATGACGGGTATTGGTTGACTAAATTTCCCATATAGACTAAAATAATATTACTTACTGTTATTTTTGTTTGTCCTAAGGCTGGTGGTACATCCAAATCTTTCGGAATCAGTACATGTCCAAAATTATGTCTGTACTGCACACACCAAACAGCTAACCAATCAATATCGTAAACTGTTAATGCACCAGGAAGTTGTATTTCAATATCTTCTCCTTGGTACCCTCTTAGTGGGTCTAAAGAACCCATTTCATTGGGTACTTTGATACCTAATGGACTTGGTTCTGTGCCATTTCCGACCCAGAAATAAGCGTCTGGACCAGCACCGTCGTAATGGAGATTTGGGATATAAAATGTTTTGGCGTCTAGAACGCTGATGTTACCAGATCTTAAGCCGTGAGCGAGACGTTTGAATTCTGGAAGAACGCGGGGTTTAGGGACTTCTAAATTTGGTGGAATAAAGACTTCGCCGAAGTCAACCTGAAAACAAAAAACAAATATTAAAGAAATGTAATTTATAGGTGACTGAGATAATATTATTTGGGTATATTTAGGGATGTAAGAGTGGCAAAATGTAAAAATAAAAATAAAAATCAATGTGTACTTGTTAATTTCAGTCAGAGCTGAGAATATTTGAAATGAAGTATTTGAAAAAGTATTTCAATTACTTTCGATATTTGAAATATTTTATTTAAAATACTTCAAAATGTGGTTGGTATTTTCTATTATTTTAAATATTTCTCCAGTATTTCAAATATTTTCCTAATATTTCAAATATTTCCTAGTATTTCAAATACATTAAAATTAATTGAAATACATTATATTATACATTACATTACATTATATTGATTTGATGCAGTGGCGCACCCAGGGGGGGAGCCCTGAAGCCTGCCCCCCCCCCCCCTTAGAAGGAAGAAATAAAAAAAAAACACACAAACACACTAGAAAATTTAAAAAATAGAGATGAGGACCTTTTTTTTATGTCGTCATTTGTATTTTAGATGTGAGGACCTTTTTTTAGGTCATCACTTTGTATTTCCGAAGCGAGGACCTTTTTTGTTTTTAGATCATCACATTTAAATAATTTTGTCTTCCCCCCCCAACAAAAAATCCTGGGTGCGCCACTGATTTGATGACTGTAATAATAATTTTTACCGACCGTCAACATATATAAGGGAGGTATTGTGATCATACCGATTTTGACATTTCGAGATTTCGATGGATCTCCACGAATTGAGGTCCCTACATAACGTTTTGACTATTTTTAGCATGATGTTTGTCTGTCTGTCTGTCTGTCTGTCTGTCTGTCTATCTGTCTGTCTATCGGTCGGTCCGTCTGTCGGTCCGTGTATACGTGCAGAGCAAATTCGGCTAAAAGGATTTTTATGAAACTTCATATTTAAGCTTTTGACATCAATGGCTGATCAACTTTTGGTAAAAATCGGTTAACTAGAATGGGAGTTTACTCGTTTCGGTTTTAAGATTTTTGCGAATATTTCACAACACAAATATTTCGAAAAAAATTATTTAACAAAAGTTGCTATAAAAGCAATATCTAACAACTTTTATTTGAGACATTTTTTGATAAAGCAGCATAAATTAAACAAGTACTTTGTGATGACGGTCAATCCTGTGGTGGCCACAGCTGATTTTTTAGACCTCTATTTTAAGTTACTGACGTCTCATATATCATTGTAATGATCAATTGAGCGAAATAAATTATTATTATTATTATTATTATTTCAAAAATTTACATAATACATTGGATATCGTTTATAACGACATATAAGTTTTTGCGACGAAATTTCAAAGTCAAAACAACCAAAACCCGACCAAAAACCTATCTTTTGATACGTGAGACTTATCGCTTATAACGACTTCGGATGTTACGATGAAATTAATATAACGACGAAAAATGGCTTGCAATTTAAGTCAAATTATCTTTTATAACGACGTATCACTACTGCCTAACGCAAAAACGCTGGGGAAGTACCGACTTGGCTAGGGGAATTACCAAGTTTTGAAAAGGCAAGGCGAAACGCGACAGATAAACATATTTATTCAGTGATTAACTAAGAGTACCTTCAACTCTCAACCGTCATCGTCATCGATATGGTGAAACGGAACGCATTAATGTAAATTTTTCAAATATTGATGAAGAACTCGAAACGGAGAAGGATATGACGGAAGATGAAATTTTAGCTGGGTCAGATTCGAATTTGGAGTCAAGAGAAATAAACAGCGACAAAGTGGAAATGGAAGAAACAACCGAGTTCCATAAAGGATTCATTTTTTCACGTTTAATCAAAATTTCAAAGAGGCTAAAACAGATTTTACATTGCTACATTTGAAAAAAAATTAATAAAAACACTTTTTAGAAAACAAAAAATTACAAAAACAAACCAAAATGACAGATTTATGTTAAAATTTAAATATGTTACAACATACATACGTATGTAAAATGATGTAAGTGTTAAATTGTTTGTAAAATAATTTGGATTATTTTTGGGCGTTCAAGCCCCCCCCCCCGTAATAATAGAAGCGCATTTTTTTTGTATCAATTTAAAAAAACATGATTTTTTCTGCTCATCAATTTAAAAAATAATCTTAAATAAAATGTATTTTATATTCACTCCCATAAACATTATCTGAACAGAAATAAACTGATATTTTTTTTTCGATTCAGCTCCGGTTTTCGTTCCGAAAACATAACGGTTTTCTTCGGTTTTCGGTTCAGTTCCGGTTCGAAGCCCTGCATTATTTTAAATATTTCCCTATTATTTCATATATTTTCTAGTATTTCAAATAATTCTTGTATTTTAAATATATTTAAATTATTTGAAATATATTATTTCAAATATTTCCCTATTATTTCAAATATTTTCTAGTATTTCAAATAATTCTTGTATTTTAAATATATTTAAATTATTTTAAATATATTATTTCAAATATTTCCCTATTATTTCAAATATTTTCTAGTATTTCAAATAATTCTTGTATTTTAAATATATTTAAATTATTTGAAATATATTACTTCAAATATTATATTTCAAATATATTTAAAGACAGTTTTATGTAGACATGTTTTTTTTTTCATGACTAATCCTCATTTATGTTCACAATATAGCACCTTAAACTAAAAATTTTAAAAGATTTTTTATTCCTAGATTATATTTCAAGTTGTCGATAAAATAGTATAGAATGGTACAAAAGATCCGGGAAAGAATACTGAACACCTGCCGACCAGTAGATATAACGAGTATTTGTATACAATATACCTGGAAAGACCAGACATAATAAAGCAAGAGGAAGGATTTTAGTGAGAGAAGCCATGAGTCAAATAGACTGACAGTACCCAAGAGAGAGAAACAACGAGAACAACAAAGACAATATATTTTAAACTAAACAAATAAATCTGAATTATTTTTTTTTAGTTTTAGTTTAGTGCTTTATTTCCCGTGTTATCAGGAGTTGTAGTTTATTGTAACAGTCTCTGCGCTAGTATGTGTGACTAAATTACCATAGTAATTTACACAATGTGCTCTTACATTACACTCTAAATTATCCTGGTGCACTTTACGCTCTAAATCTAAATATATACATAAAACAAATTGTCAATTTTCCAGAACACTGTAATCAGTAGCTATTTGTTCAATATTAATTAAAGTTTAATAATGTGGAGGTTATCTATACATTTTATTCAGAGAAGAGTAAAGATCACAAAGGATAATGCATAAATTTGATATAGTTCGTTAGACGCAACCATTTTTACTCTTAAGTATTGCGGATAACATAAGCAATAAAGTTCAGGGGCAGCTCTGTCTGTACATGATGTAGGATAACTGGACGATAACCAAATGGGTATTTCGAAATTTCACCTTCCGATATTATGCAGTCAGGCCTAAGAACCAGTGTTTCCCAATCGGAAGTACGCATACCACCAAGAGTACGTATTTAATTGTTTAAAGCAGGTCCATAACTAGCTTTTTTCGGGCTCTGGGTAAGATTTTATAATTGCCCCCCCCCAGCACTATTTAGGTTGTTCATTAAATTGCTCACCATTGCTATCTCGAGAACTATAAGAGCTACGAGGTTGCTTAAATTAGACAACAAATACTATTTTACAGGAAAATATCAATGAGCGAGCAATTTTTTATTTAGACCAGTGGTTCTCAAAGTACGTTGTGCAATTTTCCTATTTTAAATAGGAACATACATTTTATTTTTACTTATTCGATAGAGTATTCTATTTGGATTTCAACGATATAAACAAGTCATAGCTTTGCATCACAAAATAATCGAAAAAAACGCAAATTAAATTTACATTTTTTTTTTTAAATCGCGGAAACAAGAGTGATATTAATGATAACAGTTGAACATTCTTGTTTTATTTCATTACTTGTTGTGTTTAGTATTTAGAAAAGGAAATAAATAATTTTACTTATGACGAAAAAATTGATATGTTCGAATAGTACATTTTGTCAGTGTTGTAATAGATACATTTAGAAAAATATCTAGATACAGATACAGATACCTAAGAAAAATTGTATCTAGAAGCAGATACAGATACAGAATTATAAAAAATATCTAGATACAGATACATGCCAAAAATGTTTGTATCTAGGTTCAGCTAGATACTTTTGAAAAAAACACTGAAAAATGAAAATACCATATTCTTAACCAAACAAACAGTGCATCTTAATCAGTATTATACAAGCTGTTCAAAAATGACTGTGATGTCACAAAAAGCCCACTAAATTTAAGGTAAAACACTATTCTACGGAATAAATTTGTACTAAATAACGTATGTATTATGTTAGCTATATGTGCCAACGTATGAGCTGCGTATCTATAAGACTACTGTTAGTCTTATAGATACGCAGCTATATGCTTGTTAAAAGGATATTCCTTTCAGTCAAATTTTAGCCCCAATTGAAGTGGAATTCGTGTAATGTCACGATCATTTTTTATCACTAATTAAAAATTACTGATAAGAAATATGTAATTTTTTTATTTTTAAATACAAATTTAATTTATAAACACAATTTCAGTTGACATGCTCACGCTTACAAATTAAATTTATATGAACGTTTAATAATTTATTCAATTTTATGTCCTTTAGGAAACACACCTAAATATTTTACTGATTTCAATTAAGAAATGAACTTAATATCCACACTACCTTATATATGTTGGCGGTCGGTAAAAATGCTGGAAACCTTTTTTTTATCAAACCTGATTTTTTTAATATACTGAATAGTCGACAGTTTAACTTTGTGAAACTCACTTATACTTAAGAGGTTGAAAGAAAACATGGATTTTTGTTTCACTAACTTTTATTTTAACTGACTGCAGTTAAAAAACTGATTTTTTCAGTTAATATTATTTTAAAAATAGAACATTTTAATTCTAGCAATTGCTTTCATTGCATTTTCGCTAAAAACCACACAATACATCTATAAAATATTGTTATCGAACCGTACCAATTACAACAAAACCGTTTCGACTTTCAATATACATAAATAGTTTGGTTTTATTTATAAAATTTATAACCTTTTTTTTAAAAGCTTATTACTGAGTAACGTGTAATTTAAAAAAATACATCAGTATTTTTTCCTTTTTAATTTAAAATTTAAATATGTAGCTCTAATTCAGCAGAACGTCTCAGGGCCTCCTAGAGCATCGGGCCCCTCTATGCGACACCCCTATTTACGCCACTGTTTTCAGTGTCTCAGAATTGGAATTGTTATTTTTCACCTTTTACTCTGTGTTGTAAGGTGGAGACAGTTGAATAGAGAAATGCAAAGTTGAGGGTTGATGGCATGCATGTTTGTTGATAAAAATAAGAAACTCTCGGCAGGAAATTACAGATGTAATGAAAAGATCTCGAATAAGATTCCTGTAAAATAGTCTGAACGAATACAGTGTGATTAATTTAGTTTTATGAGCAGACAGGAAGCCATTTTGATGTGACTACCAAACGAGAGAATCAGTTTGATAGTGTTCTATATACACCTTAACCGGGACTCGAACTGGAGTTGCGCATATAACCGGAGCGCAGGTCGATACCCAACATATCCCGGGGAGGATTCAAGCCTGAAGCACCACCTCCTAGGACATCCTACGGTAAACGAAAATGGCCCTTATTACTTATTTACAAAAGAGTTTAATTCTGGTTCTGAGGAAAATTGCAAGTCTATAGTTTTATGTTGTCAGTATCCCGCTTCTGCCACCAAAATTCTGTTACGTTACGTTGCACCAATCTCGACTCGAAATACTCACATAACTTATCTTCAAGGGATGTTACCTCCCCTTAAAATAGATGAGTCCATTTTCGCTACTAAATATCAAGGAATAACAAATGATATAATTTTCTTAAATATAAAAGTTTTTGAATCATTTTCCTGGACGAGATACTTTTCGAACACAACTGGAACAATTTATGGATATTGCTTTTTAAAACTGTACGCCTCTTGTAATAAATATTTACTGTTTATTCTTTTGGCTCATTAATTTTTATAATGATGGCAGGTTTCTGATTTGCCATTTTTCAAAATATACCAATCGGCAGTCAGTAAAGCATCGGCGGATCTAGCAATTTTTCAGAGGGGGAATTTAATAAATTTAGCAACGAATGAGTAACGAATTTTCTCATTCCAACTGAGTCACAGACCCTACTTTCTCTACGACCAACAGAAAGAAAAAAAAATAATTAACAAATAATTATTTTAACAAACATTTTATCTTAACAAATAATTTATATTACATAACAAATTAATCAATTAATTAAACTATTTTTATTTTATTTATTATTTGTTTAATTTTAATTTAATTTGCCGCACATCGGCCACTATTTTAGGTTAGGAAGTTATGTTGCATTTATTTAATGTAAACGTTGCATATCTTAATGTAACCCTACAAAAACAAAAGACAACAATAGTTATTCCATAACAAGTGATGGAATGAAATACATGCAAAAAGATAAGTGCTTTAGAATAACATTCCAACTCTTGTGTTAAAATATTAACTTTCTGTAGTCAAAATTGGTTTTAGAATTGGTAAATTCTATAGTGGTCGTGGAGAAAATAAATTTCTAATACAAATAAAAGCATTTAAAAATGTATCACTCGGAACTGAATCAAAAACCGAAAAAAAATCGTTATTTTTGCCGGAACGAAAACCGGAACCGAACTGATACATATTTTTTTAATTGAACCGGAACGAAAACCGAAACGAAAAAATTAACGATTCGAAGCCCTGTAATAAATTTTAAAAAACATTTTTAAATTTTTATATTTAAAAATGCTGTGCACTGTCGGGGTCCATTTATTGTTTATACATTTATTGTTAAAATACAGAACTACGCAAAATCAATTTAGTTCCGCGTAAACGTTTAGAATAGCCTATAATGCTAATACTGGTTAACAAAATATTATAAATTTAAAAAATTATTTTTAAATTTTTATATTTAAATTGCTGTGCACTGTCGTGGACCATTTATTGTTTACCCAATACAGAATTCTCATTAGCGAAACTAATTAAGAGGATTAATTTCTTTACTTAATCTTTTATATGATAATTTTGGTAGACATTACGTCATTAATCCTTCCAAATATTTCTCGTTCACAATCGTCTATGAAACGTTGTAGGTAACAACACATGTTGACCAGTGCATTTTTTGTATAAAATACCCTTAAATTAATAACTACCTTAAGCGCTAGTAGCCATAAATGCTGTGTGTAGACATTTTTACCAGTTTTATAAAAAGTAAAATTTGAAAATAGTGATGAAACAAGTTGAGTGCCTAGGGAAGAAGTTTGAAATAAGTTTGAGGGTTAAGAAGAGACATCCTATACTGAGTCAACATCCCTTGGGAGCTAATAGCCAAAGATGCTGCACACCATTTTCTCAAAATTCAAAAAATTCTGTGGATTTTAAATTTTTTGTAAGTATTGTACAGGTAAATTTTATATTTTTTCGATTGAATATTTTTAATAGCTCTAAGTATGTATGTTCCTTGGGCGCTAATAGCCGAAAATGCTACACGCCATTTTCTTAAATTTACTAAAATTCTGTGGATTTTAAATTTTTTGTAAGTATTGTGAATTTTTGGAATGTTTTTACGTCCCAATATTTTTAACAGCTCTAAGTAAGTTTGTATATTCTCTGCTGTACACCGCTGTAAACTGCTGTGCACCATTATTTCAAATTTCAAAAAATTCTGTGGATTTTAAGATTTTTGTAAATATTGTGAAGGGAAATGGTTTTGAAAATGTTTTTTCGATTCAATATTTTTAATAGCTTTAAGTTTTATGTTCTCTGGGTGCTAATAGCCAAAGATGCTGCACACTATTTTTACAAATTTCAAAATATTATGTTGATTTTAATTTTTTTGTAAGTATTGTGTAAGTAAATTTTTGGAATGTTTTTACGTTTCAATATTTTTAACAGCTGTAAGTATGTTCTTTGGGCGCTAATAGCCTAAAGTGATGTACACGATTTTTTTAAAATTTAAAAAATTCTGTGAATTTTAAATGTTTTGTAAGTATTGTGAAGGTAAATTTTTAGAATGTTTTTTCCATTCAATATTTTTATAATAGCTGTAAGTAAGTTTGCATGTTCCTTGGGAGCTACTAGCCAAAGATGCAGCATACCATATTATCAAATTTTAAAAAAAATCTGGATTTTAAATATTGTTCTACACCATTTTTCCAGTTACAGAAAAATTTAAAAAAAAAATCTTTTTACGCCAAGATTTGTTACTATATAATAAGTGATTTTTTTTGGCACATTTTTTTGTCAAGAAATTTCTCAAAAAAATGTATTTTTTGATAATTTTTTTTAATCTGTACCTCAGATTTTATTATATACTTGATTCAAAAATTTTTTAAAATATTTTTCGAAAATATTTCTATATTTTTTTGGAATATTTTTCGATTCAATATTTTTAGCACAATAGTGAATCTATACGTCTTTTGGGCGCTAATAGCCTAAGCTGCTGTACACCATTTTTACCAGTTACTGAAAAATATGTGATTTTTTACGCCAGGTTTTGTAAGTATATTATTAAGTGATTTTTTGGCATATTTTTTGTCAAGAAATTTCTCAAAAAAATTGATTTTTTGATATTTTTTTGAATCTGTACCTCAAATTTTATTTTGTTTTTTTTATTTTTATGGCCATTGCTGCTTTGGTAATTAGCCAGGACAATTATTTTTTGAAAAATTCCATGCCTGAACGGGATTCTGAACCCGAGACCTTAGCAACGCAGAGCATATGTGTTACCACTACGTTACGCCGGTCGGCTTTTTTGTAATTGACTCAAAAATATTAAAATTATGTTTCAATAATACCTATATATTTCTATATTTTTTTGGAATATTTTTCAATTCAATATTTTTAATACAATTAAGTAAATCTGTACGTCATTCGGGCGCAAATAGCCTAAATTGCTGTATAAGTTGCTTAGTATGACATGCTCCCTAAGAACCTAAAAAGAGGGATCTATGGATGCTGGGCAACACCTTAAAAAACACAAAATATCCACGATTACATATTGCCAGGGTTGGGGATGCAAAATAAATTTCTAATACAAATAAAAGCATTTAAAAATTTATCACTCGGAACTGAACCGAAAACCGAAAAAGACCGTTATTTTTGCCGGAACGAAAACCGGAACCGAACTGATATATAATTTTTTTAATTGAACCGGAACGAAAACCGAAACGAAAAAATAACGGTTAGAAGCCCTGGTTTTATATCATTGGAAAGAGAAAAAATCTCGATTTAATACATTTAAAAACAACTTTGAGTCTCATATGAAAATTGAAAGTTAGTAGGAATTTCACAAAAATGATATGAGCTATCAAAATTTTGTGGACGGTTGTGAATTCTTCGTAAAAAGTGCCTTTAGAACGTGCAAATTAGAAACTTATATTCGAATAAAAAAGTTATAAGCCAAAAAGTAAATCGACCAAAATCAGCTTTTGCTGGTATCGCAAATGACGATGCAAATGAGTTCTTCATTGACAATAATAATAATAATAATAATATTATGTATTATTCGTGTGTATTTAGCTCCACTAGTCTCTAGTATAACGCGGCTCAAAAGGTTGCTGAAGTTTGAGATTAGTGGACGCTTGTCAAGACCTGACAAACCCCATAATAATAATAATAATTTATTTTGCTAATATGTACGTACATTATATATAATACAAATATATAAAAATACAATTTTATACATGTAGAGCAAGTCAAAAGTAATAATTTGATACAAATATGACAACAATATAATAAAACATAACTTTTGTACATAACTAGTTTCATTTATACAGTATTCATCTAAATCAAGGGTGTCAAACTGGCGGCCCACGGGCCGCATGCGGCCCAATACTTGCATTTAAGTGGCCCGTAACGACTTCTTATACTATAATAATTTTTTATACTATATATAGTATAAACATTTATTTGAAAATTATTACGAAAATACCTCATGACAGAAGATGTCCGGGCTGCGGCGTCAAGACTTCGGCAAGGGCGGAAAACCAATAGTCAGGCAATAACTGTTGCAGTTAGCCGTGCGATAGTCGGTAGATCAGTGATTCCCCGTGATTCCAAATAATACTCTCGTAAGAAGAGCTTTCAAATACCACTTTTCTATAGGTGCAACTGCTGTGTACAGTACCACTACGCTGATTTCGACTCGTTTTTGTTTTGTTGTTCGATAAAGCAAATATTTTGGCAAAATTTAATTGTTATTATTTAAATGTTATTTCCTTACTTCCTTCAAATAAATATTCAGAAAAATGGAGGAAAATAAAAAACAGAATAAGTAACAATATAAATATAGGCTATTCCAAATAGGCTATTAATTTGGACTTTTGGTAATTTTGTTTAAGCTTTGTAAATCATACTCACATTGCAAATTCTAGATTAAATTGATTGTTATTATAAAATGTCCGTTTCAATAATTTTAATTTTTTGTCATTCTTAATAAAAAATTCCCATTTATTATTATTATTATTATTTTTTTGTCTTCAAAATATGTGAAAATGTATTCAAATTTTTAATAAATGTCATCGTCTCTATGGTTTCACTGTTGGAATTTTTAATTTTCACATACCAACGTTAAACTTGAAATTATCCAAGCAAGGTTCCTTCTCGACAACCTTAAAGAACGAAATTCCCATTTAGTTCCGCCTAAACGTTTGGAATAGCCTGTACATAACCTGCGGCCCGCGTAAATTTTACTTGTTAGAAAAATGGCCCGAGGCTGAAATGAGTTTGACACCCTTGATCTAAATCATACACACATTTATCAATTAGGAGACGTTTAACACTGTATTTAATTTGCTGATAGATTTAATGTGTTTACTTGCCCGACCTTAATATATAAGGGGCAAGTATTGTAATCGTGAAAATTTTCGATGTCGAGATTTTGACTGATGACAACGTTTCATGGTCCAGGGAATCCAAAAAACCTATTTTCGAAGTGCGTCCGTATGTGTGTGTGTCTGTGTGTGTGTCTGTGTGTATACACGATAACTCAAAAACGGTTTAACTTACAGAGTTCGTTCTGGTACTAAAAAATTCTCCTAATAATTGCGAAGAACCCTATTGTTTTTTATTAAAATCCGAAACCGGAAAAGGAAGTTATTAAACTTTAAAATTTAAAAAAATTCGTAACTAGTAAGCCAAGCCTTGGACAAAAATTTGTATAGGACATAATTTGATGTATTTTTGAAGATTTACCTAAATCTTTTAAATTAAAAAAAAAAATGATTTTTTTTTATGTATTTTTTTTTATTATTGTTTTTTTTTTTTTTTGTGGGAGGGCAAGTCTAGCGGAGGTCTCTCTTCGCCACTGGTTTAATTTTTCAGGCAATAAATTAAAGTAATTGGAGCAATTAAAATATGCTTCTTTTTCGAAAGGAATTCTTATTTTTGTAACAAAACATACACAGGGATAAAATGTATTCGGACGGGAGCGTCAATATCTTTAATTTTTTAAAAGACTCTCTACAAGAATCTCTATAATTGATAGAGGCTAGTATTCGTATTGCAGAAAACCAAATACATCATTTAAGTGGCCAACTAATGCGGCAACTTTGTCCCAATTTAACCAACTTCGTATCTCTTACGGTTTACGAGATCCCAATGGTGAGGTTGGAAAAACGAGCACCTGTATATTATACTAGCTGTTCTTCCACGGCCAGCTTTATGTTCAAGGGTGAGTAAAAGCATAAATTGTTTCATTTGTGCCCCGAAAGGGAAGACCAGGTGAACGACATGAAAAAAGAAGAAACGTAGTGTACAAAGAAGTTGTTTAAACATGCTAAAAATTATTAAAATACAATGCCGTTTCTCGCTTCCTTTTCGCCAAGCGACTCTGTCCATCCAGTCGCCATCTTGGAGAACTCTTGCCTCCATCGCCTCCCGCACATCCTGAGCACAGGTCCTTGCTGGTCTCCCTGGTCTTCGTCTGCGCGCAGGAATCCACTCCCAAATTTTCTTGGGCCATCGGTCATCAGACATACGCTGGAGGTGCCCATACCATAAGAGTCGTTTGTTTTCTATCGATTTTATGATGGAGTTTTCAACGTTCATATTTGCTCTTATACTATCGTTACGAACGTGCTCAAGTTTGGAGATACCGCAACTCCTTCTCCAAAAGTCCATTTCCACGGCGCTCAGTCGGGCTTTATTTCTTTGTGTGAGCTCCCATGTTTCTGAACCATAGATACAGATACTTTCGGCAATAGTTTTGTAGAATACCGTTTTCGTTCTTTTGTTATATTGTCGTTCCACAATACCGGGTTTAGTTGCCTTATCATACACTTCCCTTGCCTTTTATTGTTGATATCATCTTCACTCTTCCGTCTATTTGATAGGGTAACACCTAGGTATTTAAATGACTGGCAGTTTCTGATGATTTCATGATCTATTTTGAGGTTTTCTAATTAAAATACATGATTATTTATTTTATAATCAACTTAACTAAACTTAATTGAACTTATCCTGGTATTTTGTTAGTAACTTATTAATCTTTTGAAAACTTCTTTAGAGAGTTACTACCAACTTCAATAAAATAAAATAAATCTTTATTAAATTATAACTATCAAGAGTTGAGAACTTAGAAACTTTCAAATATTAAATTCCCTAGACATCCACGCAAATATTACAATTTCCGCATCATTTTAATAACTAAAAACTTGCCTCCACATATTAATATGCAGAGGAGAGAACGGAGGACCTTATGAATATAGATGGTGTTGTCTGAAGGCTAATTTACAAATTATGATAAGAGAAAACAAAAGACATGTCTGAACAAGACAATAGAAAATGTCAGAGGGGATTCTGAAAACCATAGGGTACCATAAAAGCTTTTTCATCAAGTAATTAACTTGATTTATTATTTTATTTAATGGACGATTTGTTTTAACATATTAAATTAAAGGTATAGGACTAGGGGTGGCTAAACTGCGGCTTACCGGCCACATATGGTGTAAGGGAGGTAATTATGATATTGTTTCGGAAATAAAATTTCATAAATAAATTCGGTAAAATTAGGGTAAAATATTAAATGATAAAAAATAATATGTTTCTTAGAAAGAGGCACTCAACTGCAGTTTTAACTTTTTTTTTAAATAATTTAAAAAAGACTCATATTAAAAGTAAGGAATTGGAAAAGACTTTTTGATCTTTAATATATTTTATCTCCTGCAATATAAACATTTACCTACACTCATACATATATATTTTATATATATTTAATTTATATAATTTTCTTTACTAATTTTCTTCATTTTCTATTATATCTAAAAATTACATTTAAAATCAAATGTCCGCCATTTTTATCCTCATAAGAACTAAGTTATTACTTATAAACACCAGCATTTGGTAGTTACTATGATAGGAACTTTTATAGTAACATGTTACTAAATATTGTAATAACTTTTGTCTTACGGAATACGAAATACGCAAAAGTTACTATGATAGTAACTTACCTTGCTCATAGTGACAAATTTAGTTACTATGATCATAGTAACTAAGTTACAGAATTGATCTGATTGTAAAACACGGTTATTTCAACGCTCAAATAGGAACTTGAACCTATTCTTTTTGTACTTCTTAAAAAGTAATGTTATATTCGAGGTTTTCGAAAATAAAATATTATGCTGAATCGTTGGTCCCATTCAAATTAATGGTGAATGGAGAATCCGTAAGAACAAGGATATCCGAGAACTCAAGGTACTCAAGGCCGGATAACACACAAGAACTGGGAGGCAGGCGATTACAATGGACACAGGATGAGGGAGGAATGGTTAGGATTAAGAGAGAATGGTTAGGAGGATATGAAAGGGAAGATGAATACCCGTCGACCAGTGGCAAGACCTCGCAAGAGATGATGAGGTCAGCTAACCGAAGATCTAATAAGTATTGGTATACAGAGCACATGGCAAGACTTGACAATTAGATAGATAATCGTTTATTCATGCCTTTCGGCCTTGAATTTATACATTAATTTTCCCAAAACACCATTTGTGTGATATCACATTCAATAATAATAATATAAATAATAATAAATTTCTAACAAATTAACAACAATTACATCAAAATGAAACAATAATTCAAATATTCAAAATAAAAACGTATTCTGGCTCATTGGACTGGGCTTCTTAGTATTTTCTTGTTTCTCTCCTTTAACACTTCTCTTCTTTGAATAACCTCCTTCATCCACAGATAGCCACTACCTGCCTCGTCCAACACTCTGTGTATATCCCTTCGTTCCTCTCTCACTCCACTGCAGGACAGTAGGTGTTCTATTGTCTCAGTGGTTTCACGCATGTTCTGCATGTCCTTTCACCTTCAGTTCTCCAGAAGAAGTTAGCCCGTTCTTCATTACCACGCCAGAATCTTGCGATGGTCTTCTGATTTTTTCCTTTCGGCTTGGCGAGGTATAGGGGCACTGAGGGAACTTGTATGTTCTTGTATCTCTGATTATACCTTGATTTCTGGATTCTGTTTTGTTGCTCCTGTCTCTGTACCTGTCTGTCTCGTTCCTCTGATACATATTCTAGTTCTTCTCCTCCTTCTTGTCTTCTTCTTATCTCTTCTATACCATATCCGTTTCATTCGAAATATTTCTTTGTCTTCTCTCCAGCTGGTTCGTTGTCTTATTTCTTTATCTTTTCGGCATTCTTGTAATATGGGGTTGTTGTTAGCCTTAATTTTCTTTTCATATTTTACCGCTGTTGTTCCGGGTCTTATCCTTAATTTTGTCTCTTCTAGGATTATGTAGCTTGGGGTTCTTTTGGATTCATGGATTCTCTCTACTTCTTCATATTCTTTCCAGCGCCATATCTCTGCCCCGTATAATAAAATACTCCGTATTAAGGCGTCGAATAGAAATATTATTTTTGGAAATCTTTTCCGAATTTCTTTACCCCCAAATTCAATTGGCAATTAACAAATAAAGATGGAGGACTTATATGAGTGAGGCCAAAAGTCAACCCGATTGAGAGTGTCCATAGAAGAAGAAGACATATGAGGTTACAAGATCATTCAAATTGGTCTGATTTAAAACGTATAAAATAAACGTATATTAAGTACAAAACTTTCTGTATTCTCTGTGATTTTTTTTACATACTTAATTATGAAATGGAAATGTAATCTGTAATTCGTTAGTGTCTAAAATTCTTCCCTTTTATGTTTCCGGACGGTTGCGCGCCACTGGTCGCGGTTGGGTGAGGGTGAGATGTTACGGTCGTCGCCTCAGAGCCCAAGAGTGTTGGCTCGTAGCGTCCCTATTTCCTGATTCATCGCATTCACGCCATTGAATCTGTTGTGTGTCCGTCATGCTAAACTGGCTTCATTTACAACCCGCACTAAATCACATCAGGGAAACACACACAAACAACAACATATCCCATGAAACAACAAAACCACGTATTCAAAATTACATGTTTTTATTTCACAAATTATAAATTAAGGAAAGTATTGCAAAGATAGTAGAATTTTGGTGTACATTTTAACATTTCGTCGTGTTTTGAAAACTCCTGATAGTCGAAGAAATTGGCGTTCTTGGAGATAGTTTTTGAAAGTTTGAAAAGATGATTCTATTTGCAAATATTTATGAAAGATAAAATTTAATCACGGCAGCACGCACCCAGAAATTTTTCATGGCGGTGGGAGGGGAGCCTTAAGGCCTTATCACACTAGAGTTAATACTAATTAGAGATGGGAATTTCGGCTCAGTTTGCGGAACCGGATCAGTGGAGGTCGTTCAGTTTGTTGAGCCGGTTCATTGATCCGGCTCAGTGATCCGGTTAAGTAAACATGTCTCCGAAACACAGGACGGTCGTTAGTTCGTAGGTAGAAAGTCGCTTAGAGCCGGTTCTTGCAATATATAAACTGTAAATATGATCCCGAGACACAGGTCGGTCGGTTGTTCGGTCGTAGGTAGAACGTCGTTTACAGCCGGCTCTTGCTTAGAGCCGATTCTTGCAATATATGAACTGTAAACATGATCCCGAGACGCAGGTCGGTCGGTCGTTCGGTCGTAGGTAGAACGTCGCTTAGAACCGACTCTTGCTCAGAGCCGGTTCTTGTAAACATGATCCCGAGACACAGGTCGGTCGGTCGTTCGGTAGAACGTCGCTTAGAGCTTAGAGGTAGAACGTCACTTAGAGCCGACTCTTGCTTAGAGCCGGTTCTTTTAAACATGATCCCGAGACACAGGTCAGTCAGTTGCCGGTCGTCCGGTTGTAGGTAGAACGCCGCTTAGCCCCGACTCTTATCTAACATTTTTGAAACAAGCAATTCACTTTATGTAGCTACTGTATTTTAAACCAGATGTGTTAAGTTTATGGCGATGTTTATTGCCCTTATAAATCGGACATCTGGGATTTGGGCAATATTTTTAATATTTTTATATAGTATGGTTGTAAGAAAATACAGACTAACCCTATTAGTTTCAAATAAACTGCCCTACAAATTGATGACAAAATACACTTTATGATAATACATTACAAGCCAAGTTCTCGCGAAGTTCAACATGACATCGATCCAGATCCGGATCACTCCGGTCACTGTTCACAATCGCCCGACCAATCGTATCCTTGAAACTTGAAACTATACAGTGAGCCGTGAGCCGGCTCATTTCAATTTGGTGAACCGTGTCACATCGGTCAGTGTACTGAGCCGGCTCAGTGAGCCGGTTCGTTCATGAACGACCCATCTCTAATACTAATGTCTTGACTTGGAAAATTAAAGTTTTTAAAATTAAAGTTCTTTGATTATGCCGCAGTATAGGGGGGGCGGAGGGGGGCCCTAGCGCGCTAAGAAAAAGGGCGCTGACAAGCTTGACTAAGGGGCGCCACATTGCGAAGGTGAGGACCTTTTTTTTTGCTCAACACTTGGATTTTGGGAGGTGAGGACCTTTTTTTGCTCATCACTTGGATTTTGGGAAGTGAAGACTTTTTTTTGCAAAGGCGCCAAAACACGGTTTTGCCCCTAGCGCAAGTTTTCCTTACTGCGGCACTGGCCATTGTTTTATGATATTAGGTGTATAAATTTAATAGATTTCAATTATGAAGAAAATTTCGGAATTCATTTAGAAAAATGTTCTGGAACGCGTTTCATCTCTACAAAAAAGTAGCGGTAAAAGTATATAGAATTCGTTCTAACGAATCGTTCGAATGGTCAGACACGCCTACAGCCTCTCCGATACGACTGCCGAAGTGGCCCGGAATAGGATCATTTTTGCCTCGCGATCTTCCGGTGTCGTCTCAAACTTAAGGTCGCGATAAGTTGCAGTAAATATAAATATTATCATCTATTCTCAAAATAAGGGCTGGAGCTAAAAACTTTCCCGGGCTGATAAATGTTGCCAATCTGCGCCTGTTCGCAATGTAATAAATGGCTATGAAACTTTAAACCTCAATTTAAGGAATTACATATAAAATATAGTTTCCAAAAAAATACATTTCAATTTTAAATTATTTTAGGTGGTTGAACAACTAAATTTTATTGTGGATATTATGTTTATTTATTAAAATTTACTAAATATTGATAACTAATCTAATATTATCTCTTTGAATAAACATTTTAGATATTACTTATACTCTGTCACCACAGTTAACCCTCAAACGACAAAATACCATTTTTGAGACAAACACAACAACACGAGTTACATACGAGCCCATTTGGAAATGTAATAAAAAGGAAAATAGCGCAGAGATAATTATAGGCAAAATCGGGCAACAGCGTCTGGTCTGTATTTACGTTTATTGCGTACAAGCGTGGCACGCTCTATACGCGTCCGTTACTAGACTGCGCTATGTACTTCGACAGAGCGGTTTTTCTTCCAAGTCTGGGCTGAGCAGCTGACATAACTTGAGGTTATTTTTAGCTTGTCTTTGAAGCGTTGCTTAAGAGCACCTTCGCTTCTGCAGCCTTCTTCCAACTCTGAGTACAGTAATCTTTTCGGTAACCTAGTATTTGGCATTCTTATGACGTATCCAACCCACCACAACTGAATTTGATGCAGCATGACCTACTGACGTATCACCTTTAGCTAAAACTTATGTTCGGTACATAATCTATCCATTTGATTCTCAATATCGTCCTAAGGCATCTTTGGTGGAATCGTTCTAAAGATTTAATATGCCATCTATAGAGACTCCATGATTCATGGCTGTAGAGAGGTACAGAGAGTACAGCTGCCTTGTGCATCATTATCTTTATTTTAAGCTGTAAATGTCGGCAGCTCCATATAGATGTTCTTACAGAAGCGAAAGCCTCGTATACAGTTTATTCTTATGTATGCAGGATATTCTTTGTGCCACTATCAAATAAACTGTTGCAAAATAATATGCTACCTAACCTTGAATGACGTTACATTAAATACGTTTTTGCCATTTATGTTGAAATACTAAAAACTAAAATCCACACAAAACTGTTTGGTCAACTTAGTGCGGCTCCTAGCGCACTAAGGAAAAGGACGCCAAAGGGGCGTCACATTGCGAAAGTGAGGACCTTTTTTTTGCTCTTCACTTGAATTTTGGGAGGTGAGGACCTTTTTTTTGCTCTTCACCTGGATTTTGGGCGGTGAGAATCTTGTTTTTGTTTATCACTTACATTTATTTGCCAAGGGCGCCAAAACACAGTTTTGCCCCTAGCGCAAGTTTTCCTTACTGCGGCTCTGTTTAGATGTATTTGTCATCCATATTTGTAGTAAAATTATACCAACAAATCATCCTACTAAGGCCAAAAATCAAATGTCAATCAATAAATATCAAATTCTTAATTATAATTTAATCTGTACTCATGGTAGTGATTAAATTTTATTGATAAATAAAATCTTAAGCCTGAATTAAGTACGCGGTGCACTGAAATCTAATATTTAATTATTAGTTAAGAGTTAACTATGACCGGTGCAAACGGCCGTAAAAGGAATACTGCGCACGTGTGTGGTGTCTTAATCTGTAAGTAACTTCATCCACGAATAAAGTTAATATTTAAACAATATCCAACAAGTTTAAACCTGAATTATTAAAGCTGACATGCAACTACATATCAGATTAAATTTTATCTATAGCAGACATCGCTTTGACATTGATTTTACTTTAAAGAAATCTCTTTTTCAGTTACAAATACTGGCAATATATTTTTGGTAATTTCCCCTTTAAAATAACATGCTTTTGCTTTTCGTCTACAATTCACTTTTATATTACGACATTTCAAGAAATCGACAAGAAATGAAACATGACAGAAACCAGAGCGTGAGTTGAAAACCATAACAACCTTAAGAATTTTTAGGATATATTCCAACTTTTCTTCCTGTTTCGTTTATTTGGTAAAGTAATATTTTTCGTACAAGGTAGCAGTGAAAATTTTAAAATGGTTTCGATTTTTTACTGCAACTTATATGCTGCAACATACACAGGGTGTACATTTAAATTGGTCCACTATTGCTATCTCGAGAACTATAAGAGCTAAGGGGTTGCTTAAATTAGATAGAAATTATTATTTTACTAGCTGGCGTACCCGTATGTCGTAAGGTTTTTGTTAAGTGAGATATTTCAATTTCATATAAAACAGAAAATAATTGTTTGTTTAATCTAAACCACTCTTTTATATACAAATTTGTAGTAAATAATGAAATGCTTTGTTTATAGGTAGATCCCTCCATATCTCCCCAAATATATATCTTATTAAAAACTGCACTGAATAGAGGATAGGCATGATTTTTTTTAAATTTTTTATTATATTCCTCTTGTTGCATATAAACATAAAAAACAGTTTTTAATTTTTTTTTTTTTTGTAATTTGAAGGCTTAAAAAAATCATAAATGTATGTAGCGCGCGAAAACGACGTGTGACGTCATACCCCTTCTAACTGACACATGACACTACTACCTTACCGGCGTACATAGTCTGTTGTGAACTTATTTGTTTGTATAACTTTTATAGGTTATGTAAAGTTAGAGTGATTTTAGTTAAAATAAAGTTTAATTCTATAAAAACAATTTATACATGTTTACCGAATTAAATTTTATATTAAAATAGATAACTTATATTGCAGTATTTCAATTATGCCTCTAACGTTTTGTAACTTCATGTAAACAATGTAGTAAAATTCTGACATCTAAATTACATAAATATTTACATTTTACAGAGTTGCAGCGTTTGTTTACATAAAGGTATAGAATATAAAATAAAAATTACTTTGACACCACGTATTTCTTCAGCACTGGAGCATTCATTATTTTTCATATATTCCATGAGCATAAATGCATCAATGTTGGGTAAATTATCACTCTGAGCCCTAACAAAATCTTTATCTGCCATTTTAATAATAAATGCGTGAAAAATTGTTTAAAAACAAATACAAAACTCTCGAACAATACAATACACACACGTGTAAAGATTATGTTGTAGCTGTATCTGTGATGTGAAACCCCTATCGTTTGACGTCCTACTCAGTCGTTTTACTCGGCAACCTTCGCTCCGTGGTCGGCTTATTTCAAATTTACAATATTTTAATTCAAAAATTTGGCTATAATATTAATTAAAATGTAATTTTTGTTTTGTTAGGTGACATAACTAACATTAACATATCAAAATAATGTAGTTTTAAGGAAATACAAATTTTATGCGTATCCCCTATAGAGCGAAATAGTTTCTTTTGTCGTATAAATTTTTGCTGTTAAGTAAATGATAAATGAGATATTTCAACTTTATAAATAACACTCCCCTTGCCCCCTAAATAATCTTCTTATAAAAATAGTGCACTGATTGGAAAAGAAAAATATTTGCTCCTACAAATTTTTGAAGTAAAGTAAACAATAAGTGAGATATTTGTAGATTTTAGTTTTAAGAAGTAACTCCCCAAATTTTCATATAATCGAAAAAATATATACAACAAACAGATTTTTGTTCTTATTATAAACAATTTTTGTTATATACGTTTTTGTTGTTAAGTCAATAATAAGGGAGATTTCAAAAGTTTAGCTTTAGGGTGTCCTCCCGTAACTCTCTAACTATTCATCTAAATGAAAAAATGCATTATAATAAATAATTTGTTTCCTTATTATAAACTTTTTCTTGTTATATATGATTTTGCTGTTAAGTTCATAATAAGAAAGGTATATGATTTCATGGAGGTAAATTTTTTTAATAATCTGCCTAGCAGTATAACTTTGGCTGAAAACCTAAAAAAGTTTAAAAAAACATTAAAAGACTTCCTCCTGGAACATTCCTTCTATAACCTGGATGAATTTTTTAATAAATGTAAACTTTTATACAAGGTGTCTCAAAAGAAATTTTATATTTATTTAGCTTACTGCGTGAACGCAACGTATCCGAGGGGCGCGGGGGTTATGTCAATCGGTAGCCTGGCTCTTGGGAATTCAATCGCTATGGAGCGTTTCTCGGGAGCAGACCGCGCGTTATGCGTGCGAGAGTTTTACAAAAACGGTGATTCGGCGACTGTAGCGCGTAGAAAATTCTGCAGTATTCGAGGTTTTCGCCACTTAAATGATGCGCCAAGCATTCCTCTCATTTGACATTGGGTTAAAAAGTTTGAAGAGACTGGTACAACGCTGGATAAATCAAAATCCGGGCGACCTAGGTCATCAAGAACGGTAGAAAACGTGGAGAATGTTAATCAGTCTGTTCGTGACGACCCGAACCTTTCAATTCGGAAGCGCGCAAGGGCTTTAAATGTGCATAGATCATCATTACATCGCTTTATGCACAAAGACCTAAAGCTGCACCCCTACAAAATTCAATTGGTGCAAGAATTAAAGCCCCAAGATGCCAGTCAGAGGCTTAATTCTCAGGCAAATTGATCTCCCGTAGAGGTGACATAAATTGGCATCCACGCAGTCCAGATTTAACCCCTATGGACTTTTTCCTATGGGGATAGCTTAAATCTAAAGTTTACGCCAATAAACCGACTTCACTGGCGCATTTGAAAGAAAATATCCGTCACGAAATGGCAGCCATCCCTGAGTCCACCTGCTTAGACGTCATAAGTAATTTTACTGTTCGATTAAATGAGTGCCGAGAACGCGAGGGTCTACTTTTAGACGATATTATTTTTAAGAAATAAATCCCCAAAAAGTGTATTTTAATAATTAATAAACATTTTTTTCTATATACGGCTTACTTTTTTTTTATTCGATCCACTAAATATAAAATTTCTTTTAAAACATCTTGTAGTTACTGTAGCTTATACTTAATAATTTTAAGTTTTTTTAATTTTTTAACCCCGAAACAACTTCCTAGAATAAAAATTTTGAGATACCGTATAGCCTATGTTCGAATCCTGGTTTTAATATATCCTCATACCAAATTACGTGAAAATATATCCAGCCGTTTTTGCGTGAATCTCGAACAGACAGGCAGACAGATTGACAAAAATTGATTTTATTGCGGATATCGTTTTACAATCAGCTGATATGTGTAGAAACCAAAATTGAGGACGAAAAAATAAAAAAATTGATGTGAAGTGTGAATTTTCACACATTTCAGGGTTTTGCAGGTATTTAGTAAGTGAATGATGATTATTTGGGATGCCAAAACCAATTTTATGTTAAAATATATTTTTTTGTTAATTTTAATTCGAATGCCTAATACCATTATGTAGGTTTCTAAATATGTGCAGTATTTTTTTTATATAACAAGGTTTAATAAGATTTTGAAAATTGCGCCTATGGCTTCCATTGGTTGTTTTAGTCATAAGCTCCGCCCTTCTGTTTTCGTCTATTTGTAGGAATATAAATAGCAGTATAGCAGTAATATATTTAGGCACTAATATGATACAGACATTATAACACATGACATAACATATATTTTATATATTTCATTTTTTTTAACTTGTATCCATGGTATTATATATTTATAGTTACGTTATATTTTAAGTTACTTGGTTGTAAGTCCAATAGTAATCAATTTCAACAATTTGCACTGGTTATTAAATTTACGCTTTTAAAAATTAAATGAAATATTTGCCCAAATATAACTAGAATATTAAAAAGTAATTTAAACAAAATAAAAATGCAAAAAAAAAACAGAAAAAACTCGAGTTTGCAGATTAGAACGCTTGTATAGTAACCATTACACCATCGAAGCGCTCTGTCTACTGTGCTACATAATATCATTAAATAGTTTACATGGTTACGCAAAAAACACAAAAAATGCGTTATTTTCCGGAAACATAATCTGATCAAAAATTCCTGTTGAACTATTCCGGTTCACATAAATGTACATTACTTAGAATTTTTTCAGATTTTTAGTTTAAACCATCTGGGCTACAGGGTGTGGGACAAATTTTTTTTTGAACAATTTTGGCATAAATAATGTCTAAATAATTTATTTTGCAAAAATAAAATTTTGATCGTTAATCCACATACTAAGGGCTTTCATTTGATACCCTGCTCAGAATTTAAAACAAATATATATTTTTTCGATGAGCACATATTTGTTTATATTTTTAGGGGGGTATGTTTTTTAGATGTTTTGGTATTTTTCCTATGTGCGGGTCAACGAGTTGTATAAGCATGCCAAATTTCAACTTTCTAGGTTTAGCCGTTTGGCTACAATTTTTAACGAACAGACAGACAGACAGACAGACAGACAGACAGACAGACAGACAGACAGACAGACAGACAGACAGACAGACAGACAGACAGACAGACGACAAAATGACGGTATAAGGGTTTTTTTGTCATACCTACAAAACCCTAAAAAGAAATATAGCCTCCAATTTTTAATTAATAAGAAAATTATAGCCTCAACTACAGCAATTCTTTTTCTTTTCACGATTTTTACGAATTTGTTGAAATTTGTGCGACAGTATTTTTTAGGTTATGTAATGTGAGATAGGTAATATGTGTTTATATGTCTGTCTCATTAAACAGTGAACTAACTATAAGTTTGGAAAATTTTTCACAGTCGATAAGATATAATCTATTAAATTTAGAGCTGTGAACGGCCACTTGCGTTACCATATGACAAACTTATTAGTGATAATCTACAGTGCACAAGTCATAGTGTATAGTTTACTAATTTCTTGGGAGGGGGGCAGCAAATATTTCAGTAAAATCTGGGGGGGAGGAAATATTTGAGGAGGGCATCATCACCTTTTATGGTTATTAATGGATGTGTGAAAATATAAGTGATGACCTTAAAAAAAGGTCCTTATCTCTATAATACAAGTGAAGACTCAAAAACAAAAAAAGGTCCTCATCTCTATAATACAAATGAGGAGCAAAAAAAAAGGTCCTCACCTCACAAATAAAAGTGATGAAAAATGACTTCCTTAAAAATCAGAACAGATCCTTGTTGTATTACACACATTTTTCTCCGAGTAATTCGGGGGGGGGGGGGGAGCAAAGCAATATTTGGAGGGGCCTGATTCCCCGCTAATGCCGCCACTGCTATGAACCCAGCTTAAGTGTAAATTTTATATGTAATATTTTCCTATAATTATCATCAATAAATGAATATCAATATATTTATATTTTTTATAACCATCCACCAAGATAACAAGATAACTATTGCTATCCGGCTAAACCGAAATTCAGCCAACTTGACCGGATAAGTCGGATAAGCTGAATATCAGTTAGGTACATCCCTAATTTCAACGCAAAACCTACATGTGTATTATTTTAACAAACAGAATAAAACTTTTATCCTAGAAATTTTATAAAATAATGTGACCCAGTTTACGTTGAATTTTATGTATTTTATAGCAATGTAAAATCAATTCTATTTTATGTGAAATGCAACGTTGTAAAATTTTATGAAGTTGTTTTAGAAAACAAACTAGTTCGTTAGTGCAAAATTGCTGATAGTTGTTATATTTCCTTTACTTTATTACTAGATATTATCTGCAACATTTAGTTTATTTATTTAATTGCACGAATTTCTATTTCTTAAATTAGGTTTGTAGACCAGGAAATTAGTGTTTAAAACAGTGTTTTTGGGGAAAGTTTTGCAGGACTTTTGGAAATTGGTGGGATTAATTGGTGGATTCGTTCCCTTCTTCAAACTACCGATTCAATTATGATACGGTTTAAATATTTACATTATTTACACTAGACTTACAATTAATTACATTGTTACAGTTAAATCCAAATGAGACACACATTCACACACACTAGACACACTTTACACCAAACACTAATTAAACCACTGGACCAAATAACCATTTGTCTCCCACATATTTCTGAATCTTGTCTCTCCATCTCTTTAGATGGACACTACATTAACGTTCATACGGAATTACTTGATACACGACAGAACACTATAAGTATCTCTAACCCATGATGGATAAAATCTTACTCCTTCAAACACGTCTTAACTGCATGACTCTTTAAAACCCACTCTAAAACGTTATCTTAACCTTACGATGGCTTAAGCCCAACTTCTTTAACATCTCCTAACGTTATAACAGTTTAAAATCAACTACCCTAATGACTGTCCTGAACGGCTTACATTGCCCAACTGTTAAATATCATTTCACACCCTCTCCATCTTAAAAAAACTCATATCACAATTTATTGGTGATAACTCAGATAAGTAACCAAACTAATATTTATTTTAATACAGAGATTAATTATTATTTATGTGCATATGGTCGGAATATATTTTTGACACATCTCTTAAGAATTTACGATTCACTTTTCATGTTAAGTTTACAAAAGTCTCAAGTTACAATAATAAACATGTCAACCCTTATCTTTAAGGCCCTTTCTAAGAAATAGATTATTTTTATCATTTAACATTTTCAATATTTTACTGTAATTGAATGATTATACTGAATTTATTTATGAAATTTTATTTCTGAAATTTTATTTTTATTTTCTTACAAGAGCACCGCAAAGTTGGTAAATTTTTCGAATTAAAAAAATATATATTATTGCAACAAAACAATAATCTAGGTATATTGATTTCTGTTTGAAAATTACATGAAATCAAATTTCAAATTGATTAAATAAATTGTAACTGATCGTCGTGAGAAACGTTTTGAATGCATCTCGGGAGTAAGTGCATTAATCCCTCAATTGAAAATACTACTCAAATAATACCTCAACTCCCTTCGGTCCTCTCGGGCATTACTTCCATTCTTGAAATTAAACCATCACTTTACTCCCTAGATAGATAAATAACAATATTTTGTTTTTGTTTTCGGTTTGTTATCATCGTTGATAATAATCAAATCAAAGAGTCAGAAGTCGATAGTTTTTCTCTCGACTCCTCCAAAAAGAATCGACTCTTCGACTCCCGACTCACAACTCCGACTCCGACTCGCTATCCCTGTTTTAAAGTACAATCATAAGACTTTTTTCTTGTCGGAGATTTTAGTTACGCCAATATGTATAATTAACCTTTATAGGTTGCCAATTTGATAACGTTTATTGAGTAATAATAGTAATTGGTCGATTTTATTAGTAGACCTGAACATAATTAATGATCATTAATTAATATAATATAAAATTTAGTTAACTTACCGTGAATCGCCGACACCATACCGAAAGCCAACGGATATCTCTAATCCTTTTACCCATCGGAAGTCTGAGGATAATGTCGGTGTTGTTGTAGGCGCGGAGTACGGGGGGATCCCTGTAACCAGATACGACCTTATTAACCGGGAATTTAGCTGAAGGCAACCACATCACTCACCGACAACAAACAATACATATGCAACTAAATACTTTAATGACGGATCACACAAAGAAGCTGAGACGTCTCTTTCAAAAATTTCCCAAAGTAAATATTGTTTACATGATCTGATGAAATTGACTCAAACATTGTTAAATAGAACGGAAAAAATCGATGTGAATTGTGAATTTTCACACATTTCAGGATTTTGTAGTGTAACGAATCGGCTAGTCTGCTAGAACAAAGGCTAAAACTTTCACAAATCACCCGCGACCATTTCTTTAAAAGGGGGTTGCAGGCGTTTTGTTTTATGATCTGAAAAGTTACATGTTTGTAAAAATCCAGATAGTAAAATAAAATTAGAAACCTTAAGTTTACAGCACGTAACTATAGAAATATACTTTTAAATGGTTCATTGTTTAAGGAGACATTTGTTCAGAGTTATTGCTTAATAACTTTGAACACAAGCATCCCCTTGAACAACACTAAACCCTTTTTCCACGAAATGCCTAAAAATGTCTTATAACTTATAACTTAGACATTTGTTCAGAGTTTTTGCTTAATAACTTTGAACACTAGCATCCCCTTGAACAACACTAAACCCTTTTTCCACAAAATGCCTAAAAATGTCTTATAACAACACGCCTCTCTAAAGACGAGATCAGTCAGTATTCGGTCTGCATAGCATTAACATCTAATTTGTTAAATTCTTAGAGGCACTGTGTCGGCATTCTGGTGGATTACTCGATTCTGTTTGTTTTGTTTTATTCATTAATTTAAATACATTTTAATCTTTCAAACTTAACTTTTTGTAAATATTATTATAATAAAAAATCAAATTCATTAATTTTATACCGTCTTACTTAACGTGTGTAAACCTTCATCTTTAAGAACTTAAGTGAACAGCTCAGTCCAGACTATTAATAAGATGCCTGATCAGTCGGAAGTACAACAATACATATCATTTAATTCACATATCGTAATGATGAACCCTGGATAACACTCACGCCTAGTACCCGAACTCCTTTAGTCAGGAATCTCATTTCAGTTTGAAATTAGACTTTATATGTATATTACAGGCTTGCTACCTAGTGGACAATAAATGGTACGTTGTATAGAAACGTACCGGGCTCGGTACAGTAGGTACAGTATGACTTCTTTAATCCGAACAAATAATTGCACTATAGGTGATCCGGATTGTTGAAATATTCAGATTATCGAAAGAAGACAGAAAATATCCATCTTCCTAATTACACTGGTAAACAATAATGAATTTATTTTTTGTGACATTGACAAAAACACCATGTTTTGTCAATCCCAAGTAAAATTTGAACTAAAAGCCGAAAATGAGCTCAGATTTATATCTTCCATCATATTTTTGCTATGTTCAGATTTATCAAGATCTCAAGAATTCAATTGCATAATATGATACAGGGTGAGTGGGGAGGAATGGGCCGAACTTCAGGAATGTATTGTACATGTAAAAATAAGTAAAAAAAAACTCTAATGTTGTTGTGCGGTTGTCTTTTATTTTCAAGTTATAACGTAACTAAAACACTTTCTATCGAACATCGGGCCGAACTTCAGGAATGTATTGTACATGTAAAAACAAGTAAACAAAACTATAACGTTGTTATACGATTGTCTTCTGTTTAATAAATAAATCATTAGTGTCATCCTGTTTATCATTAGTGTCAAATTAATTATTATTTTCTTCTGTTTAATAAATAAATAAATAATACTGCAGTCGATATTAAAGAAAAGCATGCCGACCGGCGTAGCGTAGTGGTAACACATGTGCTCTGCGTTGCGAAGGTCCCGGGTTCGAATCCCGTTCAGGCATGGAAATTTTCTCAAATAAAAATTGTCCTGGCTAATTGCCAAAGCAGCAAAGACCATTAAAAATAAAAAAATAAAATTAAAAAAAAGAAAAGCATGAAACAATCAGGAGAGCAACGAGCGCTCTTCGTAGGCGAAGTAGACTATGTTTACAAGTTAACGGTGATATTTTTGAAAACTTGTTAGCACACCGAAATTAAAACGATGTTCGATTACGAAAGTGTTTTAATTACGTTATAACTTGAGAATAAAAGACAATCGCATAACAACATTAGAGTTTTTTTTTACTTATTTTTACATGTACAATACATTCCTGAAGTTCGGCCCATTCCTCCCCACTCACCCTGTATAAAGAAAATACTTACGAATGAAAAGTACTTCTATTAGTCTTTGTATTTTGCGTTTTTACTCGGCCGTAGATATTATAGCATTTTGACAAGATACCAAATTTCAGGTTAAATGCGTATTTTTATATTAAATTATAAAATAACTAAAAACTATTTTAGCCCTGTCTTTTATTTATGATTTATAAATTATGAATATACTTTAAATTATCAAAATAAATATTAATCACTTTTTAATATGAAAACAACAAAATAGTGGCAGACATTGTGATCGTTGGAATGACATACTTTCCATAAAAAATTTATTCAATGACACCAAAAGAAGTATTTACAGGTTCGATGCGCCCCTAATTTATGTGCCTCCCCTAGTTGTGGGTATAGCAGCTCCACAGTTACGCTACTGATCACCGAGAACGACAAGGAAGAAAAGGATCGCGGAACACACTGCACATTGTAATCCTTGAACAATGAAGATTATTTTAAAAATATTCATTTTAGTTTAATATAGATTTATTTAAACAATATTTAGCGACACACCTGTTGGAAAAACTTTGCTACAGCAAAACCCGCGCTGTACAATCCACATTTGCTTCTGCTGTATTACAAAACTGCAGACATCCCCTTCAATTAAATACCCTAAAATCATATTCATATAAATTTAAACACGATAATAGACATTGAAGTAGTCTATAGTTTTAGTACCCCTGCAACATCAGAGTTAATAAAGATGTCGAGCTGACTTCATCACAATTACAAGCGCCCCCTAACATTACCGCATAGCTCTTCACTGGGTCCCCCCTCGCCCCCTCATCATTCTGTACCCGTGCACAATTCAGGGGGTGAAACACCAGCCAAGTCATCAGTTCACGAGCCGAATTGCGAAATCATCGTGCATTAAGCTTATAAAGAGGACGTATCATATCTCGACGATTTAACGCCTTCAAACGAATATTTAGGAAAGAAAACTTTAAAGAATGGAAATGTTAAATGAACAATCGGAAAAGAGGAGGAGATAAAATGAGGATTTTTAAAAATATTTAGAAAATTTGATAAAGATTTTGGTTCGTAATTTTATTTAAAGATAATCTGGAATTTATAAAGTAAACAGAATAGTAATGTTCCTGAAAATGGGTGCGTTTTGTTGGTGGCTGGTTAGAAGTACTAGAATTGATGCGCAGAATACGACAGTTTTGATCGTAAAATAAACATAAAGGCTAGTACACACTAGTAGGCATGTTGCGCGATTCTGGTCTCTGAGACGTGTTTCAGGTTGTCTACGAGACATGTCTATAGACCAATCCCCGTCTACGGACCTATTGCGAGACCAAAAATTGCAGGTCTAAAGTCTCCCGATCAGAATGGGAGACCGCATGCAACGTTAGACATGTTGCGCAACATTTTGGACAGTGTGGACGTCACTCGGCGTCTACAGACGAGACACCTATGGTACCATTTTCGATATAGCTTGCTTAGATATTCTGAAGGTGTACATGAGGCTCGTGAATGAGTCTCCACTTGCTAGGAAACGCAGTGTGACTGCCAGTCGAACAGAAGCTGGGATGGTTTCTCTAAATTTTGTCTTCTCTAAATCTTGCTTCATTATTATCCCTTCAACCATCAGAAGTAAATGTTCAAAATCAGTAGGCGTCAGCCGGGTGAAATTCCGAAAACCCATGGCGTCTTTCAGTCTAATTTATTTAATAATGCATTATCGAACCTAGGTCCTTCTGCGAGCACTTCGCGCGTCCAGCAACGTTTACGTTTTCGCGTTCTTTCACTTGTAATTAACACTAAGCAGGAACTCATTCCACACAAAACAATGTCCTCCATGGTGGACTACGAAGATGAGACTGAGAAATTCACATCGTAGTGTGGACGCTAGACGAGACAAAGAACAGTGTCTCTAGACGGTCTATAGATAAATCGCGCAACATGGTCTACTAACCTTAAGATTGACATTTGCATGGAGGTTAAGTCATATGGTCATAGAAAATCCTAGACTCTAGCTGCATGTGAAAACGAACGTATTTCGCATAAATAAATGGATAATCTAAATAATAAATGCAGAAGAGGAAAACTTTCGAAAGATTCCAGAACGTAATGTTTTAGAATGAACAATTGAATTCTACACACATTTTAAGTTTAAATGTAACAATACTATATTAAAATTATATAGGCATTTGTTTTAGGACAAAAAATGAGAATATACCTAAAAGTGAAAATCATTTTGAAGCAGTAATCCCAAGATTTAATTCTAATACATTTAAAAACTAAACTGCATTCAAATATTACTTTTCATCCACACCACACTTATTCATTCCGGTCGTTCGACCTCAAATCATCGAATGAGTAGAATGAATAGAATGTGAATATTGTCCCAACAAATCGCGTATTCTGATTAAGGAAGAATTGGCACAACAAAACGCACCCAATATGTTCATTTATTAAGAATGCACAGTGATGTTTTGGGACCAACTCGCTAGAGTACCAATACGACCGAATTGGTACCTCTTTTTTCCCAGACTGCTTACGAGCTTTGATAATAGACAATTTGCGACATAGAGATAATAGAGAGAATCATTATAGCATTACATTGTCTCTAAAATGTATTGGATGTTACACACTTGATTCACTGATCGTTATCTTGTTCTTGGTCAAAACATTACAATTTTTTTTAATGCATACCCTTTTTATTTAAATCCTTTCTTTTATGTATAAACAATTGTATTTTGTGTTAATATAGTGCGTAATAAGAGGGGTGTTGGATAAGTCAGTGACAACGAAATATATATATTTTTTTTTACCAAAATGCGATTTATTAACGATATAACATGGTCTCCTTTTAGGTCGATATATTTGGCCTAACGATATTCCAAATTTTTGCCTTCCAAAAAGTACGATTTCTCGAATTCTTTAAAATAGGCTTGTGTTTCAGCGATGAACCCCTCGTTCGATGCGAATCTTTTTCCAGCAATCCATTTCTTCATGTTTGGAAAGAGAAAGAAGTCACAAGGGGGCAAATCTGGAGAATATGGTGGATGAGAGACAGTACGTAGCGCAGTTCGACATCAAAAGAAAGTTATAACAAATTTAATGTCTTTTAAATATATGCATGCGATTCGGAGGGTCCCAAAGGGCTCAAACGGTCATGTGATCTTGTAATAAAAAAATATGATTTTCCGCGTTTTCATACAGCATGCCTATAATTAAAAGACTTTAAATTTGTTATAACTTTCTTTTGACAAAAGGGCAAGCAATATTAAGTCAGAGAAAAAACACAAAAATTTTGTGCAAGTGGAAATGCAATTTTCCCTATGACCGGAAAGCGTGCAGGGGTTTAGTACCATCCCTTTTTTGTTGTCACAGGGTAAATATTCTCTCCTCCAAAAGGCATGCTGTATGAAATCGGAGACCAAAAATGTCATGAGCTCCCGGTCTATAAAGCCCATGGGCCCCTCGTTGCGCACCTGACCGACATAGAAGAAAAATAAAATAATAAATGTAGAGAAATAATTATGAGTAATTCTATAACGTTTATATGGTATTTAACAGAAATCTAATTATATAAAATCGTTTATAAACCTTAATTAAAACAATGTAAACATACTTGATCGTATATAAAAGAAAAATGAAATTCATATTTACCATGCGCAAACATGATATCGTTGATATTATGTGGGATGCACGTAATTATTTGATACAGGGTGCTTTTGAAAGAACGCTGGTGGGCTGCAATTTATCATTATGAGTTTATGCATTAAGTTAATTGAAATGGAACTTCGCAGACGCCCACTAACATATCGTCAGAATTTTATTTAATTTTATTATGTAAATAAACTTTCAGTGACGGCTCGTTCTAGAGGGCGCACGGGTACCTGCTTAAAAGTATTATAATTTTCTAATTTTTTGTTTCTAATTTCATTTTTCTTTAACTTAGAAACGACTTAAGCTACGTTCACAGTTCTATAATTAGTTGAATATGCACTGTGCGTTGTGAATAAATTTAATAGACAGTTTTAACGACAGCGTTCACAGTTAAGAAAATCAATGCGTAACTAGGGATGTTCCGATTTCCGATACTATTGATAAACCAGATCGATATTTTTCATTCGATATCGCGATTTTAGTATCGATACTAATCTTCCGATACTTTATTAATATCAATACATTTCACCCAGTATCGTATCGTTTTTTTTTACCGACCGTCAACATATAAAAGGGAGGTATTGTGATCATACCAATTTTGACATTTCGAGATTTCGATGGATCTCCACGAATTGAGGTCCCTACATAACGTTTTGACTATTTTTAGCATGATATCGGTCGGTCTGTCTGTCCGTCTGTCTGTCCGTCTGTCCGTCTGTGTTCACGTGCAGAGCAAATTCGGCTGAAAGGATGTTTATGAAACTTCATATTTAAGCTTCTGCCATTAATGGCACGAGTTGATCAACTTTTGGTAAAAATCGGTTGACTAAAAATGGGAGTTTACTCGAGTCGATTTTAAGATTTTTGTGAATATTTCACAACAGAAAAATATTTTGAAAATTATTGAACAAAATTTGCTATAAAAGCAATATCTAATAACTTTTATGTGAAACTTTTTTTGATAAAACGAAAAATTTCGAATAATTTCTGTAAAATTTTTCAAAAAGTCTCAATTTTTTCATACTTACATGTAACGTTTCCATGGTCATGATAAATAATATCTCTGTTAGAAAATATTAGGCCAAGTTATTTCTACTCTGCTGCTAGAATGTATTTTATATAAGTACTTTATGATGGCGGTCGGTCCTGTGGTGCCCACAGCTGATTTTTTTAAAACAATATCGTAAATTTTTTATTTATACACATATAAATGTTTCTGTGATTAATTTCTTTTTTTAATAAGAAACGCTTCTAAAAATTGTACTTTTGTAAAAACTGGTAGGGCGAGGTATGCAATCGCGAGGACATAGTACGCCAAGAAACATGCGTTGAACGGTTTAGAAGTTGCTGGTGTTTGGCGCCTTTTTTTCTACTTTGGAGGTTATGAAATGTTATTGGTTATTTTAGTATTTTAATTAAAAATGTCACCACCAAGAAGCAAAGTGTACCAAGGAGTTTTCTCGGTGCTTGCAATGATGAAGATTGGAGTGTTTAATTCTATTTTAACCCTTGCCAGACCATTTATGGGTCAAATTTGACCCGAAAGTTGAATTTTTTTAAATAACTCTTTTATTTTTTAGAGTTATTTAATGTCGTACTAGGACTTTTCCTTATATATTATAAATATTTTATGATGATAAACTTTTTTTTTATCAAGCCGACTTCTTGTTTTACAGTACGGGTCTAGCCTGACCCGATTTTGGGATTTGTTAGTAATGTCTTATATCAATACGTAATGCGTAATTACACACCTGCAATAATGCAAGTTTTGACAAGTTTATTAGTTTCACAGTTGCTTTTTCATCATATCTCAATCGACCGAGCTAAGATACTGTTCTGTTTGTATTATTTGTTTGTCCAAAACATTCAACTGTAATAGCAATAAAACAAATTACTTGCAATTACTGCCAAAAAGATGAAGATGGAGAATAATTAAAATTCTGATATGTTATACTACTATGTAATTACTAGTGGACCCATTGCCAACTGTGTTGGCAAACAAATCATTACCTTAATGTGGAACTTCCTCGCCACCTCAGACTTCTTACTCTATCCATACGCCTAACTGCACCCAATTCAAATTGAATCAACTCTTCGCGTATTATTAAAAACTGGACAAATAATGAGTATTATTCCGAATTATTTATTCATTAACTTTTTAAGATGGGAAAACGATTCATTTTCACGCAGTGCATTATATTTATAATGTTAAAACTAAAAATGATTTGAGACGTTAAATTTAAAATATATTTATTAAAATAAATTTTCCATTTTCTTATATAATATAAACATACGCACACGGAAAAAACGCACACGGATTAATACGCACACGGATTAATACGCACACAGAAAAAAGCACACATGAAAAAATACACACACGGAATAAAGCGTACTTACACTATATATCAAATTAGTTTGAAATAAATCGTGAAAAACTATTGCACAGTAAAATTTAATTGCTTGCCCGCTTTAATATATTGTGTTCACATTTGGGGGTAGATTTACAATATCCCACTGAACACTGCGCATGCGTCACACACACGTCGTTTGTTCAATATACAGAGATTCTAAACAGGTGGGACTGTGCAGAACTTTTAAAACACAATTTATTTTTAGGTGCTTTATAAAAAAAAAAAAAAAACATTTATCAACCATAACCTAAGATAGTGCTTTTGAGGTGAATCTAACTTAAACTAAAAGGTAAATGATATTTTAATGTGATAAATAAACAGAAACCATTGTTTTAGAGCCACTGATAATTCTTTAGTGTAGTCGTTATGTGCTGCCATCTGGAGTTTGCAGTGGGATATTATAAATCTTGTCCTAGAAATCGTAGAAACAGGGCCGGGTCATAGGTCGGGACTTCGGAGATTTTTCCCGAGGCCCCGCGCTTAAAGGGGGATATTTCTAACAATTATTAGTAGCTAGGGCAAGTTTTTGACACCAAATGCATTATTTTCCCGAGGCCCCGCAAAACCCACAGCCGGCACTGCGTAGAAATAAAAAAATAATAAAGCATTGAAAAAATAATAATAAAGAAAAAAAAAGTCACATTTTTCTTACTTACTTTCATCAAAACCAAATATTTTTTAAAATAATTATTTTTCTGCTAATAATAATTTTAATCAAAAATGTCGAATATCATGGAAGGATAACGTTTTTCTGTGTTTTGTTTCGTAAAAAACCCGATCCGTGTATTTCACAACTAAATTAATGATTGTGAAGTGATTTTTTAATGAAAAACACAACTGTCATTTTTACTAATTTATTGTCAACACTGAAAACTAAAATTCACAGCACACTACTGTCCAATACATAAATTAATACTACTATATAATAAGAACCTCGCTTCAATTGTTTCCACGCACCCAGACAGCCAGGGACACAGCTTGGGGTATTATATTATAGATATTTTTGTGTCAATGTAATTATTATATTTTGTTATATATTACATTTATGAATTCTGTTTGATTTTCATGTAAGTTGGCAATGTCATAAATAAATTTTTTTATAATGCTTTACTCACTTTTATTATTCAAAATTAAATTATTCAGACCCAATTCTGTGATTTTTGACATGGTGTTAAATTGACAGGTTACTATGAAAACATACTATGTACAAGTAAAATTAACATCTTAAGATCTTGTTAAAAGTTACAGAATAGGCCCCTTAACTGGACATAAATATAGAACTTGTTATATGGGTGTTAAACACATTTTGAAAAGTGGGTCACGTATGAGCCATTTTTGGTCACAAAAAAATCAAAATTTTTTTGGTCCGGCTAGGGTTAAACAATCACTCAGACCTATAGGCTTCAGCAAGAGTTCATATACACACCAGTTTTGCAAGTGAAAGATCAGAAATCCATTCGTAAAATGTTTATTATCTACTCTATGGTTTTCCTTATTGACTCCCTCTGATTCCTTTCTGTTTCCAAAACTCCAAAAATGGTTGGCTGAAAAGAAATTCTCTTAAAATACTGGTCGTCGAAGCTGTAAATGGATATTTCGAGGGTTTAGACAGTTCTTATTTTTCTGAAGGAATAAAAGGTCTTGAAAAGCGTTGGACTTTGTATAGAGCTGAATGGAAACTATGTAGAAAAATAAATTTAATTTTCCCTCAAAAAGTTATGTTTCCTATTTGGTTCTAGACACTTTCTGTTCACCCCTTATATTATTTTATGTACGTACCTTCGATTTAACAAAAATATTCGTTATTCTGAAAATTATGTTATAATAAGATTTGATCTATATATAGGTATAAGTTCTGATGTAGGTACACCAGTATTAAGAATTATTTTCTCATACAAATAGTAAGGGTTTTCTATTTCTGTTGCTTCTCATCGACGTAGGTGTTCATCCTACGTTATTTCAATAGCTCAGTGGGCAGCTGTTTACTTGTTTCTGACGTAATAACGTAACGTCATGAATGTAGGCGTAAATGCAAGTACTTGGTTTGTAAATTCATGTTACAGTCTGTTCCAAACGGTTAAGCGGAACTAAATGGGAATTTAGTTCTTTTAGGTTGTCACGAGAAGGGACCTTGCTTGGGTTATTTCATTTTTCACGTTGGGAGGTCAAAATTTAAAATTCCAACAATGAAACCATGGAAACGAATGACATATGTCAAAATTTAATATTTTTTTTTAGATATTTTAATGACAAAAAAATAAATAAATGGGAAATTTGTATTAAGAATGACACAAAAAATCAAAATATAAAGAAAATTACATTTTTAAATGATATTAACTTAATGTTTTTTGTAAGTATGATTTACAAAGCTTAAACAAAACGGCCGAAAGGCACGATTTAAACGATGAAAGTAACTAGACTGCAAAATCTAGTTCCGCTTAACCGTTTGGAACAGACTGTAATAATGAATTATTTTAATACTAGGTTATTACCCGTCAACAATGACGGATTTATAATATAAAAATTTCAATTGTTTGTATATGTATTTGATTTTATTTTTTAATGTATGTTAATTTCGTTGCCGGTCAGCTAATCACGGAACAGGATATCATCAGTTTATATATAATAATTTCTTGAAAGTACAATAAAGTTATTGATTAATAATAAATTAATAGATTAATTATTAGTTAATCGAAACCAAAAATATCATATGATATAACGATTAGCTGAAACAAAATAATCGATCATTCGATTAATCGTTGTCATCTATATGTATACCTCTAGTTTAAATTAATATCCTCATGTTCCCTTTCAACGTACGGTACTGTTTATCTCTTCCCCTTACTCCCCGTTTATCCTACCTTCCCTAGCGTATTCATACGATACGTATAATAGACAAAGCCACGTACAAAGACGAGTTCCACACATCTGATTTGATCTGATCGATTTTGTCATCAGACTAGAGCGCACTGTCTACCAAACCATATATTTAGAACATCAGTTTTCATACCACCAACAACATGACAATCATATTTTTTGGTTGTCGGAATAAAATTTTATTTTCTCTTTTATAGATGATATTTTATTTTTATTTAGTTAAATATATAGAACATACAATACTAGGTAACGTGCCAGTACTTTTGTAAATGCATTTCTCTGTAAAATAAATGATAAGTGGGATATTTCAAATTCAAATAGCTCCCATCATTACCCTCTAAATCAGTGGTTCTTAACTGGTGTTCCGCGGAACATTGGTGTTGCGTGAACTTAGAGAAAGTGTTCCGCCAAAATTTGAAAATCAGTGAAAAATTAAAACGGTTAAGACGAAAAAAAAATCAAAACGAAAAAGCAAGTAGTTGTTTTTAGTTTTCTCGTCTTTAATTGTAGTCTTTACCTACTTGTACTTATGTACTTATGTTAGTTTTTATATCGATTTCTATAACGGATCTTATTTTTTTTTTTTGAACAAACTGTTTTATTTCTTTTCAAATTATTCGCCTTTAAGATTTATACACTTTTGAATGCGTTTAAACCAATTCTCGAAACATTTTTTCCACTCTGAAGTTGGTATCTCAAAAACATGGTTTTCGCAGGCTTCAACAGCTTCAGGTGATGAAAATCGCTGTCTACGCATTTTTTGGTTAACATTGGGAAACAAAAAAAGTTGTTAGGGGATAAATCAGGTGAATACGGGCAATGAGACATTAATTCAATGTTGTTCTCCTTGAAATAATCAATTGTTTGACGTGCTGTGTGGAAGCTTACATTGTCATGATGAAGAATGATGCGACGTTCTTGGTTGTTTTTCCTGATTTTGTCGATGCCTTCTGGCAAACAAATTATTCTATACCATTCAGCATTAACTGTTCTTCGATCCTCTAAAGGAATGGTTGCGACATCACCAGTACAACCGAAGAAACAAGCGATCATTTTATTGGAAGTGTATCGTGAACGAACAACTTTTGTGGGTTTCGGTTCATCTTTGTAGACCCAAACAGTGGATTGTTGCTTCGTTTCCGATTCATATGAATAAATCAAAGTTTCGTCACCTGTAACGATGTTGTATACGGATTTTGCAGTGCTTAGGTTGAATTTTTTTAGCATTCCCTTACACCAATCAAAACGAGCCTTTTTTTTGAGCTTCTGTCAACTTATGCGGAATCCATCAGGAACAAATCTTTTTCACAGCTAAATGTTCATGCAAAATCGAATGTATTGCAGTCTGCGATATGCCAAAGGAAGCCTCTATCTCACGATAAGTCATATGCCGATCTTCTTCAATCAATTTGCGCACAGCATCGATGTTTTTCTGAATCACAACCGATTTTGGTCAACCTTTACGAGATTCATCACTGACGGACACACGACCACGACGAAATTCTGCAAACCAATTGTAAACAGTCTTTTCTGATGGTGCTTCATTACCAAAAGTTAAACGAAGCGAATCTATGCATTGTTGTTGAGTAAGGCCTTTACTAAAATCGTAAAAAATAATACAACGAAAACCTTCACGAGTCATATCCATTTTTTCACAAACGTGTTTTTTTAAACGGATATATTATTACTATTTTGTAAGATTTTTGGTATTTCTATTCAAAATAACCCGTTGTTAGTTTATTCTATCACAATATGTCAAAATTTCAAAATGGCGCCACTTATTTTCGATAATGCCGAATACAAAATAACATCACAGAGGACAGTCTCTGATACTGTGCACGTGACTGTCGAGAAGTTACAGAATAGACCCCCTGGACTATAAGTAATTAATGTGAAAAGGGTTCCGCGATTAAAATAAGCTGCCCTAAGTTATCCCCTTGATGTACGCCACTGTATTCGGTATCTGTGATGCACTATATTTAATCAGAACGGACGGAAGGGGAGATGAATAGCCCTAGATACCCTTCAACATTTAAGCATTTACATTTAAATGAATACAATCGTTCTACCGAAAAAACATTTGCAATAAAACGAAAAAGTCACTCTGGAAACTGTTTTATTATTTGATACTGTGCTAACGAAATACTGGATAAAGATAAACTTGCAAAAACTCAATGAATATATAAAATAGTATTTCAAAAAGAGGAATATTAATTTTCTATTAAATTTATTCATTGTTAAAGTCTTTTCAAATATTTTAATACAAAGTTCATTTACCCCACATTCGAAAACTAGACATTTTCTACATTTACACTTATAAATTTACAAGCAGGCATACCCGGCGATGCTCGGGAGAAAAATAATAATTTATCAAAAATATTTTAATTCGGAAAAATAAATTATTGCAGCACAGTCAAATAATTCAAATTATTTCAATGATGGGTTAAATACTAACATACGTCACCTTCGATGAGAAACGATAAGCAAAAGATCTAGTGTCATAAAACGCAATATTGAAGGAAAGTTTCGATGTTAGTATATAGTAACAAATAATCAAAACACGATTTAAAATTTACTTCAATTAAGCACAACTTGAATTTTTGAACCAGCAGTTTGAACCGAACGATCAGATGTAGCGTCTACCGGTTCCATGACAACTGGGGCCGTAAGACAATTCGGGCTGTTCACAATTGGGGCTTTTCACAACTGGGGCCATTAACAACTGGAGCGATGGACAATTCGGGCCGTACACAATTAGTGCATTGCACAACTGGAGCCATTAACAACTGGAGCGATGGACAATTCGGGCCGTTCACAATTGGGGCTTTTACAACTGAGGCCATAACTATAAGAGCTAGAGTCTTCTTTTGTTTAAAATAAAAAATAATTATTTTACAAGTTGGCATAAATTAAATTGCGTGTTCTTTTGAAAAAAATATATATATTTTAATGGTTTGATTAGGTACATTTTGGTGGGAATTAGAATAAATAAAAAAAAATGTATTTTAAGGGTTGGCTTAAGGAAATTTTCGTGTTCATTTGATTAAAAAGAAATTGTATTTTAAGGGTTAGATTAAGAAGAATTTGGTGCTCTTTTGACTATATATTCCCCGCACTCATTAAATTCTGAACCAATAGAAAATGTTTATGTACACGTGCATTCGAAGATAATATTATAATAAAATTTTACGATCGGCAAGAATCTCAAAGCAGAAAATATTATGAAGATTATATATTTGAAAATTTATTCACATTAGAGACATGATAGGTATTATCAATTTTTAATTTTTATTATATTTATCTAGAAAATTTTGCCAGTTTTATATAAACGAGATATATAAAATACCTATGTACAAAAAAATACTATCATACATAAAAAAAAAAAAACTAAGCAGGTATTAGGTGATTTTGGAATAAGACCAAATATTTATCTGCATTGAGATCACCATCAATGAACAAGGGTCCTATTATGTGTGTTCGTATTATGAATGCCCACACATTTAATTTTTGCGGCCTTTGAGTACGTGAAGCATTAAATAAATGTAAATTTTCTCGATCATATAAATTAAAAGTTGCTTCGTTGGTAAATAAAATTCTTTGGAGCATAATAGGGTTAGTATTATTTTTCTCGAAAATATTAAAGCAAAAGTCCATCCGTACTGCCGCATCTCTCTCTAAAAGTTCTTGATTATTTTGAAATTTGTAGACCGGTATATTTTCACTTTTAAGAGCTCTATATACTTTTAAGAGCGATTAATTTAGTAGATGTACAGTTATTACTTTCAACTTCTAAAGCAATTTCTAATTTCTTTTCTTCAGCCAGTATAGTTGATGTTCGTTTCCATCTTGCATGATTCAAATTGAGGCATCCATGGCGTTTAAATTTAGTAACAAGCCTCGATATTGTAGAGGGTTTCGGATAAGTAGCACTGAACATAGCAGAAACTTCTCTAAAACTCATCTAAGAATTGTACCAAGTTACAAGCATGATTTTTTCTTCACTTGTGTACAGTTTTTTGAAAGAAAAAGACATATTTAAATCGCCTATGTTGCAAATTAAAAGAAACGCAATTTTATATTGCTGTCAGATTTCAAGTACCATAGTAACGATAAAACCTATATTGCAGGATAAAAGAAATTCATTGTATCTCTTACAGTTTAGCCGTCGTAACAATTTTAATGTGCCGCATGATTTTTTCCGACTTACTTCCGACTGTGGGTCCTAAAAACATGTACATCGTTCAAAAACCGATTTTTTTACACCATTAGTTCCGCAGGGTCCTAAAGAGTAACTGTGCAAAATTTGGTTTCAATCGGTTAGGTATGTTTAGCGAACAAACAAACAATTTTCCTCTTTTATATATGTAGAGACTAATAACACTGCAATATATTGATCAAAAAGTGCCCCCCCCCCAATTTTAACCACCAGCCGCTACTGATACAGAAATCTGTATATAGTTCATTCGCTGAAACAGTGCAGTTCGTAATTTTGCCATAACTTCAATGACAAACTTAGTGGCGAAAAAATAACTAAATCGATTTATTCTGCACGTGAATTATAGACTAATATTGCTTTTTATTCTTTTATTTTACTAAAACATACCTTTTGAAGTCATATTTAGTTTGAGTTCGATAGTCATTTTGAAGATTTACAAATTTTAAAAGTGTTTATTTAATATAGGAACATTTGTATTGGTATCCATGAATAAAACGATGTTTAAATTTGTCATTTAATAATACGTCTGTTGTGTTTTGATACTGACTTGTGTTCAAATATCTAACTTATAGTAATTTCTAAAAAACCTTTTTTATTTAGTTTGTTGTTTATTTAGCAGTTTTGTGTTTAGTTCTATATTTTCTTATAGATTTTCTTATTTGATTTTGTGTATACTGCATAGTTTTTAGGTTATATTCAACTTATTTTTATTTTCTTTTCTTTGATCATATTTTTGGATCACATCAGCCCATTGTAGGACTATTTTGCCTATTAGAATTGTTTATTTGTTTCTATTCTGTTCTTATTCCTATATTTTCATTTCATTTCGATACAAGTGACAGCGTACAAATATTACATTCGTTAAATAGATGAATGTAAACGTACTAAACTTGACGCCACATTTTTTTGTGACGCAACTGCACTGTTTCGCCGATTTCCCTATAGTAAAGTGAGACATACAATAGTTTGAAACTGACAGTTCAAAAACAGACATATTTTATTGAAAATATTGTTTATTTGTTGTACATTTTCCTTTATTATATAATTTAATTTTAATGCCGACCAAGAAGCGGAGAACAAATTTTACAGAAAAAGAGGAAAGCCAACTTAACATAGGTGTGGAGCTGGTCGCATACCCCATAAAGATTTTTCTTGAACGTTACAATTTTTCCAACAAAGACTATTCGAGGGTTCTACTACAGGTCCAAAGAACGCGGTAGGTAACGGTAACCATAGTAACCGAATGTAATCCTCTTAACCGTGTTACCAGTTATCGTGGTAAGCTGTTTAATGAGAGAAGGATGGAAAATGTACGGGAGTGAATGTGGTTGAGAGAAATAAAAGATCTGAGTCGCAATGATAACTACTAGGGTTTTGTTGGATGCATTATGAAATGGAAGCAAATAAGAGTCTTTTTAAAACGGATTTTATAAGATTTGTAGTAAATGTTTTGTTTCAGTAGCTTTTAATCTTTTAATATCAGACATCTTGTTTGTGGTTGAAGGATTTTTTTGCAGGATTTAATGTTTTGTGTTTAAAGTGTTTTTTGTTTGATCTAAACCGGGTTTTGTTTTTATTTTCATGTCATTTTATCTCTATAAAGCTCTATATTAAATATATTTTGCATATTTATACTTTTTTTTATTGTTTTTGGCATTTCAAACAAGATATTAATCAATATTTTCATATACCAGGACTATGTACGGGGTGTTCCATTGAACCTGCAATATATGGGAAAACTATAAAAGATACGACTACGAAGAATAAACCATATTAGTAGAGCCCTGCAAATACGCGGATATCCGCCATTTTGCTGCGGATGCGGATAAATTATCATTTAAATCGTGCAGATGAGGATCAGATGCGGATTATATATCATATCCGCTTATCCGCGTGAACTAAAAATCTTAGGTTGGACGCCTCTTCCTACGGAAGACACGTTTAGAACCCCAAAAATGTATCGCTGGCATTTATATTGTGCTTATGGCAAGAGTGAAATAATAATACGTTATGTCACTTTTTACTTTTTTTCCTCTTCCCACAAAACTCTACTTTACGCTTACTTAAATAGTTATTTATAGTAGATACGTAGATACAACAATTTCTTTGGATTTATTGCCAGTTTATTAATTTAAAAATAATTATGCAATGTATTTTCCTATTTTGCATTTTTGGAAATATTAGTAAAAATTAACCATGGTAATTTGCTACATTAAAAACATATGAAGCTCTTATCAAATTAAAAAAATCAGCTGTGGCCACCACAGGACCGACCGCCATCACAAAGTACTTGTATAAAATACATTCTAGCAGCAGAGTAGAAATAACTTGGCCTAATATTTTCTAGCAGAGATATTATTTATCATGACCATGTAAACGTTACATATAAGTATGATAAAATTGAAACTTAGAAAAAAAAAATAAAATTTTTCAATTTTTTTTCGTTTTATCAAAAAATGTCTCAAATAAAAGTTGTTAGCTTTTATAACAACTTTTGTTCAATAAATTTTTTCTAAATATTTTTCTGTTGTGAAATATTCGCAAAAATATTAAAATCGACACGAGTAAACTCCCATTTTTAGTCAACCGATTTTTACCAAAAGTCGATCAACTCGTGCCATTGATATGAGAAGCTTAAATATGAAGTTTAATTAAAATCCTTTCAGCCGAATTTGCTCTGCACGTGTACACAGACAGACGGACAGACGGACGGACGGACGGACGGACGGACGGACGGACGGACAGACGGACAGACAGACCGACAGACATCATGATAAAAATAGTCAAAACGTTATGTAGGGACTTCAATTCGTGGAGATCCATCGAAATCTCGAAATGTCAAAATCGGTATGATCACAATACCTCCCTTATATATGTTGCAGGTTGGTAAAAAATAAATATATCTTAAAATTCTTGAAATCGTCATATAACTTTTATCTTTTAATAATAGAACGAATTTAAGAATTTAGTTTTATTATTAAGTACTTATTTTTTTAAATTTGCTGATGTTATAGGACTTTCCTTGTTATTTATTGGTGATAAATTAATCTATTTAATTATTTCTAAATATCGCTGCTCTAAAACAATAGTGAGATATCTTAAGAAACTAAGTTTCTGAGATATTGCTGTTTAAAGTTTTACATTTTATATAAACTTAGTTTAAGAGTCGAATAGTTGTAATTTCCATCTCTATTTTTAATCTATATATAATTTCAGTACGACGTTAGGTAGAAAACATATTTCTGGGCCCAGTAATATTAATGTGATAAAATTTTAAAAATTTCAGTAGTGTTTTAAAGCAGCGATATGCCAAATAAGGCGAAACATGTTAGATATAACAGACAGCAAATCCTGTGCGGATTGTGCGGATATTTATATTTACAAAGGCTATGGATGCGGATCGGATAAGGATCCTGTCTATGCGGATACGGATACAGAAAAAAATGTGCGCAGGACTCTACATATTATTAATTACGTCACAAAATGGTTCCGTACTGCCTGGCGGTGTGTTTCCTTTTATTTGAATTAATCATGTAGTTTTTTCTTTTAAATTGTATTTCGGAAGTATAAATTAAGTTTTCAAAGTAAGAAATTGCTTCATATCAAAACTGCAAGCCAATATTTATTTATTAAAATTCTTATTTTGTACAATATAATTTAATGTCATTATTTTTGCAGAACAATATTACTTTGCAGATTAATTTTGAAAAATTTACGTTAATAATCGTTATTATGTCAAGTAACATAGGAATAAGTCTGTTAGCCATTTCTAAATAGTTTGAAGCAACAATATGTTGTTCTTATTTTATCCATTGTTTTTCTAGCAATTAAGAATGTGGCTGTAATTGTTCCAATTTGGAGCAAAACAATACACAAATATTCATTCTGAAACAAAATATTAATGGGTTCGTTTTGTTGTGCCAATTCTGGTTTCGGTTTGATCAGAATACGCGTTTTTTTGCGATAAGATTCTCATTCTATTCATTCTACTCATTCGATGACTCGAGGTCGAACGACTGGAATGAATAAGTGTGGTGGGGATAAAAAGTAATATTTGAATGCAGTGTTTTTCATTTGATTTTTAAATGTATTAGAATTAAATCTTGGTATTACTGCTTGAAAATAATTTTTTCTTTTAGGTATTTTCTTATTTTGTGTCCTAAAATAAATATATACCTATATGATTTTAATATAGTATTGTTAAATCTAAACTTAAAATGTATGTACAATTCAATTACTCGTTCTAAAACATTATGTTCTAGAATATTTGTTTCAAATATAAAGTTTTCCTATCCTGCATTTATTATTTAAATTATCCATTTAGGTGAAATATGTTCGTAGATAATTTGTTCTACAACCATATGACTTAACGTCCATGCAAATGTCATTCCATGTTTACTTCACGATCAAAATTGTCGTTTTCTTGCGCATCAGTTCCAGTACTTCTAACCAGCCACCAACAAAACGCACCCACTGACAGGGCTTCGAACCGTTATTTTTTTCGTTTCGGTTTTTGTTGTGGTTCAATTAAAAAAATAAATATAGGTTCGGTTCCGGTTTTCGTTCCGGCAAAAAAAACGTTTTTTTTTCGGTTTTCGGTTCAGTTCCGAGTGATAAATTTTTAAATGCTTTTATTTATATTAGAAATTTATTTTCTACTATAGTTTAGAAGTACATTTTATTCCTTATTTTGTAATAATCATACCAAAGCCGCTGCCAGAGGGGGGGGGGCGTTCAACACCCCCCCTTCCCGAAATAATAGAAGCGCAATTGTTTCTTAACTTAGTTAAAAAAATTACGATGGATTTCTGCTCATCAGTTTAAAAAATAATCTTAAATAAAATATCCTATATTCACTCCCATAAACATTATCTGAACCGAAATAAACCGATATTTTTGTTTCGGTTCAGCTCCGGTTTTCGTTCCGACAAAAATAACGGTTTTTTTCGGTTTTCGGTTCAGTTCCAGTTCGAAACCCTGAATTAATGATTACTTAGTTTTAATTTAATAAATAGTAAAGACATGGTTATAATTTCTACCGTTCAAACAGACACATGAGGTGGTCATGCCTACAAAACCTTAAAAAAAATCATAAACGTCAGCATTATGCTGCCCTTACACTGCTCTGTACAACTGCCTCGTAATTCACATAGATCGTAATTGGGATTGAGGAAGGAAAGAGAAAATGTAATAACTTACCTTCCGCCATAATCCTCAGGATATGGTATAATATATCCTTCTGGTGAAGGTCTGGGTGAGTTTCCAACCCAGAAGAACGCATCAGGTCCTGTTCCATCATATGAGAAACCTTTGATGAATATCGTATTCTCATCTACTGCGTAGACCATTCCTTTTATACCATGAGCGAACTCCACCAGAGGTCCGATGATTCGACCATAATAAGGTTCTTCGTTTTTACCAAGCGTTACTGTAAAAGAAAATAATATATTAATACCATCATACCAGCATTATTTGTTCAGAATTCCAGTGCGTTGGTACGCACAGAAATTACCGTAACTAGATATTTCTGCTATTTAAATAAGAGGGGACCAAAATCTCTACCTTGTGGTACTCCAGAGATAATATTTTTTATTTGAGATTTGTGACCATTTACGAAGGGAATTCAAAAAGTTTGCGGAATATAGCAGAAGAAGCTTAAAAATATATATAATTTTTCCTTTTCAATATACTACCCCTTAAACCTAATATTGGGTTGTGCAATAAATTCCCGCGTTTTTTTGTTTATAAGATTTATTGAAGAAAACAATAATTATAGTAACAAATTAATCAATAATATATTCTCCATCATTATTTGCAACCTGTTCCCACCTATCGACCAACTTGTTGATGCCGTCTCGCCAAAAATCTTTTGATTTTGTGTTGTAGAAGTTTGTGACCCTGGTTTTGAGATCTTCATCGTTAGCGAAGGGTACGTCCCTCATTTGGTTCGACATGGAGCGGAAAAGGTAATAATCCGTTGACGCAAGGTCCGGAGTGTATGGCGGATGCGATAGAACCTCCCATTTGAGATCATTGAGATCTTGTGGCCATCGCTCAAGTTATGTGGCACCCAATTCCCAAGTTTTTGAGTAAAGCCCATGGAGTAAAGATGGTTAGCGATGGTCGTAAAGGAACATTCCATCTTTTCGGCGAACTCTCGTGTTGTTTAACGACCATCTTCCTTCAAAAACATCTTGAAACGATCATCGTCGAAGTCGGGAGGTCGGCCTGAGCGAGGTGCATCACCAAGGTCAAAATTGCCATTTTTAAACTTGGAAGACCAATCTTGCGCGGTCCTCGGAGCTATAGCATCTACTCCATATACGTCACAAAATTCGCGAGCTGCTTCCGTAGATTTTCGGCGAAAGGCAAAATAGTGCAGATGTCGAAAATGACTTTTTTTACCTCCTGGAACTTCCATTTCAAAAGCCTCAAATTCAATTAAAATTAATTAATTCCGAAAATTAAAGCAGGTAAGTTTGTAGAGCACGAAAAACACTCAATAATGCATACATAAACTTAACCTAACAAAACACAAAATTGCGGGAAAAAGATAAAATACAAAAAACGCGGGAATTTATTACACAACCTAATACATTTGTCCGATCTCATATACGCTTCAATTAATTCGGGAGTTCGGCGGGCACCGTGGGATAAGGGGGGGGGGGGTAAAATTTAAACATAAAAATATTAATGCAATTTAAAATTTTAATTTTCATAAAAAAAATACATAATATCAAAGTGATAATTAATGCGATATTTGATAATGAAAATTTGCGGCCAATTCGTTGTAATGTGGGACATAAGTAGAATTTCCAGTTCTCAGGCATTGGTCCAAATGAGCGTCAGTGAGGCCTGTTCGGTATTTTAATTTTAAGTATTTCATATTAGACCGACATATTCACAAGCATATGTCGATGCGCAGAGAGACTTCAATTTTAGAGCACATTTTCTCAACAATGGGTAGCTATTCCCATTCACCAAGTTCCAGAATGTTTCTTCGTTACGATGTGATTTTAATTCAATATTTATAACTTCCAATTCTAAGTCCTCCTTATTTCAAATACCGAAATATGTTGCGATTTTATTAGTCACATCATCCTCTCTTTCAGAAAAAGGACTAATAAAAAATGTTAAAAATGCCTCTAATTCGTAGAAGTCTTCAAATCTGGTATTAAATTCTTCCAATATATTCTTATAATATATATGTATCAAAATGTTTGGTAAATTGATGGGTGGTAGCATTTCCATCGCAATAATTTTCTATTACCATTTTTATTATTGCTTTCTTTCATATTGGGTCTATATTGGGAATAATTTTAAAATTTAGTTTTACAATAAAATTTAATGAATATTAAATTATATTTATTTATAAAACTATAACACTTCTAGTCTTCTTGATAGTACTTTTATTACTAAAAGCGGCTCGGAAATAGAATTTCGCATGGTTAGGCGGGCACTTAGAAATTGCTTCGCGGGCATCGCGTTGCCGACACCTGCTGTAGAGAGTTAAAAAACATAACTATTGAAAACTATAAAGTCTATAATTTTCAATATGTGGGTCTAAAAATAATAGGTACAAGCATGCCAAATTCCAACTTTCTATGTTCCGCCGTTTGGTCACAATTTCTACCTTACAGATAGACACAAGAGGGACGTTAAGAATTTTGTGTCATACCTACAAAACCCTAAAAACTGTACCAAATCCAAATCCTCAAGTACAAATTGCGACACATTTTACATTATATCAAATCCTATAACTCAGGGATGGCCAAGACGTCCACCGCAAGGCCTAATAATAATAATAATACATTTTATTGACCACATTACATAAAATATGTTTATAGTCAGTCTTAGTTACATAATAAAATAATATAAATTAAAAATGAACATTATTAGTCATCAATTTCATAAATGGGATTTGTCAATAAATATTCTTTAAGTTTGTTTGAAAATGTCTTGATTAGTAGGGATCTTATTTCCTCAGGTATTATATTGAAAAATTTAATGGCGTAGTAGTTTGCGCTATTTCTTGATTTTTGAAGACGAAGGAAATTACTACGTATATTATTTTTTTGCCGTGTGTCATGTCCGTGGTTGGAAGAGGGGAAGTTAGATAAGTTCCTGTGCATGAACATTAGGCATTGGTAGATAAATAAGGCAGGTAAAGTCATTATTTTTAATTTTATGAAGATCTCACAACAGTCAGCTCGAAAAGGATCACCAGCTATGACCCTAACAACTTTGCGTTGAAGAGCGAAAATTCTATGGGCTGCTGGTGAGTGTCCCCAGACAAGAATGCCGTAGTTCAGGTGTGACTGAAATAACGAAAAGTAGGTCATTAGCACGACTTTTTGGCAAACTTCTGCTTTTAAATTGCGAATTAAAAATACTGTAGACCTCAGTTTTCGGCTTAAGAATTCACAGTGCTGATCCCAGCGAAGTTGTGGGTCGATGTGGATACCAAGAAACTTGACGTACGAGGGGTTTGAAAAATCGTGTTTCTTAGTGGAAATCATCATTGATTCGGTTTTGCCAGTATTTAAAGTTAATTTTTGCCTCTGGAAGTCGTCCGCGAAACTGACTTGAACATTGACAAATCATAGTGATAAATTCAGGGCGTACTTAGATAGAAAAATAATAATAATAAATTTAAAAAATCAGCTGTGGCTATGTGAATATATATATATATATATATATATATATATATATATATATCTGCACATATTTAGAAACCTAAATAACCATTATTTAGGTCGAATGGCTAATACCATATTAGCCATTCGAATTAAAATTAACAAAAAAAATATTTTAACATAAAATTTATTTTGGCATCCCAAATAATCATCATTCACTTACTAAAACCTGCGAAACCCTGAAATGTGTGAAAATTCACACCACATCAATTTTTTAATTTTCAATTTTTGGTACTTTTCGACAATTTTATTTGATGGTCTATTAATAAAGTTGTGTGCTATCCACTAAATCTTCAATTTTTTTCTAAACTATTTAAAGTCTGAGGATCTCAAAAATTCAAACCGCAGGTCTCTATCTCTTACCGTTTTTGAGATATGATTGTGTGGAAAATTAAAGTTGGCATTTCCATGTTTAAAAAAATGATAAATACATAATAATATTAAAAAAATAATAAATAAAATAATGTAAACCTATGTTTGTTAATAATAATAATAATAATAGTTTATTTATTTAGCTAGTAAGATCTATAATCTATAATGCTAGTAAGATCCATATTAACAAACATAAACATATAAACATAATAATAAACATTCAAATCAAATTTAATCCTTATTTTGTCAATTTAATCCATTATTTGTCCACTTAGTTCATACAAAGCGTGATTTTTGTCAAATTAAAATATAGATTTTTCGTAATTTAGCGCTTTAAAATTTTAATAACTTATTTGAATTAATTGTTTGGGACCTTAAAAATAAGTAGGTCGTAAAATTAGGTTCCAAACTTCTCATATATATATATCAGCCCTGCCTACGAAATCCTGTAAACTATGAAAATTCACAGTTTATATATTTTTTCAGATAAACAGGTTTCGTCGCATAAATGTTTACGTAATTCCTGTTAATGATATAAAAATAAAATTTCCTTATCAACTTATTTAAGAGGATTAATTATTTTTTTAATCCCATACTAATTCATTTGTGGTTAACAAAACATCGAGATAACGTTAAAATCTCTTTCTTATAAATTCTAAGTTATTTATTGTACGTATTTTAACATTGAATATATTGGGTCTCGTGAAAGTGTAGTTATTTTTGGAAATTTGGGTATGAAATCAAAAACTATATCTCAAAAATGGTAAGAAATAGAGACCTAAGGTTTAAATCTTTAAAAAATTTAGTTTTACGATGTTTTTTCTGTAATATTTGGTCCGTAATGACCTAAAACTAATTGGTAAAATTTTGATTTTATTTTGTAAATTTCAAAAATTCATATCTCAAAAATTTTTAAGAGGTAGAGACTTGAGGTTTGAAATGTTGGAATTCTTACACCTTGTTTTGTCTAGAAAAATTAATGTTTGGTCCGTAATGACCTAAAACTATTGAAAATTTTGATTTTTTTGTAATTTTAAAAATTCATATCTAAAAAAAGTAAGACATAGAGATTTGAGGTTTGAATTTTTGGAATTCTCACACCTTGTTTTTTCTATAAAAAAATAATGTTTGGTCCGTAATGACCTAAAACTATTGAAAATTTTGTTTTTTTTTTTGTAATTTTAAAAATTCATATCTCAAAAAATTGATGTGAAGTGTGAATTTTCACACATTTCAGGGTTTTGCAGGTATTTAGTAAGTGAATGATGATTATTTGGGGTGCCAAAACAAATTTTATGACAAAATATTTTTTTATGAATTTTAATTCGAATGCCTATTACCATTATTTAAGTTTTTAAAGATGTGCAGTTTTTTTTTTTTTATATATATATCAAGGTTCATTAAGATTTTGAAAATTGCGCCTATGGCTTCCATTGGTTGTTTTTAGTCATAGCTCCTCCCCTTTGATTTCGTGTACATTCAAATATATAATTAAATTATAATTTCAACAATTTCCACTGGTTATTAAATTTACGCTATTAAAAATTAAATGCAACAATTGCCAAAATATAATTAAAATTTTGAAAAAATAATTTAAACAATATAAAAATGCAAAAAATAAATAAAAAATAATATTGTCTCCTCACGTAGGACTCGAACATGAGTCCGATTACGAATTCTTGGACAGAACGCAAGTATCTTAGCCACAGCACCAAGAAACACGTTACTGTTAAGCGTATTATATAACTATAAAGCTGCATTCCCACCTCTGTAAATCTATGCGTTGTACGCTATGGATAATTTTTAAACGAGGTCATTTGGTATGATCGGACATGCTCGTGCTTTGTCGTTGCTATACTACTGTTGAGCGAGATAGTACGAGCTTGTCCGATCATACCAATTGCACTCGTTTAAAAACTATCTACAACGCACAGAGTGTTAAATTACTGAGGTGGGAACGCAGCTTAAGTTGTCAACATTATTAGCAAAAAAACACAAAAAATGCTTTTTTTTCCAAAAACATAATCTGATCAAAAATTCCTGTTGAACTATTCCGGTTCACACCAATGTACATTACTTAGAATTTTTTCAGATTTTTAGTTTAAACCATCTGGGCTACAGGGTGTGGGACAAAATTTTTTTTGCACAATATTGGCAAAAATCGCTTCAAAATAATTTATTTTGGAAAAATAAAAATTTGATCGTTAATTCACGTACCAAGGGCTTTCATTTGATACCCTACTCAGAATTAAAAAAAAATATTTTTTTTTTCGATGAGCACATATTTGTTTATATTTTTAGGGGGATATGTTTTTTAGATGTTTTGGTATTTTTCCTATGTGCGGGTCAACGAGTTGTATAAGCATGCCAAATTTCAACTCTCTAGGTTTAGCCGTTCGGCTACAATTTTTACCGAACAGACAGACAGACAGACAGACAGACAGACAGACAGACAGACAGACAGACAGACAGACAGACGACAAAATGACGGTATAAGGGTTTTTTGGTCATACCTACAAAACCCTAAAAAGGTAAGAAATAGAGACTTGAGGTTTGAATTTTTGGAATTCTCACACCTTGTTTTGTCTAGAAAAATATAATGTTTGGTCCGTAATGACCTAAAACTATTAGGGAAAATTTTTAAACTTTTTGTAATTTTAAAAATTTATATCTCAAAAAAGGTAAGAAATAGAGACTTGAGGTTTAAATTTTTCGAATTCTCACACCTTGTTTTGTCTAGAAAAATATAATGTTTGGTCCGCAATGACCTAAAACTATTAGGGAAAATTTTGAAACTTTTTGTAATTTTAAAAATTTATATCTCAAAAAAGGTAAGAAATAGAGACTTGAGGTTTAAATTTTTGGAATGGTCACACCTTGTTTTGTCTAGAAAAATATAATGTTTGGTCCGTAATGACCTAAAACTATTAGGGAAAATTTTGATTTTAATAGAGTTTAAAAAAAATCTTATCTCAAAAAAGGTAAGAGATAGAGACTTGAGGTTTAAAATTTTGGATTTCTCACATCTTATTTTGTCTAGAAAAAATTAATGTTTGGTCCGTAATGACCTAAAACTATTATGGAAAAATTTGGAAAAATTTGGAAAAATTTGGAAAAATTTGGAAAAATTCTGTCTGTCAGTCTGTCCGTCTGTGTACACGTGCAGAGCAAATTCGGCTGAAAGGATTTTTATGAAACTTCATATTTAAGCTTCTGCCATCAATGGCACAAGTTGATCAACTTTTGGTAAAAATCGGTTGACTAAAAATGGGAGTTTACTCGTGTCGATTTTAAGATTTTTATGAATATTTCACAACAGAAAAATATTTCGAAAAAATTTATTGAACAAAAGTTGCTATAAAAGCAATAATTAATAACTTTTATTTGAGACGTTTTTTGATAAAACGAAAAATTTCGGATAATTTTTGTAAAATTTTTCAATTTTTTCATACTTATATTTAACGTTTCCATGGTCATGATAAATAATATCTCTGTTCGAAAATATTAGGCCAAGTTATTTCTACTCTGCTGCTAGAATGTATTACTTTATGAAGTACTTTATGATGGCGGTCGGTCCTGTGGTGGCCACAGCTGATTTTTTTTAATGATGTATTTATATGTAATTTAATAGTAGTCATAGTGAAATTTCTTCGTCATCAGCTCGTATCTTCTAAAAACGTCACCAGTTCGTAAGTATCTTCAAAAAAAAAAAAACGTCGATTTGTGAGTACCTAAAAAATCCTTAAAAATAACACCAATTCGTATGTACCTTCTAAAAAAACGTAGGCGCTCGCAGGAACACCTTCACCAAAAAAGTCGTCCCCAACGTTTAAAAGTTTGGCCACCCCTGCTGTAACTCATTTAAGAAAAATTTTCAAATAAACAAGACGATGTATTTATGTTAAAATCCTCTAGCGACAAGAAACAAATCTGGAAATCTTCGCGAGTGTAACGTTTTCCCCAAGTTGAAAGATCTTAGGGAATCCCAAGAGGGATTTAAATGCGAGATCTCTATAAAAATGTATTGGTTTCGGATCAGAACCCTAGCTAGAACTAACAGAGGACGGTAGGTGTATATTCGAGTATTGGAGGGGGGATAAACGCAACGAGTTAGAAGACAAATGAATACATCAAACTCAATCGATATAATACGAGGGGGAAATGATATACGATTTTATGGAGAAACATATCTAGTAGGTCTTGATTGCTAACACAACTTTTGGTGACTCAAATTAACGCGTATCTCCAGGGGTCCAATTCTTAAACTAATGCGTAACTTTTCGTGTGAGACCAAATTCGAATAGTCACGTTCGTATGCGAACGCTCTAAAGCAGGGGAACAGGGGCAAATTACCCCAAACGGGGTAAAAATGAAATTCTTGGGGGTTATGAGATATTAATATCTACTATCACAGAATTACTATCACAGATTTTGGAGCAAAAAATATGTATTTTCGATAAATATATACTAATATATACAGTCCAGATACTTTATATTATAGAATAATGATTTTATAAATATGTAAATAAGGATTCTAAGATATATTTATAGGTTACGTTTTTAAATAATATTAAAATCGAAATATCTTTAGTATTTATTTAATTAACACTACGTAATCATTAATATTTTGGTTTGCTCTAAATTGTAACCATTACAGCTAAATTCTTAATTGCAAATTTTTTCGTTTTTTGACAGATGAAAATGAAAAACAATAATGGATAAAATAAAAACAACATACTGTTCCTTCAAACCATTTATATATGGCATACCACCCGGGTGCCACTGGTATGTAATGACCTTGGCTCGAGTTTTAGTTTTCTGGTATATTGGTAGATGGTGACATAGTGCAAAATAAATGACGAAAACACCCGACTTCAAACGATCAGAAACGTCGTGTTCTAGCTGTCAATCAGCCGCCATTAGCTGTCAAACACATGACAGTTGGTGTTGAAGTAATTTGCATTTAAGCTTGTTAATTTTCAAATACATGGCTCAAATAATAGAGTTTTCCAATTTTGGTCATCTTATACTGTATTTGATACATACATTGTACATCTCGGGAAGACGGACAAAAATTGATTTTTTGCGGATATTGTCTTATAATGATCTGAAATGTGTAGAAACCAAATATGAGGCCGAAAAAATAAAAAAAAACAGGTATAGCCTCCAATTTTATTAATACAGTCTGTTTCAAACGCTTAGGCGGAACTAAATGGGAATTTCGTTCTTTTAAGTTGTCACGACAAAGGACCTTTCTTGGGTTATTTCATTTTTCATGTTGGAATGTCAAAATTTAAAATTACAACAATGAAACCATGGAAACGAATGACCTATGTCAAAATTAAATTATTTTTTTATATATTTTAATGACAAAAAAATAAATAAATGGGAAATTTGTATTAAGAATTACACAAAAAATCAAAATATAAAGAAAATGACATTTTAAAATGATATTAACCTTAACCAAAAATGTTTATTGTAAGTATGATTTACAAAGCTTAAACAAAACGGCCGAAAAGCACGATTTAAGCGATAAAAGTAACTAAATTGCTAAATCTAGTTCCGCCTAAGCGTTTGAAACAGACTGTACAGTGTTTGTAATTAGTAATTATAATGTTGTGTTTACAATAATATTTAATGTTGTGTATAAGTTTGTGTTTCAAAAATAAATAGCTTACAGTCTGTTTCAAACGCTTAGGCGGAACTAAATGGGAATTTCGTTCTTTTAGGTTGTCACGACAAGGGACCTTGCTTGGGTTATTTAATTTTTTCACGTTGGAATGTCAAAATTCAATATTACAACAATGAAACCATGGAAACGAATGACCTATGTCAAAATTAAATTATTTTTAATGACAAAAAAATAAATAAATGGGAAATTTCTATTAAGAATGACACAAAAAATCAAAATATAAAGAAAATGACATTTTAAAATGATATTAACCTTAACCAAAAAATGTTTATTGTAAGTATGATTTACAAAGCTTAAACAAAACGGCCGAAAAGCACGATTTAAGCGATGAAAGTAACTAAATTGCAAAATCTAGTTCCGCCTAAGCGTTTGAAACAGACTGTACACCTTTTATTTATATTTATTTATTTAAATTCCTTATTTATATGTTATATTAATGTATATGGATTATTAAATATACATGTATTTCTTTTTTAATTGTAAAACTTTTGATAATATAAATAATAAAATATATTTAATACAATAATAATGGTAATTATGAACGTAAATCAGATAGTAAAATTTAAATTTGGCGGTTGTTGTTGTTTAGTTCATTGGTATATTCCTAGAGGGAACGTACTATTTTTTTTTTGCTGCCAGTGTCCGTTCTTAATATATTGTGTTCTGTGTGGCATACACACTTATTGCTATGTTACTTGCCATAATAACGATTATTAACGTAAAATTTTCAAAATTAACCTGCAAAATAATATTGTTCTGCAAAAATAATGACATATTAAATTATAATGTATAAAATAAGAATTTTAATAAATAAATATTGACTTGTAGTTTTGATGTGAAATCCAGCCGCAGGCGGCTGGCGACTGAATCCCGTTTTGTGACGTTGTTACTAATATGGTCTATTAGAGTTTCACCACCCTAGATGGCCCTGAAATTTTGACAGAAAATGCCAAATTAATTGGGTCATGTGAACAGCAGGCGGTTCCGTTGGATTTCCAAATATCCAAGGATTCACTTGCACTTTTTGTTTTGTTATTATTCCGTGTTTAATAGCAACCAAAATATGTTGTGTAAAATTATTTTAGTCTTTTGTGTCGTAATATGTTTTACTTCATTGAGCTACACATATAAAATAAAAAACGGTTCTCTACGAAATTCCTGGGAAGTACAGCGTCGTAATTTGCAGTGGCAGTTTTTTTCCATAATTATATTGAATACAATTGGCAGCAATGAATATATATATATGGACATTGCTACTGGATCCCTAGTCACAAGAACGTGTATAGTAACAAACGCAGCAGACCTAGGGATACTCAGTGAGTCAAACTGGACAGCTTATGATCCTAAGAAAATGGCAGCTCACGTTCAATTTAAAACGTTTGGAGGCAAGATAGATGATTATAAGGAGAGTGCCATATGGAAGATGGATATACATCCTGGATTTATGACAAGTGACGTTCGCGATCATGACGTTGGCGTTGTCATTCTAAAAGACACCATAAAAGTAAGAAAATTGCCTAAGTTGGCGCAAAAAACTCCTAGTCCAGGTAAATATTATCCATTTCTTGATCTTTAGCCTGTTCAAACATTAGAATGCAATATAGATCAGTCTAGGTCAGTGGTATTCAACCTGTGTTCCGCGGAACCCTGGGGTTCGTGGAACGTTTTCAGGGTTCCGCAAGGTTAATTAAATGGTTTTATTCTGTTTTTTTAATGATTCTTTGCTTGGATAAAATGGCCGCATTCAGCAGACTCGCCGTAGTCAGTAATACTCGCTCCGCTCTCATTCTACTAACCTAATCTAACCTAAATAGTGTTTTGTCATTAAACTAGAAGATATGTAGCTCGTTTCGCACGATTCTACTAACCTGACACTTTCCTAACCTAAAATAATGTTTTGTCATTAAACTAGAGGGTAAATGCAAGACTTCATATCAGGGGTATGAAACTCATATACACGGCCTTGAAACGGTTTTAGGTTATATTCCATCCACCGACAGCGCTAAAAGCGTTTTTTTTTTAACCAACATTTTGAGAACACTTCATTATCGGCAATTTTCGGCAATTGTTTTTGACGTTGTAACGATAGGTGACAGTAAATTGTGATTGTGACAGTGATGAATTTTATAAGAAATTTTAAATATTAGCACCACATTTTTTATTTTCAAATGGTGTAGTGTAATTAATAATATTTTAAATTGTAAATGCAAAAGAAATATGAATAGTGTAATAAAAAAATGGCACAGACTAAATTTAATATGTACAATAAAAGTAAATATAAAAGTTAAAAATAAATACTTGTTTATTTATTTCATATGCTTGCTTGCAAATAAAATAATAAAACTTAATGCTTACTGAAGTATTAACTTTTAACAATTGTAATTAATTTTAATTTTAAGAAATTAATTAGGAGAGTTGTAAATAAATTAATCATAATTTTCGGTTCAAGGCAATCATTAATTTTCTACCAAAATTACATTTTATTTTTCAATTTTGGTAGAAAATTAATGATCGCGCGATTCATAGCAATTTAAAATATAAAAATATATTTGTGTGCACTGCGGGTTGCATACTATCTAATCTTCATATTACAACTACGAATGTCGCAACTATCGCTGTCCAAAGCCGTAACGTGGGAGTCCGCTATCTTCCTTGTTTTATAATTTGTGCTTCATATGCACACCAGTTCTGTCAGTGAATAACCGGAAATTCCCGAATAAGCACTTGGATCTATTCGCAAAATATTTACAGTAGTACCTCTGGTTACGAACGTCTCTGGTTACGTATGTTTCAGGTTATGAACCGAGATACGTCAAAATTTTTGTCACGACTTACGAACGAATTTCGGGTTACGAATCGTACGATCGATAACATTATAGATTGGTATTATTAAATAATATTGGTGCACATTGGTTGTATTTTATTATTATAAAGTAATATTTTTGGCGGTCTGGAACGAATTAATTGAATTTACATTATGTATTCCTTATGGGGAAATTCGTTTCGACTTACTAATGTTTCGGGTTACGAGCTAACTTCCGGAACGAATTAAATTCGTAACCCAAGGTACCACTGTATTATATATTATCGTTTTCCTAATTCTGTTGTCGTAGATTTTTACTAACTAACATAGCATACTGGACATTCTGATTGGTCGAAACTCGTAGCACACAGAATTTTTGAAATTAGTTCCATATTTTCCTCATGTAAGTTTCTTTAATGTCTCTGCCGTGTTGAATTATATTTTTAACACACTGTTCTTTTTTTTATAAATACTTTTTCGCTGGCTATAGATTTTAAACCATTAAGCGATAGACCTTATGAGCACTACTGATATACAATGGAACCTCTATATTCGTCAATAATCTGTTCCTGGGGAGTAACGAATACATATAGAATATGACGAATATAGAAACAATTTTTCCCATAAGAAATAACTGAAATTCAATTAATCTGTTTCCAACTCCTAAAAGTGGTACAAAATTTTTACAAAATGTTGTTTAAATTTTAACTTTAGGTGCCTTCGACATAACTGTGCAGTGTTAACTCTGTGAGGTGCAAGTTTTTTGTCACGTGACCACTGTCCACACTGTGCAAGAAAGTCAAAGACGAACGCTTTGTTCTGATTATTCAGTTATTCAAACTATTATTCTAACCTTTTTTTTATTGTAAACAATTGAATTATGTGTTTGATTACATCAAGTCTGTCTCCTGCTAATTGTTTTGTACGATAATATATAAATGGCGTATGAAGGTTTTGCGATGCTTTTAAGTAATATAAAAGAAAATTTTTGATGAGGAAAACAATTCAGAAGAATTTTCCAAACCAGAAAATATTTTGGAAAAAGTGTTTGAATATGCAGAAAGTACTGTTCCAAACATGACTACAAATCAATTTAAAATACATTTCCGCTTATATCCAGAAAATTTGGATAAGTCTTTGAGTGTATTTACCATGTTCCATCATGAGGTTCATGTCAATACTATTTATTTTGCAAATGCTGCAGACATAAACAATGATATCTTGATTGTTTTCACTCATATTGTTTTGCAGAAATAATAACTTTGTATTTTTACCACGAAAAACACTATTGCACAGATTGCCGTACGATCTGAACTTATGACGATTGTGCAACACAAACTGCACTGCACAGTATATACCGAACGATCTTCGTGCAGCACAAAGCACACAGAAACTTTATGACGAAGGCTTCTTGTGTAAATTGTGCAGAATGTGTAGATCATTAAGTGGGGAACAGAATGCAACGAGTTCTACGGCGCGTTAACGGCGTTCGGACAGCGCTATCTGTCACAAGAAAATTAAAACCATGCTGTCGTACGCAAGTGCACAGAATGTGTATCGTCCTAGCGGCGTTCGAACGCCGTTGATACTGAATGTTCGTCAACTTCCAACTTTTGACGCCGTTGAACGTTGACGCAGAACACCTAACCTCAGTTTTTACTGAATGTTAAAGTGTTTGTATGTATAAATAACTTGGATACAACATAAATAACATCACACACAAGTCATCATTCATTATACTTTTAATAAAATAAAGCGCACGTATAAACACAGATATAGGTTGTCACGTGACTCTTTGATGGCATTAAAATTATTGCATTGTGTGCAGGCGAAAATTCTCAACGGCGCTAACGCAACGCCGTCACAAATGACGGCGCGCTGTCAACGTAGCGCGCTCGGATTAGGTCAAGAGTGCGACAAAAAAAAAAAAAAATTAAGTTGGGAACACTGAATTTTTGCCAACTGTAATGAGAAGTTACTAGTTACTAGAAGTTATCCCTATTACACGATAACAATGATGAAATTATTTATTTTATTATAATTTTAGTTCCATAAAATTCCAATATAGTACTCTTATAACACATATAATATCATTCCATTTCCTACAGTAGTACTACTATATTTTTAACGATTACCTTCAAATAATAAATTTTAGTTCTACAGATTTTGCCTCTACAATGTTACCACTAGATAAAAGTGAAATGTTTTTCCACTTTTTTTTTGTAATATTGTCGTAATGCACGCAAAATAGCGCGCACTACAAATTAAAATCTGTTTTTATTATACACTAATTTATAATTAAATACTTTAATTGAACATATAAGTAAGAACATATTGATCTATGAAATACGTTTCTATTATTGTAAAGCGAATAATCTTGGAATTTGAGAGAAAACAAATATATAGATTATTAATATAGTTTAAGAAAAACATTAAACTGAAGGAGATCAAAATTGTTAGAGGCCAAGAATAAATACGCCAATAATAATTCGAAATAAATATCTCGAATATTAAAGACTTTTTTTTTTAAATTTAATTTAAATTTAATTAAAACGCCTTACATAATAACTGATATTTTTAAATCTGATATATCAGTAGAATATAATTTTACCTACGATAACCTGGTCTACGAGATATGCATGGAAATTTAGAACATTTAACTCTTTAACTGATTTATTTTTATACATTTTTGCAATGAATTTGTAATCAGTGATTCTTAAACTCTGGTCCGCGGGTAAAGGCCTTTAAGTGATTAAATTTGTTTTATATTGGAACTAGAAACTGTACAACTGCGGATTGGATGTACCTGAATGATATTAATTATAAAAAGGAAATTAGGAAATATGTAAATCCATTATATTTAAAATAACATACATACAGCGACTTGAAAAAGAGGATAGTGAGACAACTATAGTCTCCATATAAATTATATTTAACCAGAACTGTAAAATAATGATTATTTTTGTAATCAACTATTTGTCAAAAACCATTACTCATATAACCGCAATCAGAAATTTGATTGAAATTACCTAAATAAACAGAATAAAAAATTCTTGATTAGAAATATTCAAAAAGTAATCAAATCTTTACAAAACTATGTTAAAATTTGGAATTTTTCATATTCTCAAAATATTTAGGTCTACGACCAACATTTAATTTTCGCTTCCCTCGAAATAAAACATTCATATAAATAATAATCAATACACTTTATTATTCTAAAAAAACATAAACTTCTTCTTACATTAATCTTCACAAAATATTACAATGTAAAAATATATGTAACATACAGGTTTATTATTTGAAAACATTTATCGTACGTATATGCAGGGCATATATTCAAAATAATAAACCAGTTAGATAAAAAAAATAAATAAAACACTAAAAAATCTGACGAGAAAAAAAAAATTAACTGTAGTTGTAGCCCTAATTATTTTAATAATTATCATATAATTTGTTGATTTTTAAAAATTGTTGATGTGGTCATTTGCCAAAAGTAGAAACTAAATCTTTTTCTGTACCTGTTATCCCACTATTCATTTTAACAACCAGTATGGAAGTATTTCAATATTTTAAGAACTGATATGCTCGTACAGGTTGAATATCGTCACTGCATATATTTAAGTATTTATTACAATATATATAGCTTAACACAATGGTATGCGAATTTTTGTGACGGAATGTCATGACAATGTTTATTTAATAATTTAAAATAAAAATACGCCGTTAACCTGCCAAAATTAAGGTAAGCTTAGAATTGCAATAAGGCGTTTATGAAAACTCTACCGGTAGATACCGGGAACATCAACTGTGTTCGAAAACAAGTTCGGTGAAGGTGTATAAGCATGTAGCTGTTTACCGACCGGTAGATTTCCTGGGGAAACCTAACCTAACCTTTTTAAGGATTATTTAAGCCTTCTGTATAGAGGCAGCACATAAGGTTAGGTTCAGTGGGGTATAGTAAAGATTGGCCAATGTACCATATCCACCGGTAGAGTTTTCATAAACGCCTAGTGATTTGGCCAAGATACACTTTAGGTATGCATATCTTTATATATAAAAAGAATGCTGTTTGGATAGCAGGATCACCAGATCTGTATCTTTTTCACTAGTTTATTGCACTGTCATTTATTATTTAATTATTAAAATTAATTTAGTTAACTACAACTTTCCATTTGAATCCGGTCGCAGTAGCACTACAATTATTTTAAGTCGCAGCAAGAAAATCTTTTTCACTGTGCCCAGCACGTATTTTCTCGTTCTGATATTATAGTCCAGGCCTTATAGTGTTACATCAGACAGTGTTTCTTTGTTCCTCATTTTTTATCACATTTGACCATCTTATATCAAAATTCATTGTAAACAACGGTTTTGAAAAACTTCGCAAAAATAATCTGGAATACAGAAAAATATTTAAAAAGTTTCCCTCAGTAGTAAAAACCAATATTTTTTAATAATAAATAGTTTAAATGTCATTTAAAACATTTCAATTTATTATAATATCTACTTACATTAATTATTTAAAATATGTACATATGTTTATTAAAGGTTAAACAATACATGACATATGTATCAAAATTTTACTAAATAGTAGTTCTAAGTTTATAATAATAAGGTCTAAATTAATATTATATATAAACAAACCATATGTATTGATGTAATTTACTTTCTAATTAATGTTCTTTATTAAATTGTTTACAAAATACTTCAAAATGAATTAAATATTACATGAATAAGTTAAATTAATTTACGGATTTTAGAAATGTTATCCAATAAACACGGCTTTTATTTTTCACATATTATTTTATTATTTCGAAATTGGGAACACTTTCCTTATCATCTGTCGCACATTTGGCACAGACTCAGCGCGCTGTGCATTCTGTTCCAGGCTTTAGCTTATGCTGAACGCACCTTTTATTGTAGTAAATAGATAAACATAGTGGTAGAAGTGGAAAAGGAGGAAGGTTAATGTGGAAAACAAGAGTTGCTATCAATTAAAACAAAACAGCCAATAGTAATTCCAATTCTGATCATGGGATCTGTTTTGTTGATGATTTAGCAGCACTCGTTTTAACAAGAAATTTGTCCAATGTTGGAGCAATGCGGGGCGGTGCGAGTGACGACGAATGCGGAAAATACTAACGAATATGGGGGACAAAAATTGTCATCCAATATGACGAATATCGAATATTATGAATATGAATGTGGACGAATACAGAGGTTCCACTGTATAGGTAAATTGGTTTTTCAGGAACACTGTGCACCGTAATTGGATTGAATTATGTAGAACATATTGAAGACCCGTATTTAAAACTAGCAACTGTACGAATACTAGATATGCCCACATGTTCAAAAATATTGAAATATAAATACAATTACACAGACATTAATCTAGGTTTTAAGATCTGCGCTGAAATGAGGGCAGCTGATATCTGTAGTAATGGATTGCAACTGATTTGTCTTGGTAACCAACTGACTGGTATTTCTGAAGAACCTTACGGATGTGACAAAAAAGAGCAAATAGTCCTCTTCGTATCAGTACCCAGTTATAGTTCCTGGATTTTAAAGGCATGCCAGAAAAATGCAAGAACAAGGAGCTCTTGTCAGTCTCAGGGAGCACCTATTATCATATTTTTAACTGTTAATGTATTTATTTATTTCTTATAAATAAAAAAAAAAATGATGTGAAGTGTGTATTTTACCACATTTCAGGGTCTTGTAGGTAATTAATAAGTGTAAGAAGCCAAAAGAATGCGGCATACTAGTAGGTATATACAATATATTTTCTATAACCACATCAAAATCTACAGCGTACAGATGAGGAAAAAATACGGGGATTTGGAAAGACAATTTTAAAATATTAGTGTTTCGTGGAAAAGAGCCTCTCTTGTGTTCTGTTGTGAATATGTGCAGGGGCGCCAACCGCAGGTACAGAGAATGCACTGCACCCGGGCGCCGAGAATAAGGGGCGCATTAAGTACATTTTAAAAATATTGTGCCGAAAATTGTCTCTCCCTCAATGTGGATAAGTGCTATGCTATGACTTTTACAAGGAAACGTGATAGTATATTATATCCCTACAAATTAAATAACGTTACAATAAAAAAAGTTGATCTTACGAAAGATCTAGGTGTTATGTTAGATACTAAGCTTCGTTTCGATAAGCACATAGATTATATCATAAATAAATCTTATAGAATGCTAGGTTTTGTTTTAAGACAAAGTTTTAACTTCACCAATTCCAAAACACTGTTGACCCTGTACAACAGTCTTATTAGACCCAACCTGGAATACTGTACACCAATCTGGAATCCTTTGTACTATAAATATATTTACAGCATAGAGCAGATACAAATTAAATATATGAGGTATTTTGCTCGAAAACAAAACTTAACTTTCCATTCATCAACCTATCATTCATTTTTAAACGATTTAAATTACACTACGCTTGAAACTTGAAGAACAAAAAATGATATGATCTTATTACATAAAATTATTAATAGTTTAATAGATGTTCAACCATTTATTTCAAATATAAACATATTAGTACCTCAAAGAAATACTAGATCAAAAAATACATTTTACATTAATAACTGCAATACAAACTACTGTCAAAATTCACCTCTAAACCGATGCATGTCAGTCTTTAATGAGAAATTTAATGCTATAGACATATTTAATGGTTCACTTCCAGAGTTTAAATCGAAAATGAATATTATGTTAAACATTACACGTTAAATAAAATAAAATTGTTTCATATTGTATTATTATATTGTTATCATATTGTATATGTAATTATAACAACACATTTATTTATATCATCTGATACATTGTACTAATATTCTGTAGATATCTGTAATTGGCCACTCACTGGCTGTTGATGTCTTAAATAAATAAATTATTATTTTTTTAAATTATTAAGAGTAATATTGTTCCATTCATTGACGTCATAGACACAGCACGCTCTATTCCTTAGCATTGTTTGTTATGAAGCCAAGACCCTGCGGAGATGAAAGGGGGATTTGCCCTGAGCAGTATAACAAGTTGACTAATTTACATTTATTTTATTCAGCTATTACTAAGAAAAACGCCGGCGCCGTATGATTGTTTTGTTGTGTTATTTTTTTAAATTTACTATTTTACCTTTTCATCATATACTTTTAATAATATTTCCATAAATTGCATTTTAAGAGTTGCGAACTGTATTTCAACTAGTGTTTTAAATACTAAAAAGTAATGTTTAATTAAAATGTTACATATAGTTTTTCTTTTAAAAGAGTATTTATATTCACTACTTCGAATACATCAGAAAAGTATTTTACCCAGCATTGATTATAAATAGGTATACATTTTTATAGTTTGTTAGATAAATTTTAATTTAAGGAATTAATGATGTAATATATACCCGTTTTAAATTTAGAAAGTGTCTGAAGCATTGTTGTACAATATGATCGAGAAAAAAAGGAGTCTAGATAGACATGGAATTCATTTTTTTATATTATTTAATGGGCTTTGCTGCTGTGGCAATTAGCCAGGACAATTTTTATTTGTGAAAAATTCCATGCTGAACGGGATTCGAACCTGAGACCTTAGCAACTCTGAGCAGATGTTTTACCACTACGCTACGCCGGTCGGCTACATTTCTATTTTTTTATATTAACAGAATTGTTCACTTAACATTTTAAATTCAGGGCCTACTAAACTTTTTTTCGATCATATTGTATTTTAAATGTATGTAATTTAGAAACCTACTAATTATCTTAAATATGTATATACTAATAAATTCAGGTTAAATTAATACTTTTTATGAAATTTATTTTATTAAAATTTGCAATTTACAGTATTAATAAAATATATTTTTATTTTGAATTCTTATCGGCAAAACATTGATGTATGCAAACTGCACAACTCCTCGGAGCAACCCCCGTTTCCCCGCCTAAGGAGGTGTTTGCTTCATAACAACTCGTCCTCGTTAAGTCTCTATGTTATACTACCTCATTGGTTCCAGTTCTTGAAATTAATGACAATGTTATTCCGGTTCATGAAAATATTAAGATTTCGGATCCGATTAATTCAAAAAACCAGTGGCGAAGTAAGACCTCCGCTATACTTGCCCTCACATAAAAAAAAATAACAACAAAAAAAAATTTAAAAAGATTTAGGTAAATCTTCAAAAATACATTAAATTATGTTTGATACAAATGTTTGTCCAAGACTTGGTTTCCTAGTTATGAATTTTTTAAAATTTTAAAGTTTAATAACTTCCGTTTCCGGTTTCGGATCTTTATAAAAAACAATAAGGGTCTTCTGAATTATTAGGAGAATTTTTTAGAATCAAAACGAACTCTCTAAGTTAAACCGTTCTTGAGTTATCGTGTATACACACAAACACACACAAACACGCACACGCACACGCACACGCACTCGCACACGCACACGCACTCGCACACGCACACGCACACGCACACGCACACGCACACATACGAACGACACTTGGATTCCCTGGACCATGAAACGTGGTCATCAGTCAAAATCTCGACATCGAAAATTTTCGCGATTACAATACTTGCCCCTTATATATTAAGGTCGAGCAACTAAAAAATAAATAAATAAAAATACATATATACGTACATAATAAATTTGATGTATATATTTTCGTATAGTTATACATTTGATATTTTTAATGGCTGCCATATTGTATTTAATATCATAATTCTTTTAAGATATTTTTCCTTTTATAAGTTTAGCGCTGTAGCTGTCATCATAGATCAAATATCTATAAATGTAGAAGTAGTAAGTCATTTCTATTAATGATTCATTGATTATTGTCATCGACTCATGTTATTATATTTCTTATAAACTTTTTTTTATTATATGTTTATTATTATTATCCGTTTTATGATACAATAACTCACGAACATTCGTGGAGTCTACCCTTATTATTATTATTGAATTTTTAATATTGTAAAAGTCTGTTAATGTTGCAAATAAATATAAATCAGTGTTAGTCAATGCTACCCAAAGTGTTTTGAATGTAAGTCCTGTATCTCCAAAATCAAATGTTGAATTCTAATCCAAGTGCTGAATTGTTCAACGTTTCGTTATCGTAGTATTATCTATAATATAATACGCCAACGTGTGTCCTTGCGTGGGTGCGTGTATGTGTCTGTCGTCTAAAATCTAAAACAATTGAAGCGAGATTCCGAAATGTAACGAAATATTCCGAAGCTTACCGAAGAATATATTGACATATGACGCGTAATAATAAGTACGTTTTATTGCTTTCAACCGAGTTGCGAAAGTTTAACCAGAAGAAGGTGTGCAAAAAAACGATCAAGAATCTTTTGTCGTTTGAAACGTTAAAGGTAGGAACTGTCACTTTGATAATTCACCATAACCATAAAATAATTATACAAAATGGATCAAACAGCTGTCATATTATTTGCTATTAATAACTTCTATCGGTTACGTTTTTAAATAATATGAAAATCGAAATATCTTTAGTATTTATTTAATTAAAACTAAATAATCATTAATATTTTGTTTTAGAATGCATATAAGCAGTTCACTTTTGTAATAACAAACTAAGAGGAAATTTTGTTTTCAATAGTTTGCACTTTTGAAGCTGTATGTCATGTTGGTATTAAAAATGTCACTTTTTTTAAAATGACGATCCATTTGACATATGTCATAATGAAAAATTATATCTTAATTATATTGATCATAACCTTATCAACCTAAAGTCGGTTTTACAGCGTAAGGAATATTTTTAATTGACATTTAAAGTCAGTAACACAATATAAAAGTAACCAAAATAACCAGATCTATGCTTTATGTCACCCTAGAAAAATGTGTGTAAGAAGATAGGAACTGTTTGTCCTTGCTTCGGATTGGTTTAGAACGTCATCCCTATTACACTGTTAAAATATTGTTTTTAGTCCAAGTTGACAGATATATATTTTGTTATAATTTACATATTTAGACTTTTATTTATATTCTTGGCGTAGATTTTTTGGAGAAAATTCTCCATGTATTTTGTTTTTACGCAGTTACATATTTTTTAGGTTATCTGACATATAAATATTTTTTGACACTTGACAATTAACAGATCAAGATGGAGGACAAATGTGAGGCCAAAAGACAGCCTAGCTGATAGTGCCCAAAGAAGAAATTATTGATATAATTTTTAGACCTTCATATATACATATTTTTTTAATTTTTCTTTGTAATAAATATTTAAATACGAAACTTTAGCTCTGAAGATATATTGTTTGTTTTATTGCTTTATTTAAACTCTTTTAGCCAAATCTCTCTTTTTATATATAGTACATAATTTTAAAAAATTAATATTTTATTAACTTTTTCAAATTTCCCATTAAACTGAATTTATGTCGTATAAATAACATAAGTGTATTTTCTGTCTTGTTTATTTCAATCTTATTAAACTTTTTTATAATTAAAAAAAAAAATTGCTATCCCAGTTACTACGCCCATGCCCTAGTTGTAACTTATTTTAAATTTCCCGCCATACTGTATTTGTCCAGTGTAAATCGTACTCGGTTCGCAGCGCTATCTACTTTTTTCTAATTTGAAATAGACCATAGTTTGTTCTTACAAAACTGAACTGCTTATAGCAGAAAAATAATTATTTTAAAAAATATTTGATTTTGATGAAAGTAAGTAAGAAAAATGTGACTTTCTTTTCTTTATTATTATTTTTTTATTTCTACGATTTATGTTTTAAATTATCTATTATCTGTCTCATTTTGTAATACGTAACTAACAGGAAAAGTTCATTTTTTATGTTGTATATTGACAAAACATTTATAATATTATCATAGTATTGGTTCACACGAATACGCCAAAGTATGTTTACAATAGTCACCAAAGTAACCAGATCTAGTTTTGTATTACAAATTGAGACGGATTATAACGTCTAAAATTTTCAAAATGTAAATGTAATGCATTGAGTAAAACTCGTCATGTTGGTATTTAAACATGGTAAAAAATTTCACTTAAAATGTCATTCCATTTGACATATGTCATAAAGATAAATGATACAGTCTGTTTCAAACGCTTAGGCGGAACTAAATGGGAATTTCGTTCTTTTAGGTTGTCACGACAAGGGACCTTTCTTGGGTTATTTCATTTTTCAGGTTGGAATGTCAAAATTTAAAATTACAACAATGAAACCATGGAAACGCATGACCTATGTCAAAATTAAATTATTTTTTATATATATTTTAATGACAAAAAAATAAATAAATGGGAAATTTGTATTAAGAATTACACAAAAAATCAAAATATAAAGAAAATGACATTTTAAAATGATATTAACCTTAACCAAAAAATGTTTATTATAAGTATGATTTACAAAGCTTAAACAAAACGGCCGAAAAGCACGATTTAAGCGATGAAAGTAACTAAATTGCAAAATCTAGTTCCGCCTAAGCGTTTGAAACAGACTGTATCAATAGTTATAATGATCATAACCAACAAATATGAATTAGATTTTACAGCGTAGGGAATATTTTAAAATGACAAATTTACATTTAAAAGTCAGTACTACACTATAAAAGTAACCAAAGTAACCAGATCTGGTGTGACTTTACAAAAGTGAACGCAATATATTAAAGCGGGGAAACAATTAAGTTTTACTGTGTAATAGTTTCTCACAATTTATTTCGAACTGATTTGAGATATAGTGTAAGTACGCTTTTTTCCGTGTGTATTTTACCGTGTGCGATTTTTTCCGTGTGTGAATTTTTTCATGTGTGCTTTTTTCCGTGTGCGTATTTTTATATTATGTAAGTAATTGGAAATTTTATTTTAATAAATATATTTTAAATTTAACGTCTCAAATCATTTTAAATTTTAATATTATAAAGGTAATGCACTGAGTGAAAATGAATAGTCTTCCCATCTTCAAAACTTAATGAATAAATAATTCGGAATAATGCTCATTATTTGTCCAGTTTTTAATAATGGGCGAATAGTTGATTCAATTTGAATTGGATGAAGTTAGGCGTATGGCTAGAGAAAGAAGTCTGAGGTGTCGAGCAAGTTCCACATTAAGGTAATGATTTGTTTGCCAACACAGTTGGCAACGGGTGCACTAGTATATTTATATGTATGCATGTGCATATGAATTGAAATGCGATATCTAGTATAATCTGTCTCAATTTGTAATACGAAACTATGATCTATTTCAAAGTAGAAAAATGTGTGTAAGAAGATAGGAGCTGTTTGTCCTTGCTTGTTAATACCAAAAAATGTTAATTGTAAGTATGATTTACAAAGCTTAAACAAAACGGCTGAAAAGCACGATTTAAACGATGAAAGTAACTAGATTGCAAAATCTAGTTACGCTTAACCGTTTGGAACAGACTGTATATTATTTATATTATTTAATTTTTCTCATATATTTTGTTATTATTTACATATTTAGACTTTTATTTATATTCTTGGCGTAGATTTTATAGAGAAAATTCTCCATGTAATTTGTTTTGACGCAGTTATATATTTTTTAGGTTATCTGACATATAAATATTTTTTGACACTTGAAAATTAACAGATTAAGAGAGAGGACTAATGTGAGGCCAAAAGACAGCTCAGCTGATTGTGCCCAAAGAAGAAGTTATTGATATAATTTTTAGACCTTCATATATACATATATTTTTAATTTGTATTTACAAAAATTATTTAAATAAGGAACTTTAGCTCTGTAGATATATTGTTTGTTTTACTGCTTTGTTCAAACTCTTTTAGCCAAATCTCTCTTTTTATATAAAGTACATAATTTTTAAAATTAATATTTTTTTAACTTTTTCTAATTTCCCATTAAACTGAATTTATGTTGTATAAATAACGTAAGTGTATTATCTGCCTTGTTTATTTCAATATCTTATTAATTTTTTTATATTAAAAAAAAATCACTTGCTAACCCAGTTGCTACGCCTATGTCTGTCTGGAACTTGTAAATCTGGCTTTTAAAAGTATGGTTAAGTTTCATCATATTGAGGTTATTACTAAATTGACATGTCAAATATTTTTAATGTATATATTAATATTTATTTTATCAAACTTTCGATTATTACTCGTATATAAGCTGTTCACTTTTGTAAGAACACACTAGATCTGGTTATTTTGGTTACTTTTATGGTGTGTTACTGACTTTAAATGTCAATTTAAAATATTCCTTACGCTGTAAAACTGACTTTAGGTTGATAAAGTTATGATCACTATAATTAAGATATCATTTTTCATTATGACATACGTCAAATGGATCGACATTTTAAAAAAGTGACATTTTTTAATACCAACATGACATACAGCTTCAAAGGTGCAAACTATTGAAAACAAAATTCCTTCTTAGTTTGTTCTCACAAAAGTGAACAGCTTATATAAGCTGTTCACTTTTGTAAGAACACACAAGATCTGGTTATTTTGGTTACTTTTATGGTGTGTTACTGACTTTAAATGTCAATTAAAAATATTCCTTACGCTGTAAAACCGACTTCAGGTTGATAAGGTTATGATCACTATAATTAAGATATCATTTTTCATTATGACATATGTCAAATGGATCGACATTTTAAAAAAGTGGAATTTTTTAATACCACAATGACATACAGCTTCAAAGGAGCAAACTATTGAAAACAAAATTCCCTCTTAGTTTGTTCTTACAAAAGTGAACGGCTTATAATAGTAAAAAAATATTACGATTATCAATGAAATATCGTGATAAAATATAAAAAACAAAAATACATATTATATAATAATAATTTATCATTTTATTTTGTATTTAATATATAATATTATCTCTCTCATTTTGTAATACCGAACAGACTGTATTGGTTCACACGGATACGCCAAAGTCTGTTTACACCACAACAGTCACCAAAGTAACCAGATCAAGTTTCGTATTACAAATTGAGACAGATTATAATAATATAATTAGTATTTTAATACAATATACAGTCTGTTCCAAACGGTTAAGCGGAACTAGATTTTACAATCTAGTTACTTTCATCGTTTAAATCGTGCCTTTCGGCCGTTTTGTTTAAGCTTTGTAAATCATACTTACAATAAACATTTTTTGGTTAAGGTAAATATCATTTTAAAATGTCATTTTCTTTATATTTTGATTTTTTGTGTCATTCTTAATACAAATTTCCCATTTATTTATTTTTTTGTAATATCTAAAAAAATATTTAATTTTGACATGTCATTCGTTTCCATGGTTTCATTGTTGGAATGTTAAATTTTGACATCCCAACGTGAAAAATGAAATAACCCAAGCAAGGTCCCTTCTCGTGACAACCTAAAAGAACTAAATTCCCATTTAGTTCCGCTTAACCGTTTGGAACAGACTGTAATATTATACATGTGAAGAGGGAATAGTAAGGTAAAAAATTTAGACTCCCATCCCTCAAGCGAAATTTAGACTAGCCTAATCCCTATTTCAAATTCTACTAAAAAATTCTATTTAATTTTCTACACCTTCATTTAAAATTTTTCTTAATTCACCTTCAGAAATCTAAAGAAATTGAAATGGGTATAATCTGTCTCAATTTGTAATACGAAACTAGATCTGGTTACTTTAGTGACTGTTGTGGTGTAAATAGACTTTTGCAGAATCATGTGAACTAGTAAATCTAGCTTTTAATAGTATGGTTAAGTTTCATCATTATTGAGGTTATTACTAAATTGACATGTCAAATATTTAGAATGTACAGTCTGTTCCAAACGGTTAAGCGGAACTAAATGGGAATTTAGTTCTTTTAGGTTGTCACGAGAAGGGACCTTGCTTGGGTTATTTCATTTTTCACATTGGGATGTCAAAATTTAAAATTCCAACAATGAAACCATGGAAACGAATGACATATGTCAAAATTAAATATTTTTTTTGGATATTTTAATGACAAAAAAATAAATAAATGGAAAATTTGTACTAAGAATGACACAAAAAATCAAAATATAAAGAAAATGACATTTTAAAATGATATTAACCTTAACCAAAAAATGTTTATTGTAAGTATGATTTACAAAGCTTAAACAAAACGGCCGAAAGGCACGATTTAAACGATGAAAGTAAATAGATTGCAAAATCTAGTTCCGCTTAAGCGTTTGGAACAGACTGTATATATTAATATTTATTTCATAAAACTTTCGATTATTACTCGTATAATAGTAAAAAAATATTACAATTATCAATGAAATATCGTGATAAAATATAAAAAACAAAAATAAAGTCTGTTCCAAATGGTTAGGCGGAACTAGATTTTGCAGTCTAGTTACTTTCATCGTTTAAATCGTGCTTTTCGGCCGTTTTGTTTAAGCTTTGTAAATCATACTTACAATAAACATTTTTTGTTAAGGTTAATATCATTTTAAAATGTAATTTTCTTTATATTTTGATTTTTTCTGTCTTTCTTAATACAAATTTCCCATTTATTTATTTATTTTTTTATTAAAATATGTAAAAAAATAATTTAATGTCATTCGTTTCCATGGTTTCATTGTTTGAATTTTAAATTTTGACATTCCAACGTAAAAAATGAAATTACCCAAGCAAGGTCCCTTCTCGTGACAACCTAAAAGAACGAAATTCCCATTTAGTTCCGCCTAACGGTTTGAAACAGACTGTACATATTATATAATAGTATAATAATTTTTCATTTGATTGTGCTGCCCTTAAAATCTAATTCTTGTTTTGCAAAATTTAATAACATATTTAAACAAAAATATTAATTTTTTGAATGTAAATCCCAAATTTTTCTCTGCAAAACTTTCCGAAACATGTAGTATGTGGTTCTATCTGTTTTCTTATTATTACCTCTTCCCATGTTCGTCGGTCTTAAATTTTCTACACCTTCATTTAAAATTTTTCTTATTTCTCCTTCAGAAATCTAAAGAAATTGAAATGGGTAAATTATATTATATTTCACAACAAAAAGGACACCAAGATTTACTGAAAAAATATCTGCCACAAGGTCTATAATTTCGCTTCTTTTTAATTTTGTTCCATTTTTTCTAAAAGTTTTCCATAAGCGTTACATATGTGTTTTTTTGTATATTTATCTAATTGTTGTCTCTTATGCATATTTTCTGATGTTATGTTCTTATTTTGGTTGTATAAAAATACTTTTCAATTAAAAAAATAAATTGACATATAATTTAATGTCAAATATGAATTGTCAAATGTTTTGAAAGATGCCATTTCAGCAGTACCACCCTAAGATGATATTTTAAATAGAAAACATAAAAAATGAAATTTTCCTCTTAGTTTCGTATTACAAATTGAGACCGATAATAAATTATTTTATACTTCACAACAAAAAGGACACCAAATTTTACTGAAAAAATATCTGCCACAAGGTCTGTAATTTCGCTTCATTTTAATTTTGTTCCATTTTTTTCTAAAAGTTTTCCTTAAGCGTTATATATGTGTTTTTTGTATATTTATCTAATTGTTGTCTCTTATGCATATTTTCTGATGTTATTTTGTTATTTTGGTTGTATAAAAATACTTTAATGTCAAATATGAATTGTCAAATGTTTTGAAAGGTGCCATTTCAGCAGTACCACCCTAAGATGATATTTTAAATAGACAACATAAAAAATTAAATTTTCCTCTTAGTTTCGTATTACAAATTGAGACAGATACAGTCTGTTCCAAACGGTTAAGCGGAACTAAATGGGAATTTAGTTCTTTTAGGTTGTCACGAGAAGGGACCTTGCTTGGGTTATTTCATTTTTCACGTTGGGATGTCAAAATTTAACATTCCAACAATGAAACCATGGAAACGAATGACATATGTCAAAATTAAATATTTTTTTTATATATTTCAATGACAAAAAAATAAATAAATGGGAAATTTTTATTAAGAATGACACAAAAAATCAAAATATAAAGAAAATGACATTTTAAAATTATATTAACCTTAACCAAAAAATGTTTATTGTAAGTATGATTTACAAAGCTTAAACAAAACGGCCGAAAGGCACGATTTAAACGATGAAAGTAACTAGATTGCAAAATCTAGTTCCGCTTAACAGTTTGGAACCGACTGTAATAGGTTCACTACTATCACATCCCAAAACTAAGCAGCTAATACCCATTTTCCGTATTGAATAATGAAATTACAAAATAACTAAGCACAAAATATCACAATTAAAAAACGCTTCCTGCTAATGACTGAAGACGATTTTAAAATGGCCGTAACAGGTAACAACTAAAGTCACTGGATTATACAAAGTAGCGCAAGCCTTTGAAGAAGCCGACAGACCCCAGAGTTTGATAGGCAACATTGGTTCCCCTGTTAAGCAAACTAAAGCAGCAATTTTTACGATCTTAAGTTTGTGTTTGCGCTGTCACATCTCTCTCTCTCTCTCTCTCTCTCTCTCTCTCTCTCTCTCTCTCGCTCTCATTTAAAAACCTCCTTTGTCAGCATTTTGCATATTTAAGGTTAAGTTTCATTTAAATTTATATATTATATCCGTTTTATTTAATGAAAATAAAAAAAAATAACTGAAATTGTACAACAATTTTGTTATAGTGCATCTTTGATTAAAAAAATCGCGATTACAATGTTTAAAATAAAAATTTTGGTAGTACTAGTTTCTTATTTTTGTACTGTTGGAATCACTGAAAATCATTTGTGTTGGCGACATTTTTAGCCCCAGTATGGCCACCGATGCGCTACTTCTTTAGTAAAAACTTGTCATGCGCGTAGCTATAGCGACTGGGGCGCTATTCGTGTTGGGTTATGGAACGTAATATGGTTTTCGTTGTGCAATAGACCAGCGTTTCCCAACCGGGGGGCCGCGAAGGCTTCGTCGGGGGGCCGCAAAGTCATACAAGATCAAACATGAAAATATAGTAAAAATGTACTCAATCTTGCAAGATATAAATTTTATCCATATTTAGAAATGTCTTACATTTATATTGATAAAAATATACCTTTCATAACATAAATAAAATAAATATTCTATTTATTTTTATACATAATTTACTTATTTTTTCAACCAATTTAAACTACAGGCTATTTCAAACGTTTAAATTGTCACTAGCTAACTTTATAATGAGTAAATGGGCTTTTACTAAACAAAATGATCAAAAGTTTCATTCAATTGATAAAAATTACTAGATTTGAAAATATAGTTCCGCTTTAACCAAATAAACAGACTATAAGTAGACTGGCGTTGGAGGTACTTCAAGTATTTTCAAGTTGTATTATTTTTTATTATATATTTTTTTTAATTGCTCTCCCAGCTACAGATAACTTAAGAGTAAGGATGCGAATGTGTTTAAATTAAAATGGAATGCACTTTGAACACTTGTAAATAAAAATACTTTAATTTCAAGTCGTTATAGAGAATATAATCGTCATTTAAAAATATCACAGTTTTTTGTCAACCGTAAAAGGTATTAAAAAAATGTTTATGTAAAAGTTGTTGAAAAGCTCTATCCAAAGATATCCAATATGACATACGTTCCCATTTAAAAATTCAAAATTGTCCTTGATATCCTGTACTTCCGGAAAATTTAAATACTATAATCTGTCTCAATTTGTAATACGAAACTAGATCGGGTTACTTTGGTGACTGTTGTGGTGTAAACAGACTTTGGCGTATCCGTGTGAACCAATACTATGATAATATTATAAATGTATTGTCAATATACAACATAAAAAATGAACTTTTCCTGTTAGTTCCGTATTACAAAATGAGACAGATAATACCATTCAATTTTGTGGATAAATTTTAGTTCAAAATTTTTCCCAACTTGCTCACACGTCGCTTTTTCGAAAAAAATGTGTGTTCTCATTATCTTGATACACCATAGTATAGGGGGGCCGCAGACAATATTTACATAATTTCGGGGGGTCCCAGGCCAGAAAAGGTTGAGAAACACTGCAATAGACCATATTAGTGTGTCGTCACATACATGTGCTGCATATCTTCAATTTTGGAGCAAAAAATATGTATTTTTGATAAATAATTAATTATAGAATAATGATTTTATAAATATATAAATAAGGATTCGAAGATATATTTATAGGTTACGTTTTTAAATAATATGAAAATCGAAATATCTTTTGTATTTATTTAATTAACACTAAGTAATCATTAATATTTTGTTTTGCTCTAAATTGTAACCATTACAGCTAATTTCTTAAATGCAAATTTTGTCGTTTTTTGACAGATGAAAATGAAAAAGAATAATGGATAAAATAAAAACAACATATTGTTCCTTCAACACATTTAGATATGGCATACACACTTATTGCTATATTACAATACTTGCCATAATAACGATTATTAACGTAAAATTTTCAAAATTAACCTGCAAAATAATATTGTTCTGCAAAAATAATGACATATTAAATTATAATGTATAAAATAAGAATTTTAATAAATAAATATTGACTTGTAGTTTTGATGTGAATCCAGCCGCAGGCGGCAGCACTGAATCCCGTTTTGTGACGTTGTTACTAATATGGTCTATTAGAGTTTCACCACCCTAGATGGCCCTGAAATTTTGACAGCAGATGCCAAATTAATTGGTCATGTGAACACCAGGCGGTTCCGTTGGATTTCCAAATATCCAAGGATGCACTTGCGCTTTTTGTTTTATTATTATTCAGTGTTTAATAGCAACCAAAATATGTTGTGTAAAATGATTTTAGTGTTTTGTGTCGTAATATGTTTTACTTCATTGAGCTACACATACAAAATAAAAAAAGATTCTCTACGAAATTCCTGGGCCGTATCGTCTGATTATTTGAAGTGGGAGTTTTTTTCCAGGATTGTGTTCAATGATGCCGAAATTTCTCATGGATCCCTATTCACAGAAACGTGTATAGTAACAAGCGCAGCAGAGCTAGGGATATACAGTGAGTCAAACTGGACAGCTTATGATCCTAAGAACATGATAGCTCACGTTAAAATTACAATGATTGAAGGCACGGCAAAGGTTTTTGAGAAGAAAGCCATATGGAAGATAGTTACACATCCTGGATTTCTGAAAAGTGATGATGACGTTGCCGTTGTCATTCTAAAAGACACCTTAAAAATAAAAAAATTACCTAAGTTGGCGCAAAAAACTCCTAGTCCAGGTAAATATTATCCATTTCTTGATCTTTAGTCCGTTCAAACATTAGAATGCAGTATAGATCAGTCTAGGTCAGTGGTATTCAACCTGTGTTCCGCGGAACCCTGGGGTTCCGTGGAACGTTTTCAGGGTTCCGCAAGTTTAATTAAATGGCTTTATTCTGTTTTTTATTGATTCTTTGCTTGGATACAATGGCCGCATTCAGCAGACTCGTCGCAGTTAGTAATACTCGCTCCGCTCTCATTCTACTAACCTAATCTAACCTAAATAGTGCTTTGTCATTAAACTAGAGAAGATATGTAGCTCGTTTCGCTCGGTTCTATTAACCTGACACTTTCCTAACCTAAGATAATGTTTTGTCATTAAACTAGAGGTTAAATGCAAGAGTTTATATGCCAGTTCTGCCAGTGAAAGATCGGAAATCCCCGATAAGCACTTGGATCTATTCGCAAAATATTTATTACATATTATTGTTTTCCAAATTCTGCTGTCCTTGATTTTTACTAACTAACATAGAGTTTAGACCAATCAGAATAGCCATTATAATATTCTG